>JAGXOD010000064.1:520000-970601 GCA_020368025.1 Brachyhypopomus occidentalis | reverse complement strand
TGGAGACAGCTGAAGGCCCGACTGGGCAGACTACTGTCAAACGGATGACATAGGGCTTTTGCCCTTTTCATCCTGTCCATATACACACATGTGACCTAAACATAAGACTCATGGTTACACTGAATCACACTTACTAACAGATTATGGTCCTTCTGCTAGTCAGAATGACTTATACTAAATCATACAGTTCATGCTGATCTGAAATAATATAATGACATGATTAAGATGAAATTATCATAATAATTTCTCTCACACATCTTATAACAAAAAGTATATTGCCTGACCAGGAATGAACCTTTTATTTCACTAAAATGTCTTATTTCATCGCTGTAATATCTGTATGGTAGTACTTTGCCTCCATCTACTGGCCAAATACTGGAACCTACTGAAAAGCATTTGCGTAAATGAAACACCTCGCAAACACAGACACATAAAGCTAATCTCAGCATGTGATTTAGTTCTATGATTTGAATTATTTTTTGCCGATACATTTTGCCACCCAATACATTTTGCCATGTTTGGATCTCTTGGGGGCAGCATGGTGGTGTGGTGGTTAGCACTGTCGCCTCACAGCAATGCGGTCTGAGTTCGCTTCTTGGTCTGGGCTGCTCTGTGTGGAGTTTGCATGTTCTCCCTGTGCCTGCGTGGGTTTTCTCCAGGTACTCCAGTTTCCTCCCACAGTCCAAAGACATACATGTTAGGTTGATTGGTCACTCTAGATTGCCCGTAGATGTGAGTGTGTGTGTGCGTGTTGGCCATGTGGTGGACTGGCGACCTGCCCATGGTGTACCCTGCCTTCGCCTGGAGATGCTGGGATTGGCTCCAGCCCCCATGACCCTGACTAGCGGGAATAAGCGGTACGGATAATGAATGAATGGCTCTCTTGGGGCTTTAGTGCCTCATCTGAGATTAAATAAAAACACTTCATACATTCATATCAAATGTCAAACATTTGCTCCAACCAGCCTCGTGGGCTGCTTAGGCCCTATAGGCCTATACATATGTGAACCTGCAATCGTGACGTGAAAACATTCAGGTTATTCCACACCTATTTCCGTGTATGAAATACCTCTAAACAGTCTCATCTATAAGTGAAGTCTCGAAACAGACTGGAGAATAACTCAATGTGTACCTCACAATGTGTACCTCACCCTGCGCTTTCACCTCCAAAATTCCCCATGAACATAGGTGGGAACCCTTGGTAATCATTATCCTTGCATCTCCAGATTCTATTCCTGCCTCTGACATTCTGTTTTCTTTGATAATTATTTACACCTGCCTTTGTTCCCTTCCTGGTTTTGTTCTTCACTCTTTTTCGCTTTGTCTCACTTCTTGACTCAGAACTAGAATCTTCCAAAACATATTCCCCTTCGCTGATGTCACTGTCACTGTAAGTGGACTCTGACACACTGCCTACTGGAATATCTTCAATAACTTTATAATATGATGTTGATGATATACACTGCCCCGGTTGTAAAATAACACATATACATATGTACTATAATGTACTGTCATTTGAACCTTAATGGTGAGCAACAGTCAAAAGCAGTTGGGTATGGTATCAAAGTAAAGTACAAAGTTTATTAAAGACAAAAGACAGAAAAATAGAAAGATGGATCAATTCAGGCGTCTGCAAGAGAGAGCTGCCCCCCTCTCACAGACCATAGTTCTTATACTATTTTGCCTCATGATTACATAATACTTCCGTGACATGAGTTAAGCATGTTAGGTCTCATTGTTGGCCCACATGAGATGAGGTATCACCCCATCACCCCTCCTATGCCAGGGTCATTAGGCCAAGGCCTCCTTGTTCCTTCGGCCCGCCAGATGCACCATTCTGACACCAGGCACGCCAGATATACTACCATTCTGATGCATCTCATCCTTATCTACAGACCAGAGACCTTCAGGGCTGTCTGCTTTCAACTCACAAGGAGTGCCTTCACACACAATTTACTACTTTATTACTAGAGAGTGCCAACAAGCATGTAAGGTATACAATGATCAACGTGTACTAGGCCTAACATATGTTCAATATACCTTAATAAAGTGATTTCCATTCTACTCACTACTAAGTGTAGTATCCATTTGTGGGGAAAAAAATATATAATTAATTTTGTTATATTGTTTGCCAAATAGCACATCCACAAATGTTTCCTTGTGTATGTTAAAATAAGTCAGACATTAGCATTGGTATACATGGTTGGTTAGCTAGCTAGCTAAGGAGGCTTGCTAGCTACATGCCACGTGCATTGCAAAGGCAGTTTTATTTTGTGTACTAGCAATAGCCTACTTAGCTAGCTAGCTAACTAACCATGTATTCAATGCAAACGTCTGACTTATAAATAACTAGCTAGCTAGGTTAGCTAGCTAGCTGGTTATTTATTTTACCATAGTTCTTAGTATTGGGAGCTTCCAGCTTGCCAAATGCGTTGATATTGTGAAAAAATAAACATGAGAGCGATTTTGCTCGCGCGTGACAGCATTTTTGCTCGCGCGAAGTGATTTTCCGCGCTCGCGATTTTTGACACGGATATGACTCCATAGGCTGGCAGGTTTCTATCACCAGCTTGCGGACGAGGCCCTGAGCAGGACCTCCCAGCGGCGAAGTTGCGCTCCCCCCCAGACGGAAGAGTCCAAAGAGGGCACGGGGACGGTGTTTGTGCTCTCCGCTTTTACAGCGGGGGGGCAAACACCGCCCACTAGTGAGGAAGAGGACGACAGTCCTCCCCCGTCCGTGTACTCGGCCCCCACCGAGTATTACGGTGAAGAAGCCAGTCCTCCCCCATCTGTGTGCTCGGCTCCTACCGAGTATTACGGTGAGGAGGCCAGTCCTCCCCCGTCCGTGTACTCGGCCCCCACCGAGTATTACGGTGAAGAAGCCAGTCCTCCCCCATCCGTGTACTCGGCCCCCACTGAGTGTTACGATGAGGAGACCAGTCCTTCCCCATCTGGGTACTCGTTCTCCACCAGAGAATACGGCAGCGAGGCCAGCCCGCCTCCGTCAGAAGAGTCTGACGAGGAGGAGGAGGAGTACGAGGGCAAGGGCATCCGAACTGCGGAGGCGCCCCTGCCACTTTCCGATGAGGAGGAGGACATGGATTATACCACTAGCTCTACTTTGGAGGGGGTGATGGATTATGACCAGAGTGACAGGGGAAGGACCGCGAGTATGAGGAGTGATTGCGCCTCAGTGGTAGAAGGGAACTCGGAGGAAGTATTCGGAGAAGTTTTCCCCGAGGTGGAACCGAGGGGAGGATGGCCGCGGGGCGGATCCACGGAGAGGCGGAAGAAAAGGGCAGTGAGCCTGACTCCCGCGAGCACCCGCTCTCCAGTGGTAGTAGGGAGGAAGACGCGGCAACCCCGGAGACAGAAACCGGCGCCAGCCTCGGCCGCAGTGGGACCTGGACCTTCGGCCACTGCACCGGGGGGCGAAACGCGGCAAGCCCAGAGCCAGAAACCGGCGCCAGCCCGGGCCACGGCGGAACCTGGACCTTCGGCCACTGCTCCAGGTGGTGAAGGAGGGGAGTTTAAGCCGGCTCCGCCAGGAAAGCCCCCGCCTGTGTTTGCGGGAAACCAGGCGTGGAAGCCTGGTCTGTGGTGTCCGCCACTGTCTATGCCTGTTTTTGTGTCTGTCCCGGTGTTCCTCCCTAATCCCCGCTTCCCGTTTATGCCCATGTTGTTGAGTGTGCCTGTGTGTGTGTTCGTTCCTATGTGTTTGCCGTTGTTTAACGTGTTCTCCCCTGTCTTCCCGGGGAGGGTGTTCTAGGCGCTGACGCGGTGGAGCCCCTCGCGGAGGAGTCGACTCCCGCCCACGAAAGTGCCCGGCAGCAGTGGTGGACGAAGTACACAAACCATGTACTTGAGTAAAAGTACAGATACCCAAGGTAAAACATTACTCCAGTACAAGTATAAGTCCTCCCTTTAGTCCTCTACTTGAGTAAAAGTACAAAAGTATTGGCCTTCAAATGTACTTAAGGATGAAAGCAACATACCATCAGTTAATAAGGCTCTAATATCCCGTTATCTCTATACCATGACTCTTGCATAATCAACTTATGTGTGTGAACAGACTCGACTCTTTGTACACAAATATTTTAATATTATTAATTCTGTGTTTATAGTGTTAGTTATATTATTAAAATGATCATAATGTAATTTCCATTTGGTAGCACCAAGCGGCTATGAAGTAACTTTTTGCGAATAAGAATAGGCCAAAGCAAAACTTTAAGACAAAATATCAACTAGCAGCTACCTGCTAACTGTTTTAGCACCATGCTCTGCATGTAAAACCTACCAAAATAGAATTTGTTTTCTGCTATGTTCAAAGCTCCAAATACTATGAACTATGGTAAAACAAATAACTAGCTAGCTAACTTAGCAAGCTATATGTGGAGTGCGTTGCTAAGGCAGTTTTCGGTTGTGTACTAGCAATAGCCTACTTAGCTATCTAACTAACCATGTATAAAATGATAATGTCAGACTTATTTTAACATACACAAAGAAACGGTTTTCTGCAAGATATTGTTAGATTTCTCATTAAGGTAAATGACCAGTAGGCCTATAAAATTATCTTACCTCTACTTGCTTCCTTAAATTGGATGGGGAATTTTTTGGAGGAAGAAATCGTAAGATACTGAGGCAGAGAGGCGCTTGGAAACGAATGAGTCTTTTTTCCTCGACTACTTAAAAAAGGCCCTAAAACAAGGCCATGGATTGAGTGGCGCATTGCAATCAGTACATTCATCAGTAGGTATATTTTTCTTTCATGCTGTTGTATTACCGGTATTAACGTGAACGCTGTTGCGTCACCATTGAACTGTACGCTGATTGGTGCGCGTGCAGCGCCGTTGAACCGAACGCTGACTGGTGCACGTGCTTTGCGCTTCTTTTGTTTTGACTTTACTTTGTTGAGCACATGAAGCCTGAAGTAACGACAGATTTCGCATAATGTAGTGGAGTAAAAAGTAAGATATTTCACTTTCAAATGTAGTGGAGTAAAATGAAAAGTTACAAAAAAGGTCAATACTTGAGTAAAGTAAAAAAAAAAAACAAATTTACTTAAGTACAGTAAGGAATTACATTTACTTCGTTACTGTCCACCACTGCCCGGCAGTCCCGGGTCGGTCCATAGACACGGGTCCGGGGCTTTACAGCTGCGCTGGGCAACACGGGGGCGGTAGTTGCCCTTGGTGGGGGGCTCTGTCACGCTACAGCTCCCGGACCCCTCCCTTTGGGCGTGTGTTCATGTCGTCTATGTCCTTATATGTAATTCCGTGGGTGTGTCGGTGTGGGTGTGTTCCTCAGTCTCACCTGTGGCTCGTCTCGTCATCACAAGGGGGTAGTGTCGTTCGTCTATTTAATGTGTGCTTGCACAGTGTCCCGTGCTCGTCTTTGTTTTTGAATCGTGTGAGTGTGCTACGTGTTTCAAAGCGCATTGCGCTAAATCTATGTTTATTGAAAATAAAAGTTGTTTAAAGAACGACGTTGGACTCAGCATCTTCGTCCTCTCGCCAGCGTGACAGAAACCTAGGCCTTTTTGCTTAGGATACTGCCCCCGCGACCCGGACTCGGATAAGCGATTGCAAATGGATGGATGGATGGGTAATGTGTTGAGGTCATATGTTTGGAGAGGCCCTAAAATTCATGTTGAGACCAGGGTTTTTCCTCTGACTAGGTAGAAGTAGTGCAAAAACAGTGTGAAATATAACAATCTACATTACCCTGTTGCACTAAACTAGTGTAGCACCCCTTTAAGCTGGATGATTAAAGTTGCACCCCATTAATGTAGCGCTGGGTTCGTTAGCTATACTCTGTCCCAAAATAATAAGGACTTCCTCCTTATACCTAAAGGAGCTATACATTCCACATGTATCACTATAGAGATTGACTAATTAAACCACGGTAGGGGTGAAATTTACGCATTGTGTTCATCCCTCAGGTGGGCGGGGCCCATTAGGATTCCCTATACCCTAGGGTAATTTGTCCCAGTTGACTTTTACCAGTTGTCTGCTGGTTATTGTATCCTTGATTTGGATTAAGTCAAGGGTTTTGTGTTTTGCACTTTATTCATTAAATCCCCCTTTTTCCCAGAGACTGGCGTGATCGCTTCCTTTTTATTTTTGCACTCCTCGTCTATCACAATAACCAGGTTGTCACGCTCAGCCCCGGACCCCTCCCTTTGGGCGTGTGTTCCTGTTGTTGATGTCCAAATGTGTATTTCCATGGGTGTGTTGGTGTGAGTGTGTTCATTCGTCGCACCAATAGCTCGTATTGTCTTCACAAGGGGTTAGTGTTGTTCGTCTATTTAATGTGTGCTTGCACGAGAAAGCAATATATTTAAAATAAATGAGTGTCTGTCAACGCCTGCGATATCGGCTTCCTTTCTGAAACGCCTCGCTCAACGTGACACAGGTGTTGAAATTTTAAAACCCCGATTCAATAAAACTTTCAAAGCAGAACATGCAAACAGGTCCTACATTTTATGGATAATAAATATAGATAAAAGCATAAAAACATTTTACTGAAAAGTTACTGTAGGCATAACAGACAGTAAGAAAGAAGAAGAGAAAGAAGAAAATGAGAAAGAGCAAGAGGGTTGCAGAAATCATATAACTGATTGAATTGGTGATGAGTTCCAGCAGTTTGTGAAGAGTAGGAAGACCAAAATGTGAAAACACAGGAAGTTATTCTATCTTACACACACACACTGAGGAATAAAAAAAAACACAAAACCCTGCATAGAGCGGCTCTGTGAAAGTGGAGAGGAATGTGTGTAAGTGTGTCAGTATGTGTGTGTGAGAGGAGACGCTGTAGAAGGACAGAGTTCCGGCGGCCCAGTCCAGATACACTCCTACTCTGGTGGAGCTGGAGGGGGGCATTGAGATGTCAATTCTATTTTTATTGTGCCAGACAGTGTATCTGTTATTAGAGCAGTTCAGACTCCAGGACTTTACATTCCATCCAAACTCACAGTCACCACTGCCTCCTTTCCTGCTGATTCCTTTATATGTCACTGCTATAACTGCGCCATCTCCACTCCACTCAGCCTCCCAGTAACAGCGTCCAGAGAGACACTCTGTACTCAGCACCTGTTCATAGAAATCAAATCTCTTTGGATGATCAGGATATGACTGCTGCTCCCACGTGTGTGTCACCTTTCTGTTTCCCTCAGACAGAGAGAGATCTGTGTGAGCTGTGTTTGGATCCAGTGTGAGCTCACACGCATCTGCATATGAGCAGAGAGATTAGTGGCCATGACATTACCTACACAAGTGGCATGTGTACATTACAATTGAAACAGTGTACTTACATTTTCTCAGTCCTAGTTTGACTCTCACCTCCCCTGCATGCTCCATCCTAAAGAAGCAGAAACAGCACATGACAGTTCCCATAACTGCTGCCCATAAACCTTTAGAAATTCCATAATTGAGTAGTACTACAACACTCCAGGGGCCTGTAAAGAGCATTTACCTCAACCCCACTGACAACCGGAAAGGAATCAAAATACTATTTACAAAGTCTTCTCATCCCTCATCACTGCCTGACATCACAGATGCCCTCATCTCACAGATGCTCTGACCTCACTATAACATATCGCCCAGCACCCCTGCCAAGTGTCCCTCTCCTTCCCTTCATCTCCATGTTTTTCCATTCCCCTCTGTTCACCTGTCTTGGTCCAGCCCTTTGTTTCTGTCATGTGTTTCACCTGTATCTTGTCCCCACCTTTGTTTGACATGTATTTAAATCCCTTATTTCACCTCAGTCCTTGTCGGTCTTTGTTTTGTAACTCCTCGTGGTCTCTTCTGGCTCCGTGTTTCCCATGCTCTCATCTGTCACTGAACCCTTGCAGTCTTTATTCTGGTTTGTTCTTCTCCCCTTCCCGGTTATCGTTCTGCCCTGTTTCCTAGTTCTGATTCCTCCCACTCCCTGGTTTAGTAAGTATTGATGTGCTGTGTTTACCTTGTCGACCTTAGTAGCTTCAGGTTTTGCATTCATTTATACTGTGTGTTTTCTTTTAGTCTGTTTGTATTGTAATAATCGGTTTCTTGGTTTTTCTTGCTCTCTCCCTCTTTATGTTGATCCCTCTTTCTACCCGTGTCATGTAGTCTGCCCTCGATTGTTTTGTGTTTCTAGTATGTTTTTGTGAAGTCTAGTGTGAACTCCGTGTCGTTACTTGATTCATTGTAATGCCTCATCAATCTCATAAGCATGTCCCTGGTCTGTCCGTTGGTGTCTCTTTGTTCTAACCCTGATAATGTAGTTCCCTGTGTGCTTAATAAATCCCCACTCTCTTTGCACTTGTGTCCGCCTCCCTGACCTGATGTGGAGAAGGACGAAAAGAGTATTGCTTGGGAGAAGTACACTAAGAAAATTCACGGTGCACCAGTTTAGTGTATACTGTACAGTTCAGTGTATACTGTACAGTTTATAACTCCATGCCTACAAAACGCTAATGGTTTTAGTTAACCATTAGTTTATCTAATTTCATTTCAAACCAAATGAAATTATTTCTATGTAGAGTCAAAGGACATCTGATACATTTTCTTTCCATGGCCTTGTTTTGATAATATAATTTGCTCCCAAATAAAGCTTTTCTGTCCATACTGCCATCTAGTGACTGAATTGGGAAATATTGAACATTTGAATTCCGTTGATTAAAATCATTAAATTTTATTAGATTGTATTTTTTAAAGTTGAAGTAGTAAACATGTATTTGATGGATCTGAAATGATGGATTTGGATGTTAATAATATACTAAAGTTAAGCTGCATGTTGTTTCTCCTATATTACACTATCAGACAAACCAGACAATAAACAGAAAGATAGCTCTCTGTGGTTGTGTATACCTGAGTGTCTCCAGTCTGCACTGTGGATCCTTCAGTCTACCAGAGAGCAGCTTCACTCCGGACTCTCCTGGGTGGTTGTAGGTCAGATCTAGTTCTTTCAGGTGTGAGGGGTTTGACCTCAGAGCTGAAGCCAGAGAAGCACAGCCTTCCTCTGTAACCAGGCATCCAGACAATCTGTAGAAAGGATGGAAAATAAGAGATAGGAGTTGACATTCACAGAGAAAATTGCATGGGTGTTGTGACACTAGTTCTGCGTATTTCATGATTCAGTGTAACATTATTTCTGAGCAATGTGAAGGTTAAATTAAGCAATTACACACCAAGCAGTTTAACACTTAATTTATGTGAATTTCTTTTTATTTTCACATTTTATTCTATTACTAGTCAAATTAAAATCCAATCAATCCAATTTTTGACACATTTTTTAATCATCTTATTGTTTTATTTCTGAATCTTATTTTATTTCATGTTGTGGAATTCATTTACCTTCATTAAGAAATAATACACTTAATCTAATGAACTCAAAAAATGCTCACATGAGTATCTCCAGTTTACAGTGTGAACTCATCAGTCCATCAGCAAGCATCTTCACGCCTGAATCCTGCAGGACATTGTTGCTGAGATCCAGATTTCGCAGGGTGTTGTTTGCCAGTTGTAAAACTGATCCCAGATTTTCACAAGCATTTTTCTCAAGATTACAGCTAGCTAGCCTGAGAATAGATACAACATATCTGTAGTGAGTACAGATTTTGCTGTCATACAAATACACCACTTTATCACATTGTTTAGATCACATGACCACCTATTTTTAAATACCTCTAAATACCTCTAAAGACACTGTGCTGGACAGCTGAACCCAGTTTTCACTAATATTTCAACATCTCAGGCAGAGGAAGCTATCCAAACCTGTTTCAGTTCAGTTCATTATTCTAGTTCCAACGCATACAACTGCTAATAGTAATAAGGGTATATCCATCCATCCATCCATCCATCCATTGTCTTCCGCTTATCCGGGTCCGGGTCGCGGGGGCAGTAGCCTAAGCAAAGAGGCCCAGGTTTCCCTCTCCCCAGCCACCTCTTCCAGCTCTTCTGGGGGGATACCAAGGCGTTCCCAGGACAGCTGAGAGATATAGTCCAGTTGGACATGCCCAGAGCGCCTCCCTAGGCAGGCGCCCAGGTGGCATCCGAACCAGATGCCCGAACCACCTCAACTGGCTCCTCTCTACGTGGAGGAGCAGCGACTCTACTCCGAGCCCCTCCCGGATGACTGTGCTCCGTACCTTGTCTCTAAGGGAGAGCCCAGACACCCTGCGAAGAAAACTCATTTCGGCCGCTTGTATTCGCGATCTCATTCTTTCGGTCACTACCCAAAGCTCGTGACCATAGGTAAGAGTCGGAACGTAGATTGACCAGTAAATTGAGAGCTTTGCCTTTTGGCTCAGCTCTCTCTTCACCACAACGGTCCGGTACAGCGACCGCAATACTGCAGCCGCAGCACCGATCCGCCTGTCAATCTCTCGTTCCATCCTTCCCTCGCTCGTGAACAAGAACCCGAGATACTTAAACTCCTCCACTTGAGGCAAGGACTCACTCCCGACCCAGAAAGGGCACTCCACCCTTGTCCGACTGAGTACCATGGTCTCAGTTTTAGAGGTGCTGACTCTCATCCCAGCCGTCTCTCGCACTCGGCTGCAAACTGATCCAGCGAGAGCTGTAGGTCTCGGCCCGATGATGCCAACAGGACCACATCATCTGCAAAGAGAAGGCGTGGAATCCTGAGGCCACCAAACCGAACCCCCCCGCCACTTGGCTACGCCGAGAAATTCTGTCCATAAAAGTTATGAACAGAACCGTGACAAAGGGCAGCCTTGGCGGAGTCCAACTCCCACCGGAAACCAGTCTGACTTACTGCCGGCCATTTTTTACTCCTGCTCCGTTTTTTACAGGGACTGGGTAGCCCGTAGCAACGGGCCCCGTACCCTATACTCCCGGAGCACCCCCCAGAGGAATCCCCGAGGGACACGGTCGAATGCCTTTTCCAAATCCACAAAGCACATGTGGACTGGTTGAGCAAACTCCCATGCACCCTCTAGGACCCTCGCAAGGGTGAAAAGTTGGTCCAGTGTTCCACGACCAGGACGGAATCCACATTGTTCCTCTTGTAACTGAGATTCGACTATCGAACGGACTCTCTTCTCCAGAACCCCTGCATAGACCTTACCGGGTAGGCTGAGAAGTGTGATCTCCGATAGTTGGAGCACACTCTCCGGTCCCCTTTCTTAAAAAGGGGAACCACCACCCCGGTTTGCCAATCCAGAGGCACTGCTCCCGATGTACACGCGATGTTGCAAAGATGTGTCAACCAAGACAGTCCCACAACATCCAGAGCCTTAAGGAACTCAGGACGGATCTCATCCACCCCCGGAGCCTTGGCTCCAAGGAGTTTCACAACTACCCTGGTCACCTCAGCCCTAGTGATGGGCAAACCCCCGCCCGACTCCTCTGGTTCTGCTTCCTCTATGGAAGACGTGGTGGTGGGATTGAGAAGATCCTCGAAGTATTCCTTCCACCGCCTAATGACATCCCCAGTCGAGGTCAGCAGATCCCCAGCCTCACTGTATACAGTGTTGGTCGGGAAACGCTTTCCCCCCTCCTGAGTTGCCTGACGGTTTGCCAGAACCTCCTCGGAGCCGATCGAAAGTCGCTTTCCATGGTCTCACCAAACTCTTCCCACACCCGAGTTTTTGCCTCTGCGACAGTCAAAGCCGCGATCCGCTTGGCTCCCCTGTACCTGTCTGCTGCCTCCAAAGTCCCACGGGCCAACCAGGCCCGATAGGACTCTTTCTTCAGCATGACGGCCTCCCTTACCCGAGGTGTCCACCACCGGGTTCTGGGATTGCCGCCACGACAGGCACCGACAACCTTGCGGCCACAGCTCCGATCTGCCGCATTGACAATAGAAGCACGGAACCAAGCCCACTCAGACTCAATGTTTCCGGCCTCCCTCGGGATGCGGTCAAAGCTTTGTCGGATGTGGGAGTTAAAGACCTTTCTGACAGGTTCCTCTGCCAGACGTTCCCAGCAAACCCTCACAATACGTTTGGGTCTGCCAGGTCTGTCTGGCATCCTCGCCCGCCATCTGATCCAACTCACCACTAGGTGGTGATCGGTTGACAGCTCAGCTCCTCTCTTTTACCCGAGTGTCCAAGACACACGGTCGCAAGTTCGACGATACGATTACAAAATCGATCATCGAACTGCGACCTAAGGTGTCCTGGTGCCATGTGCACTTATGGACACCTCTGTGCTCAAACATGGTGTTCGTTATTGACATGTCATGCCTGGCTCCTCCTCCTCCTGTGATTCCCCGTCTGTGTTTGTTTTTGTCAGCCATGTGTTTCCTAGTCCCTCCTGTGTATTTGTAACCACGCCCCTTGTTACTGTTTCTCAGGTGTTTTCAGTTTGTTTTAGCGTTTATAATGCCTGTCTTTTTGTCTTGGGGGTTGCTGGTGATTTTGTTCTGTTTTTTCGTGTGCTGGGTTTGATACGTGCTCTCGTTTTCTCTGTGTTTGCGATTAGTGCTTGCGTGTAGATTCAGCTCGCGTGTTCCTGATTTCATTCTGTTCTACTCTGTTTAGTGTTTCGCTGTTTCGTGTATATATTCATTAGTGTTCGTGTCTCTCTCGTGATTTACTTCAGCCTTAGTTCTTTCGCTTACTTTTGTGCTGTCTCATTATGCGTCGTCGTCGTTCTCTGTACAAACCGGACAGCCTTTCGGATTTGACCCAAGCCTGTTTCTTTGACTACGATTATGGAATGCCCTTCAACAAATCTCGCTCTCCTCAACGTCTGTGTCCGCTCCCTAACTCCACGCCGTTCGCGGCGTTACATGACAAACTGTGACGAGCACAGAAGTCCAACAACAGAACACCACTCGGGTTCAGATCGGAGAGGCCGTTCCTCCCAATCACGCCCTTCCAGGTCCCACTGTCATTGCCCACGTGAGCATTGAAGTCCCCCAGCAGAACAATGGAATCCCCAGAAGTGGCACCTTCCAGAACCCCCTCCAAGGACTCCAAGAAGGCCGGGTACTCCGAACTGCCATTCGGTGCATAAGCACAAACAACAGTCAGAGCCCTTTCCCCGACCCTAAGGCGCAGGGAAGCAACCCTCTTATCCACTGGGAAAACCCCAACACACAGGCAGCGAGCCGGGGGAGCTATGAGTAAGCCCACTCCAGCCCTCCGCCTTTCACCCTGGGCAACTCCAGAAAAGAATAAAGTCCAGCCTCTCTCGAGAGGATTGGTTCCAGAACCCAGACTGTGTGTGGAGGTGAGCCCAACTATATCTAGTTGGTATCTCTCAGCCTCACACACCAGCTCAGGCTCCTTCCCACCCAGAGGGTTACGTTCCATGTCCCAAGAGCCAGCTTCAGTAACCGAGGGTCGGTACACCAAGGCCCCCGCCTTCGGCCACCGCCCAAACCACAATGCACCGAACCCCTAGTACTACCTCTCCCACAGGTGGTGGGCCCATGGGAGAATAAGGGTATAGTTATTGCCCAATGACTTTGATCTCATTAGAAATTACCTGAGGAAGTTGTTCTGCCACAAATAAAATCCTCTCCATAAATCAACTGACGATAGAACAACAGTATTAGATTAAATGATGCTAGAATTCCAGCAGTGTGAATTCCACTCACCTGAGTATCTCCAGTTTACAGTGTAAACTTTTCAGTCCAGAAGAAAGATTATCCATTTCTGAATTCTGCAGGTCATTGTAACTTATGTCAAGTTCTTTTAGGGAAGCCTTTTTTGTTTGTAGAACTGATGTGAGAACTTTGCTAGACTTTACAGTGAGATTACAGCCAACTAGTCTGCAAAGGAAATGTATCAATAAACAAGACCAAATCTGCGCAATTACAATCTTATCAGCATTTGTACAGTAAAAATAGGCTGGTGTTAGTTCATCTCCTATTTTGACATATCTCACTGTATACTACGTAAATATATTCAAATATAGGCACATAAATATTCCATATAATTAAGTTTTGCAAGGCTTGAACAGGTGAATCACGACAAGCAGGTAAATGCCAATCAAGGTTATCTCATTGATTCCTTAAATCCTACACGTATAGCTTACCTGGTTTTCAAAAATGTTCCAATAAATAATTAATTTACAGAATACTCACTTGAGAGTCTGCAATTTGCAGGGTGAATTTTGCAGAACTTCACACAGAAGCTTCACTTCTGGCTCCTGAAAGTAATTGTAACTTAAGTCCAGTTCTCTCAGAGATGAATTTGATGATTTCAAAGTGGAGCAAAGTGTTTCAATATCATTTGAGTTGAGATTTAAACCAGCTAGTCTGTAAAGATAAATAAGACACAAAGAAATATTAATGAACGAGGCAGTCTCGCAACACAGCACAGGTACATAGTGCAGGGTTGAGGCAACAGTACACACACGATATTCAAAAGAGTAATCCAGGGCAGTCCACGTCAGAGAATCAAAAGGGGCAGTGTATCCAAGCAAAAGTACCGAAGGGCTAATCCAAAGAATCAAAGTGCTAAAGAAAACAGATTTAAACATGAAAGAATCAGTAATATATATGCACGGTATGCTTGCAACGATAAAGTCTGGGCAATACTTTGTGACAAAGGTAATGAGTGAGAGGTTTACATAGTCTGGGATAATGAACAACAAAGTGGCCTAGAAATCAGGGGAGGAAGATAGGTGCCAGCTGGTTGAGCATGCTGAGAAATGGAGGTTCCGGGGTCATGAGGCATTACACTCCTGATAAGAACACCGATCATACATACGTATGTTTCATTATTCTTAGAGAATTGTCTTAATACACATCTTATTTCTCTTGTTTTTTGATGTAATATTATTAAACTTTGGAACTCTTTCATGACACCTGTGTGTTGTGAATATGTTATCCTGGTATCAGCTACAGAACTCTTAGGGCTGAACAATTTGTTGTGGGCTTGATTTCCTGGCCCAGGGCCATGACTGAAGTGCCCTTGAGCAAGGCACTTAACTGCTCCCTAGGTGCTGGGGCTAGGTCTGCCCACCGGGCAGTGGGCATGTGTGTACCACAGCCCCCTAAGTGATCACTAGTGTGCGTTCTCACCCCACAGATGGGTAAATAGAGTACTAATTCTGATTGGGGTGAAAATTACAATTGGCAAAAATGGTAACACAAGGGAGTGTTGAGGAGACTCTGATGTTACTATGAGACATTAAAATAAGCACTTTGCCAAATAAATGTAAAAAACTCTGTGTATTATTGCAGCTTTAATAATGTTGCTAAATTATTTTTGGCTATTGGCTAGTAATTCTGGAACAGTTATTGAATACTTAGGCTACTTTGTGGGGAATGCAATTGTGCTTGTTGTTGCAAGGGTATTTTTGGGTTTATTATGCAATCCCAGTCTGTATGTATAAATTCATTGAATTTATGCTAATTAACTCTGGAAACACTAAATGTAGTTTTATTCTCTCAGTTACATTCACATCCTCTGATTCCAAGCTGTACTTTAATATTTAAACTTTAGAATCACATAGCAGAAGTAACCAGTGTGTTACCGTGAGCCGGTCCCAGCGTGCAAGGGAGATGCCCATATCCTCAAACCCATGCCCTCCATCACTCCCACGCTCACAATCCCACACTTACTAAAACTCCCATCGCATCTGACACATATCACCTCACTAATCACAGCTAGCAGTTATGCCCACAGGTCCAGACCTCCAGTGCTGCACATTGACATCATAAATCATAAACATCACCAAAAACAGATTTCAGAAGGGCATACTGAAAATGAATCAGATGCAATAAGATTATTACTGTACTAGCATCAAGATCAGTTTTCTGTTATTAGTGCAAAATGATGAATTAGTCACACCATGAGTACCTCTTAATTTTTGGTCATTTTTGGTGTGACCGTGTTACAGCTCTTACCGTAGAACTCCACAACCATAACACCTTAAATAATCAAAACCTTGTACTTAATTCTAAATTCTGTATTCATCTTATAATATAAGTGTTATATTCTGTTGGATATAATACTCACAGAGCCTTTCTGCAGTTGCTTGCTGCTGGGATAAGTCTCCTATAACCCTCCTCTGATGTTTCATATTTCTTTAGGTCTAGCTCATCCATCACCTCCTCTGACATCTGCAGTATGCAAGCTATTGCTGTACAATGTGCAGGAGACAGATCAGCTTCTGACCGAGTGTCTGACTGTAGATAGTCCTGAATCTGGCGGGACAGAGAATTGTCCTTCATTTCCATCAGACAGAGGAACAGATTGATGGACCTCTCAGCAGGAAAGTGCCCTGTTTGTATTTCAAGTTTGATGTACTGGGCTGTCTTGTTGATGCTCTCTGTGCTGCTGCATGTGTGTGTCAGTAGGCCTTGTAGGAGTCTCTGATTGGACTCCAGTGAGATGCCCAGCAGGAAACGGAGGAAAAGGTCCAGGTGTCCATTCTGATTATTAATGGTTTTTCTCACTGATCTCTCCAGCATCTCCTCCAGTGAAGCTTTCTCAAGCCATTCTCTCTTCCAGTTGTAATGTGGCATATATTCCTGCACTGTCCCCATACTTTTGGTTATATAGCAGTGAAACATATAGAAGGCAGCCAGGAACTCCTGAAAGCTCAGATGTACAAAGCAGTAGATCTTCTTCTGGTAAAGCACAGATTCCTCCCTAAAGATCTCAGTGCAGATCCCTGAGTACATTGAGGCTTCAGTGACATCAATGCTGCACTCTCTGAGGTCCTCTTCATAGAACATCACATTTCCCTTCATTAGCTGTTTGAAAGCAAGTTCAGCAAGTTTCAGAATCATGGATCTGTTGGATTCCAGAATTTTCTTTGGATCTCTCAGAGTTTTACCCTTGTACTTCTCATTTTTTATATTCAGTTGAGTACATAGAAAATGTGCGTACATGTCAGTCAGTGTTTTAGGAATTTCTGTATAATTCGGTTGTTTCAGGATTTCCTGAAGTACAGTGGCCGATATCCAGCAGAAGACCGGTATGTGGCACATGATGTGGAGGCTCTTTGTTGTCTTAATGTGTGAAATGATTTTTGTGGCTTGATTTTTGTCACTGATTCTCTTCCACAAGTACTCCTCCTTCTGTGGGTCATTGAATCCCTGAATTTCTGTGACACGGTGGATGTACTGAGGAGGGATTTGATTGGCTGCTGCTGGTCGGGAGGTTATCCAGATGAGAGCAGATGGAAGAAGCTCTCCTTTGATGAGGTTTGACATTAATACACCCACTGATGATGTCTTGGTTATCTCACAGATTTTCTCATTTATTAAAAGGTTCAATGGAATTCTGCTTTCATCCAACCCATCAAAGATGAACATAACTTTGCACACATCAAATATCTTTAAATCCAGATGTGTGATCTCAGGATAGAAGTCACACAAAAGTTTATGAACACTGTACTGGTTATCTTTAACCAAGTTCAGCTCTCGGAATGGGAACACAAACATGAAATCTACATCCTTATTGGCTTTTCCCTCAGCCCAGTCCAGAATGAACTTCTGCACAGACACAGTTTTTCCAATGCCTGCAATACCTTTAGTGAGAACAGTTCTGAGATTTTCCTGTTTGTGTTTTCTATCATTGTCAAATCTCGGTTCAAGTGAGGGTTCAAAAATGTCATTGCAGTTGATTGGATTGTCTTGTACATTCTGTTTACTGGGTGATTTCTCCATCTGTATAACCTCATGTACTTCATTTACCCCTTCACTCTGTCCCCCTATGATGTAGAGCTGCGTGTAAACCCTGTTCAGGAGGGTTTTATTCTCTTGTGTTCTGAATCCCTCACATAGGCTCTCATACTTGTTCTTCATGCTGGTTCTGTGTGTCTGTAAGATTCTGTGTAGGACATCATCATCTACTGATGTATAAGAGTCCTGCTCCAGTTTTCCAGTCTCCTCCACCAATATGTGTGTCTGCAGTGCATCTTCTGTGGAGTGCTGCCTGATGGAGGTCAAACACAGAAATATCACAAATATCACAAATAACTTCATTTTCACAAATAACTGATGACTCCACTGACTGATAAATCAACTTCATCAGTTTTATCTTTACTCATACTGTATATGTTTCATGACTTTTATCTTGAGGTTGGGGTTAGAGTTAAACCCTAAATGTTGGGGTTACGGTTATACCATAAATGTTGGTGAGAGAGAGAAGGACAAACAGCCAGTAATATACTGTAGTAGTATAATGTAGATTTATAAAATCATGTACTAATTTCTCAGTATCATGTGGGGTTGTCATTTTTTTAAATGTTTCTTAAATTAAAAAGAAAATTTGGGATATTTGTGCAGGACTCAGATCACAGATCTGGCTCAAGTGTTACACAGAATTCTTTGACTACCTTTTGGTTTTGCTAAATAACCATAAAGGTTTAGAAAACCTGTTGAGGATTTAACACTGAACTTGGAGAACATGGGATTGTCTCAGCTGTTTCTGACCTTCTCTAGTGAGTGTGATGGTTTTGTTTCTCTTTCACTTTTTATGACTAGATGTGCCAAACAAACTGTGACTATATTCTGGACTCACCTTCTCTGAGAGGACTCGGATCTGCTGCTGAAGTGTACAGGCTGATGCATTGACCAGTCACTCTTCAGAGATTCTCCACTGGGTGCAGGAGATGGGGCTCTCTTTGTCCTATGAAGAGTCAGGTAAATATTGCACTAAATATTTCTATTTCAGTTCATCTTTTCAATCTTCATGATGACTATGGATTGCAGACATATACCCAACTCACTACTGTTTAGACCTCTAATCAGCAAGGGATAACTAGTTATAACAGACACACCTAAGAAACCCGGGCAGATAATACACATCACCTCTTCTGTTTTGCTGCAAAAACAATTAAGTAGCATTTCATTGTGGAATATGGCGTGATCTATACATTTTCACTGTCATGGCAAAAACATTGAAGCATAGTAGTGATTTCTAGTGGACTGTTATGGTAAATCACCTTCTCTGAGAGGACTCAGATCTGCTGCTGAAGTGTACAGGCTTCTCCATTGACCAGTCACTCTTGATAGATACTCCACTGGGTACTGGAGATGGTGCTCTATTACCCCTGTAAAGAGTCAGTTAGTGAGACACTAATGAGTATTTCTCTTTCATTTCATTTTCAATTCAACAATCATTATGATGACTCTGATGCTGCTATCGTATGCTCAACTAATTAATATTTAGAGCTATGTTGTTCTCTCTATTGAGCTCTACTGCCATGGCAAAATGTTTTGCTTAGTAATGACATCTAGTGCATGGGTTTGGTAACTTCAGTTTTGATGACACAAGTGTTTAGTGGGCAATACTGGAAGTGAAACACAAACTTTTTAGTTTGCTGTACAAAGGAAGCTAAGTTGGCAAAGCTCAAGAACTTAACAACTGTCTAGTCATACTTTACGTAAAACATTCAAATACAAGCTAATATATAAATGTTATGTTATAGTAGAAATGTAATCATTTATGCAATTGGTAGAAAATGTCATAAGAATTTCCGATAACTGTAATTTGTATTACAACTAACCAGTATTAGTGTAGACTAGAGTGGTTGTTTTTGTTCCTTTAGCAAGTTTGTGAAATCAAACCTTTGCTGACTTGAACTCAAGAAATGACTGATTACTTGTTAAATATTTTCACACAACACATACAAATGTCTGACTCCAAATACAATGAATCAGAAATATTGTCTAATCAGAAAGGGATAACTAGTTAACTCGTGTACTTTTTATTAAGTATACTGTACTACCAGCTACCTGCATAACATTTTAAAAGCATAAAACATATTCCCCACCCCTTTTTAAATCATGACTAGATATGCCAAACGCTGTGAAGTGAAAAAGGATTTCTTTCAGCCCCTCCAATGGGGACCCAAAGTTCACGACCTCAGAACTGAGGAAACCCTTCTTATCAGATTCACCAGGACCTTAGTCTGAGGAATTATTATTATTATTAATTTGCAAACAGACCTATATCCAGTTCTTCCAACTGGAGGGAAATGCCTTAATTTTGAATATTTATAGGCATGACAGCTAGTCCCTCCCTTCTCGCAACGCCCTTGGATCAATACTAAAACTTTGTAACCTAGTAAGAAAAGTTAGTTGAAATAGAAGTCAGAATTTGGAGTTGGAAAGAAGCCAAAACATCATTACAAAAAATGTGCCTTGATTTCCACGAAAACGTCAACACCAAAGGAATCCAAGAATTAAGTATTTAAATATATTAGGTAAAGCCTGACATCTGTTTAGCCCATGAGTTAGTTTAAAATCACGTAATTTGCTCTAACACGTGTCACAAATTTATCTCGCATCCCGTGTTCGTTTGTAGAGTTAGGATTAGTTCTGTTCTTCGGAAGAAATTAATAAAAATTCTCCAGTAGTGCAGGTGAGCGAGCACACCTGTCCAACTACACAAAGGCCTCACTTACTCAACCAAGTGTACAGCGGTTCTGGAACGGATCCGCTCATACATTGACGCTCAACGACACTGAACAGCTGGGTCACTGTGAGTGCTTGGTATAACTTCGGAAAGTATGCGTGGGTTTATTTTGGACCTCAAAATACCACGTATTCCTGCCGGCACCAGAGGACACCCATCTGAGCCTGGACTCTCGCCCTGTGTAAGGCGCCTTCATTCATCATGCCGCTTTAATGCCTTGTTTGTCTAATGTCTTGTTTGCTGCAATTATTATTTATATACTCACTGTTAAGGTTTCAGATCCTTCCATGTTGACATTCAAGATATTACAATCGTCCATCCGTGTAATGGTTTAAAGGTATTTTCTTTATTAACCGTATTAAACAGAACAGTTTACATTAATATCCGCGGCAGCATGAAATCCCTCAGTACTGATCTCGTTCTTTTCTCATTTATTGTGTGTGTCGAACGTCAGCTCGAAACGTCATACGTAACAAAAAAGGCGCGGGAAGAAATAATTCTGGCTGATACAAAAAATAAAAATAAAAGTCCCCCATAGATACATCATTATCCTCAGGACATCAAATAATAATAATAATAAGGTATTATGGATGAGAACATATAACTCAACACCCCCACTTGTTCTCATCTCCTCTGGTTGAGTACTTTAATACACACATTTAATACCCAAACAGGAAATTTTTTAATTTGATCATTCTTATTTTTGACACAGCTTTTGTCAGTATATCAGCTACCATGTCTTCAGTTGGACAGTATTGAATGTGTATTTTTCCCTCGTTGACTGCATCACGGATGAAGTGGTATTTCACATCAATGTGTTTGGATCTTGATCTGCCCACTGGATTTCTACTCAGTGCAATAGCCCCCTGATTGTCTCCATAAATTTTTGCATAACAGTACACTCCATTATCCATTCCACTTAACAGCTGAATTAGATACATGCTTTCCTGAGTAGTGTTTGCCAGTCCAATGTATTCAGCTTCGCATGTGGATAGTGCTACTGTAGGTTGTTTCTTGGATTTCCAGGAAATAGCTGGACCTTGTTCTGTTAAACTAAAACAGTAACCTGTAGTACTGCGTCTGTCCTCTACAGAAGATGCCCAGTCAGAATCGCTGTATGCGATTAGGCTTAAAGCCTCATTTGTTTTCCTGAAGGACAATTCGTAATCTATCGTACCTTTTAGGTATCTCATGACATGCTTGGCCGCCACTAAATCCTGTGTTTTTGGTTTTGCTAGTGATTGTGAAAGTTTACTAACTATCCAGCTTATGTCTGGTCTGGTACAGGTCATTGCGTAGATCAGGCTACCAACAATTTCACGATACTCTTTGGGGTCTTCAATTTCGTTGTTTTCTTCATCATTTCCATGCCATTCCATTTTTAGATCACTCGGTGTAACTCTGGGCTTACACGATGACATTCCAAATTTTTCAAGCAATTTTAGGATGTATCTTTTCTGGTTCATTTTGATTTCTCCCTCTTTCTGTTCAAACTGAATACCCAAAAAATATGATATCTTCCCTAGATCCTTCATGTTAAATTTGGACTTCATGGTTTCTTTGAACTGGTTGAGCTGATGTTTATCACTTGCTGCAATGATTAAATTATCTACCCAAATGATTACTATTATTGTCTCATTTTCAATCTGCTTTCTGTACACACAGTGGTCAACCAAATTTCTTTCAAAATTGTTTTGTTCCAAATAATCATTCAGAAGTTTGTACCAGTTCCTTCCGGATTGCTTCAAACCATAGAGGGATTTCTGAAGCTTCCATACTAATGTGTGTCCAGTCTCTGATTTCTTTTCAAAACCCTCTGGTTGTTCTAAGTATATGTCCTCTTCAATCGGAGCGTGCAGATAAGCAGTTTTTACGTCCATCTGATGTTTGGAACTTTCTTTTCTCTTACTGGATAGTAGTGTTTTTGACTAGGTATTGTTTACTGTCGTTATCTTGTATAACTGTGTTTTCCCCATTTTTTGACACTTCTGTATCAACTGCGTCTACATTCTCAATGTCGTCAAGGACTTGATTCTCAGTTTTCTCTTCAGACTGTGATATACAATCGACTCTCTCATCATTATGTTTTCGCTCTCTGTACATTTGGGTATAGGAGTCATTTCCATCAGTTTGTGTCTCCTGTTCAACACAGTCCTTCTTAATGAATTTTACCAGTCTGTGTTTTGAAACCCTTTGTGTCTGTGGTTTGTATACGAGGTAAGCTGGGCTGTTCCTACTATAACCCACGAATATTCCCTTCTCTCCTCTAGGATCCAGTTTCTTTTGATCATGTTTGTATGTGTAACATTCTGTTCCAAAAATCCACATTTTTGAAAGGTCTGGTTTTCTCTTGGTTAACATGAAATATGGAGTTTTTTCAATCCTGTTATTGTAGCATCTGTTTCTAATGTGAGCAGCAGTTTGGACAGCATATGGCCATAGAGTCTTGGGTAATCCTTTCTCTATTAACAAACACCTTCCCATTTCAAAGATGGTTCGCCATTGTCTCTCGGCCGTGCCATTTTGATGAGGAGAGTAAGGGGATGAGGTCTCATGTCTTATACCTTTTTCTCGTACGAGTGTCTGAAACGCACTGCATGTATATTCTGTGCCATTGTCTGATCTTATGCATTTGATTCTACCATACGGTGCACTGTCTGCAAGGAATTTTTCTGTCGCTACGGTTGTGTCGCTCTTATTTTTTATGAAGTAAACAGATACTGCCCCAGAAAAATCATCTGTGAATGAGATCGCATATCTATAACCATCTTGAGAGGTTGGTTCAATAGGACCTGCTAGGTCAGTGTGCACTAACTCTAGAGCTTCACTAGCTTTTGTGCTCGCTTTTCTATTCCTAAGGTTGACAAACTTTCCTTCAATACAGACTTTGCAGTTTAATTGTCCATTGCCAATAATGGTCATGCCTTCTACCATGTTTGGTAATTTCAACACATCATCAACATTATTGTGTCCCATTATCTCATGCCATGTTTTGACATCACAACTTAAACACACTTTATCCCTGGACATCATGTCGTTAATTGATGTATCAATGCATTGTTCATGTGTAATTACCGTTTTCAGGTAGTACAGTCTCTCATGTTCCTCTATGTGGAAGATGGTGCCGTCTTTGGTTATCAGTTTATTTTGTCCTTCTTGGAAAATCACAGTGGCTCCGTCTTTTTGTTGCTGCTTGTACTGAAATGATGCTCTGTGGATAGGATGGTATGAACAAAGCATTCTTTAAGATCACTCTGCTGTGCGTTCCATCCAGATCCAGCAGCAACACCTCTGCATCACCTCGTTTTAATGCCACGTTGTTCATCCTAGTTCCATCTGCCAGCTCCATGTAATGTGATTTTGGGTTGAAACTCTCATCAAATCTTGTGAATTTGTCTTTCTGTTATGATGTGGGACGTTGCTCCACAATCTACCATTAAACCATTTTGCTTGACATTGTCTGGTAGAAACTGTTGACTAACCTTGAACACAAATGTTAGTTCTTCCTGTTCTTCTTGTCTTTCCGCAGTTTGTTTTGCATCATCTTTAAATTTAGCTTTCCTTCTGCATGTTTCATCACTGTGTGTTGAGCTCCTATGGTAGCTGCACCATTTTGACGCTCCTTTTTGGCGACAGTCTCGGGCCATATGTCCTCGACTTCCACATACATAGCAGATTACTGAAGAAATGTCCACTTTCATTACATTGTCTGACTTTGTTTTTGTTCCAAATTTTTCTGTTTCTTCATAGCTTCTTAATTTAATTTTGAATTGGGTAAACGTAATTTCTTCGTTGCTCTGTGTTGTATGAATTGTAAAAGGTTTGTATGATTCTGGTAATCCTTTAAGTACCATTGCTATTATCAATCCATCGCTTATTATTTCGTTTGCACTTCTTAATGATGTTACTGCCTTTTCTGCTCGGATAATGTAGTCTGTCACCGTTTCTTCGGGCTCCTTCTTTTACGAGGTGAGTTCGGTGTACAGAGCGATTATTCTGGGCTTACCCTGACTAGCATAGTGGTTTCGAGTATCTGCAGAGCTTTCCTACCGTCGTCCGCAGCGCGTCTCATCACTAATGACAAACTTTTATCATGGAGAAACTGGATCAGCTCCGCGTAGCACTCCTCATTCTTTTCTTTGTCGACATCGCCGCTGGACAGTATCGTTTCTTTTAAACCCAATATTCTCAGGTGTCCAAGAAATTTTACTTCCCACAGTTCGTAGTCATTTTCGTCTCCGTTGAAAACTAGCCTGTGCCACCTTGCCGCTGTAGCGTTAGCTCTCCTGGGCCCATAACCTGTTAAGGTTTCTGATCCTTCCATGTTGACATTCAAGATATTACAATCGTCCATCCATGTAATGGTTTAAAGGTTTTTCTTTATTAACCGTATTAAACAGAACAGTTTACATTAATATCCGCGGCAGCATAAAATCCCTCAGTACTGATCTCGTTCTTTTCTCTTTTCTTGTGTGAGCTCGAAACGTCAGCTCGGGAAAAATAATTCTGGCGATACAAAAAAATAAGAATAAAAGTCCCCCACATCACAGATACATTCTTCAAAGCATAAAAAGAGTCCAGCCTAATGTGTCTTCAGAAAATAAACATTACAAGCCAGTATTACCTTTCCTAGGTACATTTCTGTTACCTTTCTGTTTCCTAGGTACCTTTCTGTTATGGTCACTATAGGTCAATAACTATGTGGTACATGAGCATGCAAATCCAATGTCCTGATAGTATTCTGGGTCACTTCAGAAGGATGGACATGCACATCAGTGGAATTGTCCTGCACATCAGTGGAAACAGAGCTTCAAGCTCCCGGGAGTGCACTGAATTGCTTGTGGGCCTCAGTACTGGGTTGAGGAGACTATCTGTCTGTAACATTTACTTGGAAATATTTTAAAAGCTCAAATGTAAAGGTTTGGGCAGGTTTTTATACAAAGGTTTCCTTGTGAGATCCTTGTGCTAATCTAATCTTTTGAATGCTGATGAAACCTACTGACTCTGGTTCAGAGGTTCCTCCTTTACTGCTGGAGTCCATCACAGTTGTTTCTCTTCACACACATCCAGTGCAGTATCTGCATGGGCAAAGTAGCGAGACTTTAATTAAATGTGACTGAGGTAGGCATATATGTATCAAATCTATTTTGTGAAGTCTATATTGCTCACATTTTACCTATATTATCCTTTGTTTCCATTGAGATTTAAAGTGAGTTCATATAACTCTTGTAACTTATTTTTCTAAGGATCTCAGTACATTTCCCTCTTTCAATCTAAAAGTTGTGAGTGAAGGAGAGAGTGAAAGGGGTCATGTAGTTTACTGGTTTTTAATTTTTATTGAGCTATCGGCTATTTTTGCTGTACAAACTCTGCCCATAATAACTTTATAGTTGAGTAATGCAAGCCAATATGGATCCAAAAAACAAGAGGATAAGCTACTAAGCCAGTGAGCACCTGCAGTTGTGCTAATTTTACTGTAATATGAGAGACATCAAACATTCCTCATGATTTCAGAATGTAGAAACCTGAATTCTGATCTCTTGCTTTACTTCACTGTCATGCCACAAATCTTTTACATAACAATTTACTAATTAAACTGATACATTTTAAAAGTAAGGTTACTTTTGACATGTTACTCACACAGGACCTGTTATTACATTATCATTTTGGTTCGTTTTCCTACCTTTGGACATGGAGAAGTATTAAAGAAGGAATTTCTGCCTCCTGGTCGCATCTGTTCAGCTCCTGAGAGCATTTTTCAATGCATGATCAAATTACAAATTACACTCACAGGTGTAGACTATGTCACTAAAACAGGTGAAACCAGTTGTTCCAGAATGTCAGTACCAAGTCATTCTAAAATGGCTGTAAAGACGTGAAGGGATGGGGGAAGGGAAAAGGTCCACTGTACTGGGCTATTAAACATGTCCACTGTACTGGGCTATTAAGACGTCCATGTGCATTTTCCTCAAAGCAAAGACGTAGAACATTGTATAATTTTAATCACATTTTAATGGTAAACCAAAAGGTCTGTAGCACAAATGTCACACTAGGACCTTCAGGTCAGCCAGGACATTGTGGGGTGGTACAGAAGTCCGCTGTTGAGAGTATGTTGTGCTATAAAATGACGATCTGCTTTGGAAACCCAAGCTGTAGGTGAGGCTGAAGAATCGTCGGTATGTTAGTGGGAAGAACCCAAACACTCCTGAAGGATTTGTGAAGTCCAGTCTGATTACACACCAGATATCAGAGGATATGCTTCATCCCCTGAGAAACTTCCATCAGGCAGATAATACAGAATAACAAGAGCCACTAATATATTTATTGATCCTTTGCACTGAATCCAGTGAAAATCATGAATTCTTTAAGCACAAGGATGATTTAATTCTTATGTAGTGGTTGTGTATTTAATGAGATATGAATTTGGGGCTGATTTAATACTCTATAATACTGTCAGGGTTTGACTGAGGGGGCGGGACACAGACGCAGGAGAACGAGGTTTATTTGCATATAACACGAAACGGGAGTCTACACGAACACGAGGAAACATATAGCTGTGACAGGCAGAGTGCGAACAAAAAGGAAGCGATCACGCCAAGTCTCAGAGAAAAAGAGGAGTTTAATAATTAAAGTGCGCAAACCAAAAACCCATGCACTGTTCCGAATTCAGGAAATAATAACCAGCAGTCAACTGGTACAAAGACAAGGCATATATAGACAAACAAACGACCATCAGGCGAGGGAGCTAATAAGCCCCGTCCACCTGAGGGACGCACACAACGCAACAACAGGACAATTGCCACTGTGCTGTAGGTGACCGGGAGGGGGAGCCTCCCTCACCGTGACAATAGCATTAAATTCACGAGACATAAGAAACGTAACGGGATAACGTAACCAACATACACATAGAAATACGAAGGCGATTGAACATTAACTAATACAAACTAAACAGACAGGCGAACCATGAATGAGTAACTTACCACGAACTAAGATACCAAGGCATACACGACTACATAAACTAACGACGAGCTAAACATGAACGAGGCAATACATAGAGAACTCAGGGAAACAGTGATATGAAACATGGGGAAGACCAGGCAGACGCAATTTGGGCTGCTAGAAACCTGCTGGTTGGGAAGCGATTGCAGCTGCCTGCCCGGGGCATGCTGAAACTGGTGGAGGCCCGTCAGTGTGAATATGCAGCCCGTCGCCATTCGGAGGAGGGTTCCGGGACCAGGGAATAGGCAAAATCTAGGGCCGCCACGGCCCTCGCTGCCCACAGACGCACCCCAACGGGCTATGGGGATCAGTGGTGGCGTGGTTTCAGAGGGCCTCCTCTGGGCGGCCGGGGGCGGGTCCCTGAGCAGGTGCTGGATGGTAGGGCGGGTGAGGAAGAGACGGGACACCGGCTCAGTCAAAAATAAATAATAAGAATGTTGGGCCTCAGAGATATGGGATATTGTTTACGGATGTGAGCATCTAGTGATGTGTTCTGCTTGGATATGTTTTGCCTGAAGATATGTTATGTATAAGATGGATATGTTTGCATCTTTTTGGAACATGTATGGAATACTGTTTTTCCATGATGAAATACTTGTAAATGTGTCAATAAATGTTTAAAAAATAAATAAATAAATAAAATACATCGAGAACTCAGGGAAACATAACAACAGCGATATGAAACATGGGGAAGACCAGGAAGGCTAACATTATAACACGACTACAGAAGACACAGCGTAACTGAAATACCAAGTAACATAACGAAACATAGGAACGAGACACAAACCAGGAAGCCAGGGAAATACACGAACACAGAACCGGAGCTGGCGGCATGGTGGTGTGGTGGTTAGCACTGTCACCTCACAGCAAGGCGGTCTGGGTTCGATTCTCGGTCTGGGCTGCTCTGTGTGGAGTTTGCATGTTCTCCCTGTGCCTGCGTGGGTTTTCTCCGGGTACTCCGGTTTCCGTCCCATCCTAGGTTGATTGGTCACTCTAGATTGCCCGTGTGTGTGCGTGTGTGCGCGTGTTGGCCATGTGGTGGACTGGCGAACTGCCCATGGTGTACCCTGCCTTCGCCTGGAGATGCTGGGATTGGCTCCAGCCCCCGTGACCCGACTAGCAGGAATAAGCGGTGCGGATAATGAATGAATGAATGTTGATTTTACACCTTTTAACTTTACTACAGCTTTTAATGCAGATTTTACTGTGATTTGATTGTATTTTAATCGCTGTCTTTTTTACTCTGTTTTTACAGGAGGAGGCCTGGGTGGAACAATTGGGCAGTGGCTGGTGGCCTGACCGCCGCCACCGCCTGTGAACCCCCAGGTCCTCCTCTCTGTTTTTAGGCCTGGCTCGTCCCGCTGCCTTGAAGAAGACCCGGGTGGACCTGGAAGACCAACAGCCCAGTGGAGCCTTGGAGGACCTGCGGATCCCCTCCGCTCCAGGCTCTGTTGGCAGAGGAGAGGGAGAAATGGAGGCGGCGGGGTCTGAGGGACCAGCGACGGGTGGCGGAGCTCAGACGGCGACCCCGGGGCCCTGGGGAGATCTGCCAGTTGGGCCTGGAGGGGGTGGAGGTCCGCTCCACACTGCCAGGTTCCGCTGGCAAGCACCGGTGGAGGGAGCCCTCATTGTGGAGAGGGTTCCCTTCATCAGGGAGGTGCTGGTCGGGGCCCTGGGCGTTAAGCTGTAATTTTTTTTTGTCCGTCCGTCTGTCCGTCCGTTTTTTTTTTTTTTTTGTCTGTCCGTCCGTCCGTTTTTTTTTTTTTTTTTGTCCGTCTATCCGTCCGTTTTTTTTTTTTTTTTTTTTTCTGTCCGTCTGTCCGTCCGTTTTTTTTTTTTTTTTTTTTTTTTGTCCGTCCGTCTGTCCGTCCGTTTTTTTTTTTTTGTTTTCTTTTGTCTGTCTGTCCGTCCGTGTTTTTTTTTTTTTGTCTGTCCGTCCGTTTTTTTTTTTTTTTTTTTTGTCCGTCCATCTGTCCGTCCGTTTTTTTTTTTTTTTTTTGTCCATCTGTCTGTCTGTCCGTCTGTCCATCCGTCTGAAACCACTTCCTGTTTCACACTGCATTTGCGATCAGTATTCTACTTCCTGCTCCGCTTTCTGAATCAGGGAACAACTAGCGTAAACACTCTACACGCATTGAATCAAGAGTTTGTTGGCTGCACCAGTGCTGCTATAATGGTCTTACAGGTAAATTTGTTGTATCCTGCTGCTTTACACACATTTACCCACTGTCAGTACATGTGCATGTTTATTTCATGTGCTTGAGTTATGTATACCAGTTCACTAAGGTGTCTTGAGTGAGTCATCTTTAAAGCATTTAACAAGTCTGGACAGATTTGTATGGATTCATTCAATAAGAAGAACAGCCTGTGTGTGCTGTGAAAGGGTAGTGTGTGCTCAACTGTGTGCTGTTATTTTGAGAAAAAGCATCACAGTTTATTTATAAAGAATCCATTAAAGTAGGGGAAAGAGAGGGAGCAGAATGTGGCATGTGTTCAAATATTTTACTGCTCTTTTTCAGTAGTGGGTGCTTGAAAAATTGCCTGTGAAACATTTGCTCCCTACTGGGAGAGAGGGAGAAAGATTTACAGCTATATTACTGTTCTCTGTTTATTAATAACAATACAAAATGGCTTAAGGGTATAACATAGTATTACATTACACAACATAGGCATACAATAAAAACAAACTCTAAAAAGAAGAAAAATAAATCAGATAAATGGTAAACAGGTGACAGTGTTGAATTGTTATAAGAGAGTTCCAGTGATATTAGAGTTGGGTTGTTTAGAAGGTGCAAGACTTGAGATGAGAGTTGGGTTGTTTAGATGGCCTTTTCTTCTGAGATTAGTTTGTTTAGAGGACTTTTCCATCTGAGATTAATGTTTGTTTGATTGACTGGTATGATGCATTTTCTTTGACTGGTAGGATGAGTTAAATATTAAACCTTGCAGATGATATATTGAAATATTTGTTTGCTTGTAAATCTGTTGCAGTAGCACCATCCAGTGGCAAGTATCAGTAACCTCAAGATTGTGTTTAATGTTAATTAACTGATGGATAACCGTACCTTCCACTCCAGCTTACTATTAATTGTTGTGAACAAATCTCTTGAACATGTTTTTGAACATTAAGAGACAATACTATTTTAAACTGGAGTCTATTGTCCTTTTTCACATTCAGTGAGGCAGAATGGCCAACATTTCAGAATATCTGTTGAAGACTCTAGATGAGCTGAAGAAAAAAGACCTGAAGACATTCAAGTGGCATCTGACTAGCAGATTGGGAGGTGACAAACGCATCCCAAAGTCTCAACTGGAGAAAGCTGACAGATGTGTCATTGTGGACAAGATGGTGCAGAAATATGGCAAAAAAGGATCTGTGAAGATCACAAGGAACATCCTGGAGAAGATGGGCTTCAACAGCCTGGCTAAAATCCTCAGGACCAGATACAGTGAGTGAGAAGAAGTTGAAACTATATTCACTCAGAACTACTTATGAGAAATGTTATATATTATTTGAATTTAAAATGAAAATAAGATGATGATTAGTTTTCTTGATCCTAATTGGGACTGACAGAAACTCTGAATGTATTCCCACAGTTCCACATCTTCATATGCTTTGTCTCAGAGCTATGTCCTGTATGGACTCACATACCTTTCCAGAATGTCTGTCTGTCAGTGCAGCAGGTTCATCATTTAAAACTAAATTCACCTCCTGATCACAAAGCCTTTGAATACATACATATCAGGAGAATGGACTTAGTCTATGAAACAATTACCCTAATTGTTGAATCAGTTGTTTCCATGTGTTTTGTACAAGACTCAGAGGAAGAGATCATTTTACTTACTACCTGCCACCCTGAACCCACTGCAGTTTGCATACGGGAAGAACAGATCATGCAATAGCCCTGATGCTTCACAGTACCCTCTCCCATTCAGGCTATAGTGTACTATAGTTAAGCATTAAACACCTTCATCCCTTGATATTGATCCTGACCTTCCTGATGGGCTAATGCCAGGTGGTATGGATGGGCTGCACAACCTCCTCCTCACTGACCCTCAAGACCTGAGTCCCTCAGGGCTGTGTGCTCAGCCCCCTCTTGTACTCCCTGTACATCCATGACTGCACCGCAGACACTGCTCCAGTGTCATTGTTTTATTTGTGGTCATCACACAGTATTAAAGATGTGAGCTACCATCAGGTATTCTTAATGGAAGCAGTGTGAACCTGTAGATCTAAATTAGTCATCAGATGAAGTAAAATAAAAAAGCAAATGGATATGAAGACCAATACAATTGCTTTTTGCAAAATGTTCTGCTACCAATTTTGTTGCACTGAATATTGTCTTTACAAATACATGGTCTATATTATCTATTAATACAAGTTATACATAAGTTCCTGTGTTCCCATCTTCATTAATGATTACAGCAGTGCTGTTTTATTTTTTCCCTCCTCCAGGTCAGGCAGCTTCCAGCACAGATCAGCCTGGACTCTGCACTAATACTGATACTCTCACTGAAGGTAAACATGTTGCCAGGGTCATGTGTTTGGATTAGGTATACTCTCAAACATCTTACTTCTCTGTTTTATACTACCTTTTGCAAACGATAATTTCTTATAACTACGGAAAAGCAGTATAATTTATTAGATGTTACTGGACATAAAATGATAGCCATTGTGCTACACAAACAAGAAAATAAACATGAATAATTGGTCTCTACATGTTACCTTTGAGAGCCTTACTGGAAGAAAAAATAAAATTACAGCTCATTCATGCTCATTAGCATAGTAGCAGTTATAATGTCAGGTGAGAAATATTTGTCTTCAGAGAAAAACTGGAACCTCACTGCTCCACTAGTAATTTTATTACTATCCAGATGTGAGAGGTTTAATCATTGAGGAGTCATGTAAAAATAAAATAAATGACAGATATTCCAATATCTTCATATTATAAAATTTGATGACAATAGTTTCATCTCTCTATTCTATAGATGCACACAAGAAATCAGCAAGTAAACAACTGAAATCTATTTTGCAAGACCAATATTCCACATTTTACGAGGGAACAGCAGCAAAGGGAAAACCTAATAGCGTTAATGACATTTACACAGAGCTCTGTGTAGTGGAGGACTGGAGTGGAGGAATCTGTACAAGCCATGAAGTCACACAGATAGAGGCTGGAGGCTTGAAACGGGGTAAACAAGACATGCAAATCGAGTTCAGAGTTATCAGTGAAAGGAAGGAAGGACAGAAAGTGCTCATACTGGGAATAGCTGGGATTGGGAAGACATTCTCTGTTCAGAAGTTTGTTTTAGACTGGGCTGAAGGAAAATCCAATGCAGACATAGATTTTGTTTTTCTTATACCTTTCCGAGAGCTGAATCTTCTGAAAGATGAACAATACAACCTTGATGGACTCCTTCAATACTTCTATCCAAAACTCAAACATTTAAAGGAAACTGGGCTTTTTGATGATAAGTGTAGGTGTGTCTTCATTTTTGATGGACTGGATGAAATGAGGAAGCAACTAAATTTCCAAACAAAGAAAATAACAGATGTAATGATGAAGGCATGTTTTGAAGATCTAGTTACAAACCTCATCACAGGAGCTCTGCTTCCCTCTGCCTCTGTCTGGATCACCTCCAGACCTGCAGCAGCAGATCAGATCCAAAAGAAACACATCCACCTGGTGACAGAAGTACAAGGATTCATCACTGACAAACAGAAAGAGCAATACTTCAAGAAGAGAATCAGTGATCAGGATCAAGCCAGCAGAATCATCTCACACATTAAACAGTCAAAGACCCTCCACATCATGTGTTACATACCAGTCTTCTGTTGGATCACAGCCATGGTGCTACAGGAAATGATTAAGCCTCAGAAAATCATGCAATCGAGCACTGAGGCTCCAAAGAGCCTAACTGAGATGTATGCACACTTTCTTATTATTCAGATGAACATAAAGAGCGAGAAATGTAATGAAACTCATCAGAAAGATACAAAGAAGCTTCTGGAATCCAACAGAGACATCATTCTGAAACTGGCTAAACTTGCTTTCACACAGCTAATAAAACGAAATGTGATGTTCTATGAAGAAGACTTGAAGAAGTGTGGTATTGATGTCTCTGATGCCTCAGTTTACTCTTGGATCTGCACTGAGATCTTTAAGGAAGAATCTGTGTTTTACCATAGGAAGGTTTACTACTTTGTGCATGTGAGCTTTCAGGAGTTTCTTGCAGCTTTCTTTGTATTTCATTGCTTTGTGAATGAGAACATAAAGGACCTGCATGATCATTATGAGGACAGTGAGGGTCCTGAGTGCAGTGAGTGGCATGAATTCAGACAGTGGGCGGAGCTTAGTGAGGGGCATGATTTCAGTGAATGGCTTGAGGAACGTAACCAAATGCACCATTTGGAGAATGATCCACTGTTGAAACTGCTGAAGAGTGAAGCCAGAAAAGCCTTGAACAGTAAAATTGGACACCTGGATCTTTTCCTCCGTTTCCTGCTGGGCATCTCACTGGAGTCCAATCAGATTCTCCTACATGGCCTACTGCCACACACACACACAGCAGTTCAGACAGCATCAACAAGATGGTCCAATACATCAAAACACGAATACAAACAGAGAACCTGCCCACTGAGAGATCCATCAACCTGTTCCTCTGTCTGACTGAAATGAAAGACCAGTCTCTACCCAGAGAGATTCAGGAGTATCTGCAGTCAGGGAAACAATCAGAAAAGAAGCTCTCCCCTGCACACTGCTCAGCCATCGCCTACATGCTGCAGATGTCAGAGGAGGTGCTGGATGAGTTGGACCTGAATAAATTCAGCACATCAGAAGAGGGTTATAGGAGACTGATACCAGCTATAAGCCACTGCAGAAGGGCTTTGTGAGTATCTAAAGTAAATTTAATTACATGAACAACCAGTGACCAAGTACAAATGACTGAATGCTACATTTCTTCATCCTCATAGTGAACACTCCACATGGTTTTGAGCTCATGTACTAGATAATGAACAGTAAAACACGTCAATGTCACATACAGTTTCACATCAGTTTATTTTCTCAAGTCATAATCTCCTCATTAACACATTCTGTACTCATTATTAATTCGCTGATGGGCTGAAGAGTTCAAAGTGTAAACTGGACATTCTCAGGTGAGATTAACTGGGTAAAGCTCAACATGAGGGGACATAAGGGATAATTTATAAAAGCCTGTTTTATATCAAAGTGCATTTGCCTAGTTTCATTACTGTGCATTACTGTGCATCCTGGATTTGCCATGGTCTGTCTGGATGTGCTTGTACTAAGAACGGCATACTGTAAAGCAGCATGAGCCCCAGGATTCTGCACAAGGGTGTGAGGTTCACCTTTGAAAATAGAGCTTAGAGGAGAAGTAAATTTGAATAACGTGGGGAAGAAAACCTTAAGTGAGTTTATGTTGAAACAGGTTGTAAGGTTCTTTAGTTGGTTATTCTTGGTTGGCAGCATTCTCCCTGTCTGTCCACTCTGTTTCCTCCATGAGCTCAGAGAACAACCCCAAATGAACAGACCAGTCAACTGTTGCCAGAGAAGCTCTAGTTTATTAGCAGTAACAGGACGGTAATTGTGCTGCCTATAGTGGTGATTTGAGTGAATGCACTTTGCTGCCTCTTAGTGGACTTGTTTTGTAATTCCATTTAGTTTGTCTAGTTTTAATGACATCATCACTAGTGGCCTGTTGTGAATATAGAGAAGCAAATATGGTTTTATGTGTTGATTAATCCTGTTCCATCTACCTCCTGTTCAAGCCCTTTTCAAGCATCGTTTGTATGTTAACGTTTCTGACATGTTTATCTTGTAGTATTTTACATACTAAGTGTTTGTTTGCATCTTTTAATCTCTGTTAACCTTTTATGTTAGTGATATGCTAATGGAGGTGTAAAAATTGTAGTAAGAGTACTCATGCTAGTCATTTGTGACTTGATTATCCTCTAATTGTAGAATATTTTTTGTAGAGATCTTTGCTTGTCATAGAAGGGACTAGACAGAGTGGGTGATGGCTCTTTATGGTAATATCATTTAGTCCTCTGTAATCTGTGCATGGCCACAAACCTCCATACTTATTTCCACAAAAAGGAAACTGGCTGCAGTAGGAGAAGTGGAGGGATGGATATAACCCTGCTGCACTGCCTCTTGAATGAATTCCTGCATGGTTGCCTTTTCTTGTATGGATAAGGGGTATTGCAACAGTGCCTGGCAGTAGATGAAGTGCACAGTTCCAGGGTGGCAATTGGGTGACAAATAGAGTTTATATAATCACATCTGTAAAATCTATATACTGATCTGGTAACATTGTCAAAGTGAGTTACCAGTGAGTTTATTAATATAAATTGATAATTACTGTTATAGCAACTGTTAATCAGAAGGTCAGTAATCTGTCACCGTTCCAGAGCCGGGTCCATTGGGCTGTCATCCATTCTTGTAACCCTAAGTGGAAAAGCAGAACTTCAGTAGTAGTACAGGAAAAAGGTGCGATATAAAATAATTCAGGATGCACTCCAATGTTTTGTTTTTCAGTCTGTAACCCAATTACATAAGAACATAACTACAATCAACAACAATAACAATAACTACTATCATCAATGAACTAATGCCAACCCATCCACTATCTTCCCTAGAAAGGAAAAAAAAAAGAATACAAGTATATTTCTCCCCTATTTCCTATTTTACAGACTAGATCTCAAGTATGAAATCACAGAGTGCAGTGAAGCTCTCTGTTCTGCTTTGACATCAGAAAACTCTTCCCTGAGAGAACTGGATATATGTTATGCATCTTATGAACATTCAGGAGTGATGAAAATCTCTGATGCACTAAAGAGTTCACACTGTAAACTGGAGATTCTCAGGTGAGATGAACTAGATACATTTCATCATGAGGGCACATGAAGCAAATGTTCTGTGCATTACTGTGCCTTCTGGATTTGCCATGGTCTGTCTGGATGTGTACAAGTTATGTCAACATGCTGTGCTTGCTGTAATACTTGTATACACAATGCATTGCTTTGAAAAGAGCCTGTAATACAATGAAAGTAGTAGATTTTTATTTTGGTTTAGTCCATAGTCAGACCACACACAGAAAAAAGTGTCATCAGTGTAAACAATATCTAGATAGCTAATTGATGGAACTTTGCAATAAAGTATATAGCTTGTTAAACATAACGTTTTCAGGTTTTTGTTATAGTAAAAGCGAGCTTTTCAAATTCAAAAGCTATGTATTGTCTTCAGGTCTGTAATGCATCTACATGAACTATCATTAACCTGATATAGCTGGTATAGCAATTGCACTTCCCTGTTCACTTTCTTGTGTATAGAGGCTCATTTCTTCTTTCTTTACATTGCATATTGCTGAAAAAGCAACAAGACCAGTTGTCGTGTTAGTCCAGCCTTATTGGTGCCATTGTTTTTATCTAGTTAGCCTGTTGAATCAAGCTGGGGTGACAGGGGTGATTAAATCTGAATTTTATACAGCATTGTTATGCTTGGTCTCAGAGTCATCTTTTCTGTGTGACTTGATTCCCCATTCCATGTTTTAACTGGACTCTGCACTTTTTCTCTGCCTTTACAGATTAGCTGGCTCTTATCTCACCAAAGATTCAAGTGAAGCTCTCTGCTCTGCTCTGAAATCAGAAAACTCTTCCCTGAGAGAACTAGGTCTACGTTACTGTTCTCTTCAAGATTCAGGAGTGAGGATATTCCCAGATGGACTGAACAGTTCACCATGTAAACTGGAGATTCTCAGGTGAGATGAACTGGATAAATTTCATAGTTCTAGTTTATTATCAGAAAAGGGAAGGTTCACCAACAAACAAAAAGGTGCAAAGGCGCTGCAAAAAAAAACTCAAGGCACAATAGCGCTCAACCAGTCACTACTTGACTTGTGCAAAGAGCTTGGGACGATGTGTTCAGGACATGTAGAAGAGTGGCCCTCTCTGGGCAGTCTCAAGGAATATACAGCACTGAACGGCGGGACCTGTGAGACTTTAAGAAGTGAAACAAATGGAAAACAGGTGCACGCGTAATGGGAGGTGTGTCAGTAGGTGGGTGAGCCCTGAGTCCGGCCTACCATGACACCTGCAACCACTCTAGAAACTGTATGGGTTTTAGTTATGGTGTTTAATACCTAACACATGAGGAATCCTAATTCATGCGTTTACAACAGGCACAGATCACTTAATCTTCAAATTTTATAGGCACAGGATGCAACTTGGGTATGAACTTTGGTCCAGAGTCCCCCTAAGATAAACACTGGTTTTGAGGGTTATGACCCTTCCCCTGGTGGGAATTGTTACGGTTAGGGGTTCTGTGGTTTTCTTTTGGTATTGTATCTGGTGTGCTTGCAGGTTCTCCAGAAGAGGGCGCAACGACGTGATCGACATCAGGTGCGAGTGTCATGTGACGCGTGACGAGATTGGATGGCGGGTCTAGCCATTCCTAGTTCCAGCCCTTGGAGTTCGCCCTGCATTCTTATTCCTAAGCCAGACGGAACATCCCGCTTTTGTACCGATTACCGAAAGGTTAATGCAGTTACGCGTTCTGATGCTTTTTCGTTGCCTCTAGTGGATGATTGCATCGACAGAGTTGGTTCCGCATGTTATGTCAGTAAGTTAGACTTGTTAAAGGGATACTGGCAAGTTCTTTTGACATCTCGCGCTTCTGACATATCTGCTTTTGTTACTCCTGACGAATGTGTACAGTACACTGTTATGGCTTTTGGTATGAAAAACGCACCTGCAACCTTTCAAAGGTTGATGAATCGCGTGTTAAGAGATATACCTGATTGTGAAGCATATTTGGACGACGTAGTGGTACATTCAAAGAGTTGGAATGAACATCTTCAGACACTTGAGTTGGTGTTTTCTCGTCTGCGAGCGGCATCCCTCACCTTAAACCTTGCCAAATGCAAGTTTGGTAAGGCAACCGTTACCTATCTGGGGAAACGTGTAGGCCTCTGGATGCTAAAGTGACTGTGATCGAGAAATTCCAAGTTCCCACTACTCGGCGTGAGTTACGACGTTTCTTAGGTATGGTTGGTTACTACCGGGGATTTTGTCGTAATTTTGCTTCTGTGGTAAACTCCAAGAAGTTTAATTCTTATCAGTCGAATTATTCGACTATTGAGAAAGAGACCTTAGCCTTGTTACTATCCTTGAAACATTTTGAAGTCTATGTAAGTTCAAGCGTGAAGCCCTTGTTAGTGTACACCGATCATAACCCGATCGTGTTTTTAAACCGTATGTACAACGCAAACCAGAGACTCATGCGTTGGGCGTTGTTCCTGCAAGAATTTGATCTGCACATACAGCATAAAAAAGGGACTGATAACGTAGTGGCAGATGCGTTGTCTAGGATACCCTAAACCACCGTCCTCACTCTTAAGGGAGAGGGTGTTACGGTTAGGGGTTCTGTGGTTTTCTTTTGGTATTGTATCTGGTGTGCTTGCAGGTTCTCCAGAAGAGGGCGCAACGACGTGATCGACATCAGGTGCGAGTGTCATGTGAAGCGTGACGAGATTGGATGGCGGGTCTTTAAAAGCTCGCCTTGAGCGAGAAGCTGGACCTTGTGGTGTCTTGAACAGTGGACTCCACCTGGTCCTTGGGGGATACTGAGCTGTGTTTGGCATTTATTGTGACTGTTCTGAGATTGTTCGAACCAATGGTTTCTATCATTAGGTCAATTAGGAGATATATCGCTACGCGATTTGAGACGTACTGCTTGAGTGATATCGCTATGCGAATCGACATGTAAAGCTTCTATGCTCGTTCCATTTGTTGTAGTGGTGTATGGTGTAATATATAGATGATCAGTGAGGATTCTGGGGAAGTTTGTTCGTTTTGTGTTTATTGTTTAATAGTTGTAGGGCTGGGCTATCGTTTTCTTTTGGGTGTTTTCTCCTGGTTGATTTATAGGGAGGTAGGTCAGGTTATTGTATTTTGGGTTTACGTTTCTTTTGATGAGGTTAGTTACGTTGAATTGGGGGTTTGTAGAGTTTTGTTTATGTTGGCCTTGGCCCAGCCTGAAGTTATGTTGGCTTTTGTGCTTTTATATTATATTGTGTTATTGTATTGATGTATTATAGATATTCTCTGAAATATTTACATCCTTAGTTATGAGTCTGTCAATGGATTCCCAAGAGATGGCAAATGGGGGCGACTGGAATAATCTGCGCCATCCATGCATAGAACTTTATTATTTGAACTGTAGACATAACTAAGTTTTCTGTTAAGGCATTATGAATGTTTGTGTTTGCTCGACTTCATCTAGATAATCTTCATCAAGAATTGTTCATACATACAACAGTTCTCGACGCTATCCATGCAACATCCTCATTTCTTTATTAACTCAACTGATATAGTCTTCCCCAGGCTCAGACACACCACTTAAATTGTTTAGCTATTAAGCCAGCGCCATTACCCTTTGTTCTGACCACGTTAAAATAAACCAGCTGAGCTCATTAACATACAGCCACGCTGTTCTACTGTTTGAAGTCACTGCCATTTTAGCACGAACGTGCGCACACTCACGTTTACTCTCCTCCCCTTTCTACACATTAATTCACACACAGTAGATGTTCACTCTCCACTGTTTGTGTTTTAGAATAGTTGGTTTAAATAAATTTATCATGAGACTGCTTTTAATTAATGAGACTGATTAATAATTAAGGTAAAACAAATTATATCTACTTTAAAGGATTAGTAGGTGAAACCCCTACACTGTTATCTGATACTTATTATGAGCTCTCTATATCTATAATCAAGGGACACCGTGGTTAAGCAATTAACCAGATTTATTAATTTACCAAGAAAATTATTAAACAGAACTATTCTAAAACACAGTAACTAGAAATGACAGATAATATACGTCATGAAAATAAAGTTATACAGACAAGTGCAGGGTGTAAAAAAGAGAAGGGCCACTACACCAAAATCCTCTCCATTGATACCCCGCAGCATATTAAAGGTTAAAAGTTATCAAAACTAGGTTAACCAATGGAAATCAGGTTGATGGTATAGAGTACACTTGCATACAGGAACCGCATCACTGGACATTCTGAAACAGTTAGTGATGTTAATGCTTCTCTGGGTGAGCTTGTACTAAGGACAGCACACTATGGTTATAGACAATTATATGGGGATGCACAACACTTGTATACAAGAATCCAGCTTTACCAGTGCAACTGGTTGTAGTAGTTAACCTGTTTAAACAAGTCGCCTGTAAATCATGCATTGATCTGTGTGTTGTGGCCATGCGACCCCTACTATCTGCTGTGTGAGTATTCCCATGTTATGCTGTGCACAGCGTACACAGGATGCAGAGTGTGATGGTATCCACTCGACCATCACCAGAGCGCATCCCCAGTGCATTGATTGCAGTGTTTGGAGACTTCAACCATGCATCCCTGTCATCATATCTACCCACTTTCAGCCAGCTTATGCAGACTGCAAGCCTAGAGAGAACATTGGACCTGATGTATGCCAATGTAAAAGAAGCATACAGATCTACAGCTCTGCCCCCACTTGGACATTCTGAACCTCACTAAATGTCTATAAACAGTGTCCTGTTCCAGAGAGAGTGTCCTGGACCATTGACAGGTTGTAACCACAAGGACAGTGAGGAAGTGGTCTCCTGAGGCTGCAGAAATGTTTAAGGGTTGCCTGGAGGATACACAGTGGGATCCTGAGAACATGGATGAGAACATCATGCATCACAGGATACATGAACTCCAGTGTGGACTCTGTTGTACCCTCTAGGACTGACTGGTGCTTTCTTCACAACAAACCCTGGGTCACCAGTGACTTAAAGTCTCTGCTGAACCAGAAGAAAAGAGCATTTAGCACAGGGTATAGGAAGTAACTGAAGAAGGTACAAAAAGAGCTTAAAAACAGGATTAAGAAGACATAGAGTACAAGGCCAAACTGGAAAAACATTGGAGCTGAATAACACGCAGGACGTGGCCTAAAGGATATCACTGGCTTCAATCCAGAAGTCATAGTCTGCTTTACATTTTGTTGGTAGATATTTCTACACTATATGTAACATTTTTACCACTCGATTGCTTGGTCTGAGCAATTTTCTATGTTACTTGAGTCCACTATTCTCTGTAATATTTTCTCTGTTTTTACAGATTAGCTGGCTGTAATCTCACCACAGACTGCAGAGAATCTCTCTGCACTGCCTTGAAATCAGAATACTGTTCCCTGAGAGAACTGGATCTACGTTGCTGTTCTCTTCAAGATTCTGGAGTGGGGATACTCTCTGATGGACTGAAGAGTTCACATTGTAAACTGCTGATTCTCAGGTGAGATGATCTATGTAAAGCTCACCATGCATGCACCGTAGGGATAATTTACCAAAACCTATTTTATATTATAAAACATTTGAGTGGTTTCATTATAACAGTCATGTTGGGTATCATACTTCTTATCCTTCCATCATGAAAACCCACTGCTACAAAACACCTTCTAAGGTCGGTGAGGACTAATAACAGTGATGATGAGCTTTATACTACCAAAGTGCAATGCATCATGGTTTAATAACAATTTGCAATGTAATCGCCAATACATACATAATTCCCAAAACACTCCATCTTAACAGTTCACAGAAGATATAACATATAACATTCCCACATACGCGTGTGAGTATTTGTGTATGCGTATGCGCGTCCTGGAACGAGAGAGAGAGAGAGAACGTTTGTACACAGCGAATCAAAATCTCGTCTGGTCTAAAAAAAGTTTGGCATCAGTTCAGTACCGGGCCCGTGAGCTTACAAGTTCAGCATGGAAAACGCGCTGTAACGGTTGTTCAGGGACAGCAGGAGATAGGGGTTGCGGGCAAAAGGATTTATTATCCATAGTAAACGACAACAGAAAGGCTCAGGCCTAAAAGGCAAACTTAGAGAAATGCAGAAGGTATTCGGCAAACAGATCACCACCACGAAGTAGTCCTCTGAGGCGGTAGCGCTCCAGTGCTTCAGGTAGTCGCAGGCGTATGAATGTGCAGCACTGGATGACGAGACCTGTGGGCTTAAGTGCTACAACAGATAATGAATGACAGGTGCTAGTACTGTGGTGATTGTGAGCGAGGGAGTGGTGTGTTGCTAGGGGGTGTGTGAGTAGCGTTGCCAAGGTTACGCGTCCATTCATGCGCCCTCTGGTGGCCTCCCCTCCGAGCTACTGTGACATGCGCAAGAAACCCGATCCACCAAGAAAGGTCCGCAGCTCGGTGAATAACTCCCCCCGTTGGGTGAAAAAACGGCCAAAAAGCGTAAAAGCCTCGGCGTGCGCGCCTAAAAAACAAAAAAACACAAATCTGCTCCTTACGTGGAATAAAATCTCCAAAACACTCAAACCATGCTCCTCGCACCTCTTGTTCCCCCTTTATCATGTTTCCCATTCGTAATTAGTAGATAGTCCCATGACGTCGCGAGTGAGGTATTCAGGTGGAACGTTTGCTGAAAGTGGATTATAATACTCAGTAATCAGAAGAAAAACAAGACATTGTAACAAACAAAATTTGATCCCAGTGAAATGTGAAAATCAACCACATCAGGTCTTCAGAGTCTCCTTACTTAATGTCCGCTCACTCACAAACAAGTCTTTTATAATAGCTAAATTAATTGAAGATTATTGTCTGGAGTTTCTTTTTCTAACAGAGACTTGGCTTGATGGCAATGGAGAAGTGGTGCTAAATGAAGCTTCCCCCTCAAATTTTAACTATTTTAATGTCTCTAGAGTAAATAAGAGAGGTGGTGGTGTTGCATGTTTTTTTATCATAAAGCATTCAGCTGTAAGCAGATTTCATCAGGGGAATATTCTACGTTTGAGTATCTGGCAGTACAACTGAACAGTACTCATACAGTTCTATTAATTGTTATCTATCATCCTCCAAGACTACATACAGACTTTCTTGAAGATTTTGCTGAAATGCTTTCTAGGATTTTAGTTGATTTTGATTGTTTTAATCACTGGGGATTTTAACATGCACATGGATGTACCCACAAATCAAATCACTTCAGAATTCATGAGGATGCTTAACTCTTTTGATCTTATGCAACATGTATCAGGTCCAACTCATAGGCATGGCCACACATTAGATTTGATTATTTCTAAATGCATAGATGTTAATAATACTGAAATTACTGATGTTGCAATCTAGGATCATTTTGGTGTATTTTTCAATGCATCATTACCTATTAGAACACTCAGTGAAAAGCGCACAATAACCAAGCGTTATCTCAGTGCCTTCACGGACATGATACAGTCCCTCCCTCCCCTCTCAGAAAAAGGGAGTGAGTTAGTTTAAACATTCACTCAGAGTTTGGAACTGTATTGATGTTGTGGCACCAAAGGTAACTGAAACTATTTCTGCACACATATCTCACACCTATGGGCAATCTTAGAGAGGATCAAAGAATTCAACCTAAGATTTGTTCATGTCTTTGGACTGTGGGATATATAGTCTTCCCTATTCCGGACACACCACAGAAAATTATCCCTGACCACGTTAGGCAAACCAGGAGCTCATTAACATGCAAACTCCACACATTTTAGTTGCTTTGCTCCATAGACCAGAGATTACAACTCCCGCTCTCCTCAACCCAGACCACCCAAGCCTTGCTGTGATTTACGACACATTCTCACCACCACACCACCATGCCGCCCTGTTGATGCTGTTTAGAATAGTTGGTTTTAAATAAATATATCATTTATTTTCACCAATGTGTCTGTGTTGATGTCATTCAAAAGTGGTTGCTGCCAAAACCTCCAAAGAATTCATAGTTATATCCTTTAGATACCAAACCATTATTTACCTTTAGTTGAGAACTAAATGTTGTGGTTCTGGTATAATTTGAATATGAGACTGATTCTAAATTAATGAGACTGATTAATAATTAAGGTAAAACAAATTAATTTACTTTAAAGGATTAGTAGGTGAAACCCCTACAATTTTGATATTTATAAAACATTGAATAATTACAACAGTGAAGTGAAATCAGCACGGAAAAACTACTTCTCTACTTTGATCGATTCATCCAATAATAATTCAGACCGGCTATACTTCCCCACTTCCTGTGTCTTCCCTGAATCTGTCTCAGTTGAAAAATGTGACGAGTTTGCAATATTTATTTTTATTTATTTATTTATATTTTAGAGACAAGATAACTAGTATAAGGCAGAACATAGCAACAAGCACAAATACACCATCAACCTTGATATCAGTTACGCAACCTAACTGTAATATGTCTGATTTCCAAGAAGTTGACATGGTAATACTATTTGATGCGATTTCATCACTAAAATCCTCTACATGTGAACTGGACCCTTTACCAACATACTTTTCAAGCAGGTTCTGAGCTCATTATCTAATGATGTTCTAATGATTGTTAATCAGTCTCTGCAACTGGGACAGTTCCCTAATATTCTTAAAACTGCAGTGGTTAAACTACTACTAAAGAATAGAAATCTTGATCCCACATCTCTCAATAATTATCGACCTATATCTAACCTTCCTTTTCTTAGCAAAATCATTGAAAAAGTTGTGTCAACCCAGTTTGATTATGATAAAATAAACCAAATAAATGACACTTTTCAGTCTGGTTTCAGAACTCTCCACAGCACTGAAACAACACTAGTTAAGGTAGTAAATGACCTGAGATTGAATAAAGATGCAAGCAAACTCTCAGTCCTTTTTCTGCTAGATTTAAGTGCCGCTTTTGACACTGTTGAACATGAAATACTTCTTGATCGATTACAGAGCTGGGTAGGCCTTAGTGGCTTAGTTTTAGAATGGTTTAGATCGTATCTAATGGGCGCGATTACTATGTTGCATTAGGTACTTCTTCCTCCACACATCAAAAAATAACTTGTGGGGTCCCCCAAGGAACAATTCTTGGGCCTTTACTGTTCAACCTATATATGCTTCCATTACCACATATAATTAACAAACATGGCATTAGTTATCATCAATATGCAGATGACACTCAACTTTACATTTCTCTAGAACCTAAAGCCCTAAAATCAATTAGCTCACTGTTTGAGTGCATAGGTGATATACATGGATGTCTGACAATTTTCTGAAATTAAATAAAGAGAAGACAGAGGTTCTTGTTCTTGGTGGTGACTCACAAAGGGAAGATGTTCAGACCTATTTAAATCAAATTAATCTGAAAGCCAAACAATATGTTAAGAACTTGGGCGTCACTTTTGATAATGAGCTAAGCTTTAAATCACACATCATGACCACATGCAAGACAGCTTATTTTCACCTCCGAAACATCGCTAAGGTCTGAGATATGCTCTCTCCTGCTGATAGTGAAAAACTTGTCCATGCATTTATCACATCAAGGCTTGATTACTGTAACTGTAAGCTGTCTTATCTGCTCTCCCAAAGAGCTCGATTTCTCAGCTACAGCGAGTTCAGAATGCTGCTGCAAGGGTCCTGACCCGCACGAGAAAGAGGGATCATATTACACCTGTGCTCCACTCACTGCACTGGTTACCTGTCAGTTTTAGAATAGATTTTAAAGTTTTTTTAAATGGTATTGCTCCTCTTTACCTCAGTGAAATGATAGTTAGATATGTTCCAGTCAGGTCTCTCAGCTCGTCAAACAGTAATCTACTGGTGATTCCTAAAAGCTGATTAAAGATTGGTGAGGGTGCCTTCAGCCGCTAAAAACTCTGGAACTCTCTTCAAGAAGAGTCTCAAAACATTCCTGTTTAGATCTGCTTTTAGTTAAACTATGTCTGTTGTCCATTTTATTTACTTTCAACATTATTTTATTTAGTTACATTTTATGTTTGTTCTAATTATTTTAATACTTTCCTATTACATTATTTTGTCTATTATTTTAAGAATTTGTCATTTTATTACCTTTATTTTATTACCTTTTATTACCTGTTTGTTTACTTTATTTTATTTTTATTATTTCTTTTAATCTTTGCTTCACTTTAATTTTTGTTTTATTTAATCTGTAAATCTTCCCGGTTCCCGTGACCCGGATGGGGTCTTCCACGTCTCCTGTTCCTGCGCCCCAGAAGGGGTCGTCCTCAGTTCCGACCCGGGCCCCGGAAGGGGTGATCCTCAGTTCCTGTTCCCATGACCCAGAAGGGTCGTCCTCCTGTTCCCATGACCCGGAAGGGGTCATCTGCAGTTCCTGTTCCCGTGACCCAGCGTGGGTCTTTCACGTCTCCTCTGACCCAGCTGGGGTCACCACCGACGCCAGACGCTGCGCCCCCGGTGAACATTGCGCCGCGGTCCCCGCCCATCCCGCCCTGCGATGTTCCTCGTGATCCTACCCTCCCCGCCCTCTTTTGTGGCTTCGGACTCGTTGTTTTTTCCCTCGGCTGTCCCTGGTGTTGTTTTTGCTCGTGTTGTGTTGCCTGTTTCTGTGCCCATGTGTGTTCCTGTTTTGGTACCGTTTTTGCCTGTGCCTCTGCTTGTCTGTTTCGGTTTCTGTTTCAGTTCCTGTGTTTGTGCCGATCCCCCTGGCAGTTGCCTGGTCTGTGTTGGGGTTTCGTTTTCCGTTGTCCTCTGTTTCTGGTTTTCCTCGTGTGTTTTGATGTTTTTGCTTTGCGCGCTCCGGGTGGATGCGCTTTGGGGGGGGGGGGTTCTGTCACGGTCTGCCCCGCCCCCTCCTGTCATTCTCGTGCCTGTGTTTGTTTTTGTAGCCATGTGCGTCTTAGCCCCGCCTCGTGTTTTGTATTCCCTGCCCTTCGTTTAGTATTTCAGGTGTCTCGTGTTAGTTCTGTGCTATTTATATCCCCTGTTTAGTTTGTTACGTTGCTGGTTATTTTGTCTACAGCCTCTGTCGTCTCTCTGTCGTAATACTTTGTCTTCAGCCCTTGTCGTCACGTTGTCATCGTACTTTGTCTAAAACCTCTGTAGTGTTTCTGTCATAGCGTTTAGTCTTGATTTGTCTTGATTCTGTTTCAGCTTTGTGTAAGTTTAAAGTTCCCTTTCGTGTTCAGTGTTGGTTTGCTAGTGTATACTCTGTTTTGATCATGTCTTTACGTGTAGGTTATGTCTCGTGTTCTGGTATGTCTCACAATAAATCTCGCTCAACTCAGCGCTTGTGTCCGTCACGTAAATCCACGCCCCGCTCGGCGTTACACTTGATCTCTCTTTGTCTAAGAGAAAGGTGGGGAAGCTTAACATTTTGGTCTGATTATATTATGCAAAGCACAGTGAAATGTCCTGGTTCATTCTCTTGTCCTGGTTCATTCACTGGAGTGAATAGCTGCTGTATTAACAAGTATTTATTTGGAATGTTGGGAAAACGTCAAGTGCATGGCTACTCTAGGACCAGAATTGGGAATAAAATAGACTTACAGTTTAAAACACAGGTGCTGTTAAAGGTAATGGTACTGTTAAAAATAAAGGTGCTGTTTTCGTGGGATGCTGGCTGAGATCATCTTTCTACGTGTGCATTTGTTTTTTTTTCAGTCACACTTAAAAATGTACCATTGGTGTGTGTGTGTGTGTGTGTGTGTTTGTCTGCATGTGTGAGAGGGGGTCAATGGTAATACACAAAAGGCATACAGGTTGTCAGCACAACTCGTAATACACACAATAATGCCATCAAAGGTCTGATTTCAATTTTACTTGTTTCCAATACTACAGAAAATATGTTTGCAAGTAAGGAGACATTTCAGTCATATAGAGTTTACACAAGCAAGATATACGGCTTATTGATTTATTGTTCCTTCTAATTCAGCATCTTCTAATTTCTTTACTGCATTTTGTCTCCCTTTGCAGACTATCTTCCTGTAATCTCACTGCAGAGTCTTGCAAATCTCTCACATCTGTTCTACAACTGGAAAACTCCCTCAAAGAGATGGAGCTTAATAACAATGACCTACAAGATTCCGGAGTGGGGCAACTCTGTACAGGACTGAAGAGTTCATTCTGTAAACTGGAGACACTTAGGTAAACTTTCTGTGAATTTATTATAAGATTAAAATGTTAAATGTGTAAAACCATTTCAGGGCACAAATGTCAATATATCCTCATATTTAAGTAATTTAAATAACTACTGAATATTTCCTCATTTACCTTTTCAAACTTTTTTGTATGCACTGTCCTGTGTACTGTATTTACTCTCTCTTTGCAGACTATCTTGCTGTAATCTCACTGTGGAGTCTTGCAATTCTCTCACATCAGCCCTACAAAAAGAAAACTCCTTGAAAGAGTTGGATCTTATTAAAAATAACCTACAGGATTTAGGAGCAGAACAGCTCAGTGCTGGACTGACAAATCCATGCTGTAAACTGGAGATACTTAGGTGAACCTTCTGTGAATATATTCAGATATTAAAAACTTTAATGTGTAAAAGCACTTCAGGGCAATTGTACAAATGTCAGCATATCCTCATCTTTAAATGAATGAAATAATGGAGCTGAATATTTCCTCACTTATGTTTTTTAAAGCTTGTTTTGTGTGCACTATCCTTTGATTGAACTGTATACTGTATATACTCTCTGCAGACTAGCTTCCTGTAATCTCACTGCAGAGTCTTGCAAATCTATCAGATCAGCTCTACAAAAGAAAAACTCCCTGAAGGAGTTGGATCTTAATAACAATGACCTACAGGATTTAGGAATGGAGCAGCTCTGTGCTGGCCTGAAGAGTTTGCATTGTAAGCTGGAGATAATTAGGTAAAATTTCTATTCTTTTAGTTTATTCTGAGCTAAAAGTTTTGAGGTACAATAACACGTTTTACAAATTGTTTTTACAAATATCAGAATATCCTCATTCATAAATTAAATTTTAGTACTGCATATTTCCTCATTTACCTTTTAAAGCTCTTTCTGTGTACACTGTCATTTGACTATAATGTATAGTACATTTGTTCTCCCTTTGCAGACTAGTTTGTTGTAATCTCACTGTGGAGTCTTGCAAATCTCTTACATCAGTTTTAATACTGGAAAACTCCCTGAAGGAGTTGGAGGTTAATAACAATGACTTACATGATTCAGGAGTGGAGCAGCTCTGTCATGGACTGAAGCATTTAAACTGTAAACTGGAAATACTCAGGTAACCTTTGTATGAATACATTATTTAAATTGTAACGCTGGCAAGTGGACGAGGATGCGGAGTCGAGCGTTGTAGAAATCGATAGTTTTATTTGACATGTAACAAAAATAGCACTGAAGCGCGTTTGACAACTTGACATAGACGGGGACTCAAACTAAGACGAGTGCGGGACACTGCGTAAACGCACATTAAATAGACGAACACTATCCCCTTGTGATGACGAGACAAGCCACAGGTGAGACTGACACACCCACACCGACACACACCCACAGAACTACACATATGGACGTAGACGACATAAACACATGCCCAAAGGGAGAGGTCCGGGAGCGTCACCGTGACAGAGCCCCTCACCAAGGGTAACTCTCCGCCCCGGGTTGCCCAGCGCAGCTGTAAAGCCCCGGACCCACCTCTACGGACAGGCGCGGGAGTCGACTCCTCTGTGAGGGGCTCCACCGCGACAACGCTCAGAACACCCTCCCTGGGAAGACAGGGGAGAACACGTTAGACACTGGCAAAAACACTGGCACGAGCACACACACAGGCACACACACCAACATGGGCACAAAAGGGAAGAGGGGATTAGGGATAAACACATGGACGGACACAAACACAGGCACAGACATTTGAGGCAATAGCGTGCCAGGATTCCATGCCTGGTTCCCCACAAACACAGGAGGAGGCTGTCCTGGGATCGTCGGCGTGAACCCCCTCCTCTCGCCTCCTGGCGCAGCACCCGAGGGTCCTTGTCCCGCCGCGGCAGGAGCAGGGCCTGGCGCCGGTTCCTGGCTCCGAGTTTGGCGATTCGTCTTCCTCCTCGGTGCCACCGGAGGGCGGGTACGCGAGGGAGGTAGGCTAGATGCCCCGGTCTCTCCCCTCCGCCCCTCCGCCTTCATATATTTGTGAAGTCTAAGACTGGCTGGGAAAAAAAGATGGAAGATGGGTTTGTTGTTGGCTGGTCACCTTTAAATCTACATAAACAAATGATAGCATAAGAGCCCACAACCAAAGTCACTGCAGAACAAATATTTGCGCATATACAACTCATAAATTAAATATGTCCAGATGCCAATGTAGTTGTGTTTGGTGTGTTGTGAGTTATTTGGCTGTGTTCAGTTCCCATATTGCACTGGGGTAGAAAATGTTTTTCAGTCTGTTTGTCCGTGATGTGCTAGACCTAAAACATTTTTTATTGCTACCATAATAGCTACAGTGGAGGCACACAATGCCCAAGCTGATTAGCTGTAAATGAAACCCATTACAAACAGTAGAGATACTCTGCTCGTTACAAATGCATCTCCCTCACTGTCTGTCTGACTCATTTTCCCTCCTTTCTGCAGATTGTCTGGATGTCTGATCACAGAGAAAGGCTGTTATTCTCTGGCTTCAGCTCTAAGTTCAAACCCCTCACACCTAACAGAACTGGATCTCACCTACAACCACCCAACATACTCAGGGTTGAAGGTGCTCTCTGCTAGACTGGAGGATCAACACTGCAAACTGAGGTATGGAGTCACATGTGTGTGTTGGTGTGTGTGTGCACATGTGCATATGTTTCCACATAGAATTTGCACACATAGAATTTCACATTGATTCTACTTTATGGTATTAATTTGGCTTTCAAGTCAACTGACAAAGTATCAAAGTGACTGATTAATCTGTCCATATTAGAAGCAGAACACAGGAGAGAATCCATGAGTGATAATAGTTGTATCATGCTGTTGTGTCTGAATATGGTGTAGAGCTAATTGAACAGAGCTCAAAGCTGTGTCCACATTCACAATGTCCAGTTTTTATGTGACAATTTGTTTTAGAGATGTGTGGAAAATACAATGCAATATAAAAAATCTGATCACAATCTTCACTTAAAAAATCATATATATTCGGATATTCGGTGTTTTGTTGTTTATACACACTACTCACTAAAAGTTAGGGATAGTTGGATTTTGGGTGAAATTTCAGGATGAACCTAAAATGCACTCTGTACTTAACAGGTGATCTTAATGTGACTGTCTCTAAACATTTGAATGAACATGTCCAACTATTCAGTTTTAGTATTTTTTGCACAACTTGCTGTTCTCTAACAAAGAGCTTAATGACAAGTCACAACAGGTGTTTGATCCATGAATTGACCAATACATTTCCTGGTTCAAATAGAATTGGTATTTTTATACAGTCCTACTTATCATGTTCACATTTTGACATCCTGAGACCAAGACAACACCAAACAATTGATCAACAGTACCTCAGCATTGCGAGGCTTCGAACAGGATGTTCTCATAAGGAAATTTCATGTCCTACCATTCGTTTACATCAGACAGCTCTGTGAGCTACATGACCTGACCACACCACCAGACACAGGTGGCATCATCTTGCATGGGCCAGGGAGCATTTACAAGGGAGCAGTGGGCCTCAGTGCTGTTCACTAATGAAAGTCGATTCAGCCTCAGCAGAAATCATGGACACCAACAATGTTGGAGATGTCAAGGAGAGCGCTATGCATCAGCCACTGTTGACCCCAGATGAGCCTTTGGTGGGGGTGTGTTACAGTGTGAGCAGGTGTTTCTAGAGTTTCTAGGTGTTTTCTTGTACGGTGACAAGCTCATACTACTTGAACATAATTAAATCCAGTCATTGGGCCTCTGCATGAACAACACAGGCCTCATTTCATAAACCACAATGCTCCAGCTCATCCAGGTCGCATCATTAAGGAACGGCTGCTGGAGACTGGGGTACCTCAAATGGAGTGGCCTGCACTTTCTATAGACCTGAATCCCATAGCTGAGTTGCTGTGTAGACTCGTAACTCTACCCCAGAACCTCAATGATCTGAGGGCCGCCCTTCAATAAGAGTGGTATGCCATGCCTCAGCAGACAATAAGTTGATTTGTGGACAGTATGAGATGTCATTTTGTCAAGCTGTAATTAGATCTAATGCTCAAGGGCACATGACAAATTTCCATTTGTTTCCATGTTTCTACTTAAATGACCTTAAATGACTTTCATGATATAATAGCACTGTAGCGTGAACTTTTTACAATTTCCGTAAAGTGATTTCATCACTTTTTGAGAGTATCGTGTGTGTGTGTCTGTGTATGTATTCAGTTCTTATATTTTTTCTATACTTTTGTGTGTGCGTATACGCAGTATTCTAGTAATCTAATTTTGAATACGAAACCAAAACACAGCAGCTGAGTTCCAAAGGCAAGGCTGAATTGTAGGAGGGCTGCACACCTTGGCTGCCAGAGAATGAAAGATCCTTCATATAAAGTGTAGGAATGCAGTTTTCGTTCGTAGTGATTTTGAGGACGCAACTGATGTATTTTTAAAGAGGCGGTACCTTTCTCGTGACATCACCACACAGTTTCCACTCATGTGACCAATAGGAGTCTGAAGGAGTCTGAAGGAGTCTTCACAAGACAGTCCTACTGAGGACCGGCCTACCTCAGCTACATCCTAGGCTTTGGAACACAGCTAGTGGCACAGTGAATACAAAACCAACAACAAGACTGACAGCAGGGAGGCAGGGCCATTTTTTTAATACTATATAAGCGTGATATATAAATAGTATATGTGCACTCATGTACAGGAATCCCTTGTCCCACCATACACTTTAGGCACCTCGAAACTACACCTGAAATAAACCATTTATCATTTATATAGTTGTAATCAGCTGACTCAAAAGCAATGAGTTAGGAGATGAACAGAGCCTGGCAATGCAAATAGATGTCAATAATGTAGTGTCCATTAAGACAAAATTTTTCTATGTATATTAATTCCATCAACAATAACAACAACAATAACTAATAATAATACATGATATTTCTCTTTGTTTGCATGTGTATGTTTCTTGTTTAGGGTAGAACATGCAGGGATAATCCGACTCAAACTGGGCCCAAGAAGATGTAAGTGTACTGTTTTCTTTATAATCTGTAAAGACACAAAAACAGTGATATATAAATTGTGTTGGAGATGTCCACTTCTAAGATTTTCCATTTTTTTTCTTTGTACAGATGCATGTAAACTCATGAACCGTGGACTTTCATTTACATGTACCTCTACAGATGAGAAGGACAAACAACTTTTGAGAGATCCTCTGCTGGATCCAGATCATGCAAAACGATTTAGTTGCTGTTCTGGATCATTGTTTAGAGACCGTCTGTCTGGACGCTGTTACTGGGAAGCTACTTGGAGTGTGTGGGCTGTTGTAATAGTGGGATATAAAGATAAAATCTTTCGAAGTTCAAAGTATTTTGAACCCAGTGAAAGGTCTTGGTGTCTAGTCTGTTTTGCTGATGGGTACATTGCCAGGCACAATAATAATCGCATTGCCATCCCTGCGCCCAACTCCAGCTCCAACAGAGTAGGAGTGTATCTAGACTGGCTGGCGGGCACTCTGTCCTTCTACAGCGTTTCCTCTGATACAAACACTCTGACCCACTTATACACATTCAACTCCACTTTTACTGAGCCCCTCTATGGAGGGGTTGGAAACCTGATCGATTGTCCAGGCTCCTCAGTAAATGTGTGTGAAATAAAATAGCCTCCCTCAGTGTTTGCAGGGATACATACAGTATTAAATTGCAACTGGTGTTTATGTTAGATTTTTTGTATGTCAAAATACACACATATATTTACTCTAACAGACACCTGTTATTCACACCAAATTCTCTTGTTCATGTCAAACTTAAAATGGGCAGTGAGGCTCATTGTCTCTTGGATCGAACAGAGAAATAGAGCGGAGGAAACACGGTTATTAGTTCAGCTGCTGTTAATGTTGAACAGGCAGCACTGTGGCTTCTGGAACTGCGCGCTAACTGGTGACGTTCACACTGCTGCCATCCTGCTCAAACCCACGCTCACCTTCTTTTATGCTCCCTCCGCCTGTCTCCCTACATCACCTTCTTTACGCTCCCTCCGCCTCTCTCCGTGTCACTTTCTTTACGCTCCCTCAACCTCTCTCCCTACGTCATCCCAATGTGCCCCAATCAAAACTGGCTTGCTTGCAAGAATATATTATAATCTGGTTTTCTCTACTGAATTATGATCCAAATGTCCAATATGATGGAGATATAATGTTACAATGTTATTTTCTCTATGAAGATCTACACATGAAAGGTAGACTTGAGTTTCTAAACTTTGCTGTAGTAGAAAACAACAGTCTCCCCTCCCAACTTTTAACCAACAATCTCACCTTTGATGGGCCCCACATCTATTCAGCTTCCTACAGTCACCTCTGACTCCACAACACTGTAGTGTAGAACATCTATTCAGCCTCCTGCAGTGTCACCTCTGACCCCACAACACTGTAGTGTAGAACAACCATTCACCCTCCTGCAGTGTCACCTCTGACCACACAACACAGTAGTGTAGACCAACCATTCACCCTCCAGCAATGTCAGTGTAGTGCTCTCCCAAAGAGCTCTATTTCTCACCTACAGTGAGTTCAGAACGCTACTGCAAGGGTCCTGACCCGCAGGAGAAAGAGAGATCATATTACACCTGCACTCCACTCACTGCACTGGTTACCTGTCAGTTTCAGAATAGATTTTAAGGTTCTAGTGATGCTTTTTAAATGTCTTCATGGTCTTGCTCCTCTTTACCTCAGTGAAATGATGGTTACATATGTTCTAGTCAGGTCTCTCAGGTCTTCAAACAGTAATCTACTGGTGATTCCTAAAAGCCGATTAAAGATTGGCGAGGGTGCTTTTAGCTACTATGGCCCAAAGCTCTGGAATTCTCTTCCCGAGGAGCTCAGAGGCATTTCATGCCTGTACAGCTTCAAGAAGAGTCTCAAAAGTCTAGATCTGCTTTTAGTTAAGAAACTCTAATGGTAAATTATTTTATAACTTTATCACATTTTACTTTATTTTTTAAAAATTCTATGTCTGTTCTAATTACTTTAATAGTTTTCCATCTTATTTACTTGTTACATTTATGTCTGTTCTAATTATTTTAATAGTTTTGCCATCTTATTTACTTTATTACATTATTATGTTTGTTTCCTTTTTATCTTTAATTTCTTAATGTTTTTTTCTTATCTTTGCTTCATCTTAATGTTTTTTTTTTTTTTCTGTAGAACAACCATTCAGTCTCCTGCAGTGTCATCTCTGTCTGACCCTAACAACTACACTTTGTTATTCCAGAAACCCACACCCCCGCCCTCCTCCGAATCTGTGTTCGCGTTTTCTTTTGTGTTTTCTGTCTACCCTTGTGTTTGTATTTATTTTCAATTTCCATGCCGCTATTCTGCCCTCGTTTCCAATCATTTACCTCACCAGTGTCTTGTTTCTGTGCTCTGTGGTGTGTATTTAAACCCCTCTTTACAATCATTTTTTGTGGGTCTATGTTTTGTTCGTCTCCGTGGCTTTTTGTCTGCTAGTGTTTCTTTCTGTCAGAGTTCTATGTCTTCATGGTAGGTTTCCCTGTGCATTCCAACAATTCTGTCTGGTTTGTTTGGTTTGCATCTTTTGAGTATTTCTATTAGGTTTGTTTAGTGTCTTGTTTTTTAGTACTCAGTTGCATTGTTACGTGTTGAAGAAAGAGCCTTGTTCCTTAAGTTTCTGTTGCACCGCTATGTGCTAAAGTAATAATTTTTGTACTTGGTTTCCTGTTTTCTGTTGCCATATTGTTGTTAGTCTTATGTTCATGCAACATTATCTATGTACTCCTAGCCAGCATATTTAACCCTTCTAACTCCTAATTGATACTGCTAATACTACCTCGCATTGTTTGTGTGAGTATCTGTTTTGTGCCTCTTTAATTCGTTTAATTTATGGTTGTCTAATTAAAGTGAGTTCCATTGCATAATGCCTCATCATTTACATAGATGTGTCTTGAGATACATGTAGGTTGTTTGTTTCTGTCCTCCTCTCCTGAGGTCCCTGATCAGACTAATGAAGTCTCGTCTTCCCCACAATTGTCCTCCTATTGCTGCATTTGATGCTAAATCGTTTCACAAATTCCACTGAAAGTCATATCTAATGTATTCTAATGACCATTCTAATATACATATTTTGTCTTGTCAGTTCATTTGTTTACTCTCTACTACACCCATAATTTAAAGTCTTCTCTCTCCCCTTTTCTTTGATGGAGTTAAGATTAGTTCAGTCCAGCCAGCAGTAATTAATGTTAATTCTACAATTTCAAAATGAATATAGGTGGCTCAAAGTCACTCACTCAAAGGTGAGTGGAAGCACCTGCAAAACTCTCCAAAGGCCTGACATGCTCCACCGAGTGCTTAGCAGCTCTGGAACAGACCCACTCAATCATCACAGCATTACTTTAAGGTCAATTTCTTTCTTTTGTCATATTTAATATGAATTTTACTACTCAAAATCAATAACGGGTGCTCTCAAAGGACTGGCTAGTGGAATTCACCAGGCTGACCTCTTAAGATGTTGTTTGTTCAGACTGAGTGCATAGTGACTCCGGAACAGACCTGCTGAGGCAGCATCATGACGTATCTATGGACCTACAGATCTCAAGGTCACTGTCAAGTCTTAATGTTGCTATAATAATAAAATTAGTCATGTGAACCTTGAACCTAAAAATCACTGCTCATCCAGCATGAGAGAAGTGATCTGAACTGGTAAAATCATCAATATAAGAAGGGCGACTTTCAAGCCTGCCTTTATGCTGCCCCAATAATTAATCCCACACAACATACATCTGTTATTCTCGCTACATAATTAGATTCATCACCTGTTTTTTGGGAACTTTTTTTCCCATATCTGTTCTACCTTAATATTTACCTGTTCTTGAAATTGATCAATCAATACACTTCACAATTAATGATTAAATTTGTCTCTCTTGAAAATGTATTTTAACCAAAGGTATTAGGTCACTACATGTTACACATATACACACACTACACAACTCCCTGCTTCCCTTGCTGGTGGTTTTACCGTAACACAGATGGCCTGTTTCTTTTTGTTTAGTATACTATAATTGACAAACCCAGGATACCACTGGAAAGCCAGAAGAGGAACATCAGGGTCTTGAATAACCTAAGACTCTAAAAAGGAGATTCAGGACAGTAGTAGTGTGGGGAGAGGACACTTGTGTTGTCCAATCCTGGCAGTATATATTTAGTGGTTTTGAATAAAACAGTGGTCGAAGAAAAAAGAAAGCATATAGAGTATCAGTATTTACATTTAACATTTACAGTATATTTAGCATGTAATATTATAAATATTATAAACTATGATTTTCCAACTTTCTTTTTTGAAAAAAAAGGTTCCCAGCATAAATACTTTGTTATGGAAAAAAACTTATCAAGTCTGAAATCTCTCAGAAACAAAGAATGTGGTTTCAGTCCTTCTCAATCTGCCTATTCAACTCTCTCACACAGACATGACAGGACTAGACAGCATGAGGTGTCGGAATGTGAATTTGTAAGCTTTAAAAATGTTCCTGAACCAGTACGTTACCAGTAGCAAGTAAATAATATTCATTATTATTTTTATGACAGTTAATTTGGCCTACATTATTATTATTATTATTATTATTATTATTATTATTATTATTATTATCATAGGTTTTATGAAATAGCTCGTTATGTAAAATAATGCTGTGACAAAGTGTGAGGGAAGAGTCTCAGATGAGAACACCCAACACAAAACAGCGGGACGCGTCAGGACCAACAACTGAAAAAAGACATAGACAACATACACATCACTTACATACACAGAGACAAACTATACACATGTTCAACATATATGATTAACAAGACGAGAGAGACATGAAATGAGTAACACTGATGAACACATACATGCACAGATACCTGAATTAATTTAATTCTTCATTAATTTACTATAAGTGTAATTATTGACCTAATTATTTCTAGGGTGTTTTGTCATTGCTGGTATCAGCTAAGATGAACTGCTTTTTTGTGGTTAAAGGTTCTCCAACAATGTCTGACAGATTGTCCGAAATCTAATCTCTCACTCAGAACTAGTTCTGAAGCCAAAGAAGGAGGATTATTTCTCTCTACCTGTCTATATCTTCACTTACTGTATCTGTCTCAGATATGATAGAGACACACTCCAAAATGTATTGGTACATGCACAACAAAAGCTGCAGTGGTAAATTATCAGTGTTCTGTTATGGTGTTCAGCTTACTTGTGATTAACAAGAACTCACACATTCAATAAAAATTCTCCATAATCCACTAAGACTAAACATTCACCTTAGACTATAGCGGGTTATTAACTCCACCTTCGATTTGAAAAAGTATGTGGAAATGGAGTAAATAAAAAGTTGAATTTAATAATATATTACATGTTATTGCCACTAGATGGCAGACCTCTCTTTCTCATAAACATCAAGACCTTGTTTGCCTTGCTGGCATCTAAATTCTATTCCTCATGACCTTCACTTCATAAATACTGGAGGACGTTGTTACAGCATCAGTGCACTTTTCCTCAGTGACTCACACACACACACACATACACACATACACCAGCAAAATTAACAGACATTTTCAGTCATGACATGTCAGTCAGAACTTGAACGTGAGACAAAGAAAGTTGTTTCATCCTTTCTCTGTATGTCAATTCAGCTCTCACACTGACATGTGAAATTACTACACTGTAATATGAGGGTTTGGAACATGCACAGCAATATTACCAGCATGATGAAACGATCTGTACTTCTCCATTAAACGGTCTGTACTTCTCAAAAAAGTAAAAAAAAGTCAAAAGTGATTTTTTGTGATTCCAGCCATATACAGTGGTGTACAGTACACAGTGAAACAAAGGACCAATTTGTTATATTATATATGCTACATATAATAAACTCCACAACATAAAGTACACATGCAGTACGCAAAACAATTCACACTAAATACCCTAGACAGTATAATAAATAGTAATACAATACAATAAATACGTAAAACAGTTTGCTACGTAATTTCACAGTAGAGGTGGATATATGTCCATATAACATGAATGTAAACAATATAAACAGTTATATAAGCAGTTTTGTGCTTTTGGTATAAATGTGAACATTTTACTCTTTACGTGTGAGTGTGTGCGTAGACCGCATTCATTTCATTTCTGTTTGCAGTCATACCAGGTTCTGATTGTTCAGGAATCAAATAGCTTGGGGGAAGAAACTGTTGCACATTCTGGATGTGAGGGCCCTGATGTTTCAGTACCTTTTTGGAAGGAAGGTAAAGAGTGTGTGTGATCATACACAATGCTGGTTGCTTTGTGGACGCAGTGTGTGGTGTTATTGTCAGTGATGGTGGGGACACAGAAGATCTTCTCCGCTGTCCTCACTACCCATTGCAGGGTCTGGTGATCTGATGTGGTGCAGTTCCCAAACCAGGCAGTGATGCAGCTGCTCAGGATTCTCTCTATGGTTCCTCTGTAGAATGTGGTGAGGATGGGAGGTGGGAGTTGTGTCTTTCTCAGTCTTTGCAGAAAGTAGAGATGCTGCTGGGCTTTCTTGGCTATGGTGCTGGTCTTGAGGGACCAGGTGAGATCTTCTGCCAGGTGAAGTCCTAGGAACTCGGTGCTCTTGACGATCTCCACAGCAGAGCCATCATTGTTCAGTGGAGAGTGAATGCACCTTGTCCTTCTGAAGTCAACAACCATCTTTTTGGTCTTGACTAAGTTCAGAGACAGGTTGACCCACCACAGTCGTGTCATCTACAAACTTGATAATATGATTCGATATGAATATGATTCGATATGAATGATTTGAACTTGATTTGAACTTGATATGATTCAAGCTGTTTCGTCCGATCCGGAATGTCTGGGGTCTCCCAGTCAGGAAGTCCAGGATCCAACTACAAAGTGAAGTGCTCAGGCCCAGTAGGTTCAGCTTTCCAATCAGGTGCTGAGGGATGATTGTGTTGAATGCTGAACTAAAGTCTGTGAACAGCATTCGTACATGAGTGTCTTTATTGTGCAGGTGGGTAAGGCATCATCCATTAAGTGGTTTGGATGGTACTCAAACTGTAGAGGATCTAGTGAAGGGGGCAACAGGGTCTTGATGTGCCTCAAGACAAGTCTCTCGAAGCACTTCATGATGATACAACGGTAGTCATTGAGCCAGGACACCGTAGACTTCTTTGGCACAGGTATGATGGCGGTTGCCTTGAGATATGTTGGGACAGTGGCACAGCTCAGGGAGATGTTGAAGATGTCTGTAAAGACATCTGTCAGCTGGTCTGCACATTCCCCGAGCTTTTTACCAGGAATGTTGTCAGGTCAAGTGGCTTTCCGTGGATCGACACCTCACTAACACACCATTCTGTGTCTCAAACCGAGTGTAGAAGTCATTCAGTGCATCTGGAAGGGAGGCATCACTGTCACAGGCCGGTGGTGTAGTTCTGTAGTTGGTGTTGGCCTGGATGCCCTGCCACATGCGCCGTGTGTCTTTGAAGTGGCTGTGGGTGCCCTGGCCATGTGTGTGCTTTGCCTCTCTGATGTCCCAGGGCAATTTGGCCCTTGCTTTTCTTTAGGGCCACTTTGTCACCTGCTTTGAAGGCAGAGTCGCGAGCCTTCAGCAGAGCATGTACCTCTGCGGTCACCCACGGCTTCTGGTTGGGACGCGTGGTGACGGTCTTGGAGAGACCATCTTGGCCATCTATGCACTTGCCAATGTAGCAGGTCACAGTTGACATGTACTCCTCCAAGTCTGTGGTGTTACTGTAGGTTGCAGCCTCCCTAAACATCCGGCAGTCAGTGTGTTCAAAACAGTCCTGAAGAGCAGAGATGGCTCCTGCTGGCCAGGTTCTCACCTGCTTCAGAACTGGTTTTGATCGTCGGTTTTAAATGGTCTGTAGTTCACTACTAAATGGTGTAACGGTGGGCTCCGCCCCCCCCCGCCCCTGTTTTGGTTTTGTCATTTCGTGTTCACGCCCCTGTCTTCTGTTTCCATGGTTTCCTTCTGTGTTTTCGTGTCGTCACGATTGTCGTCAGCTGTTCCTTGTTTCTGTTTATGTATTTATACTTCCTGGTTGTCTCTTGTGCTTTGTAGGTTATTGTTGCTTGTCACATGTCATGTTGTTTGCATTACATGGTGTCTATGTTACGGTCACGTATGTCTATGTTTGTTAATGCCTAGGTTCGTGTACTTTCGTGTTTATGCTCTGCTCCATTTTTGATTACGTGTTCGGTATGTTAACTCCGTTCCATGTTCGCGTTGTGCTTTCCCTGTTTTGTCTCTAATTCCCCTATTCCTCCCGTCGTGTCTATGTTAATCTCCCTGTGTTTAAAGGTACTGTGGTTCGGTTTCCCCCTGTGTTCGTGTGTCTCTGCGTTAGGGTTTTATGTTATGTTACTCGTTCGTGGTTCACCTGTCTGTGTAGTTTATAATCCGTAGTCTGTGCATTTCAGTCGTCTTAGTTCTCGTTGTTAGTTGTATTCGTCCCGTGTATTGTTCATTTAAATGGTTATGATCAAGTCGTCTTAGTTCTCGTTGCTAGTTGTGTTCGTCCTGTGTATTATTCATTTAAATGGTTATGATCAAGTCGTCTTAGTTCTCGTTGCTAGTTGTGTTCGTCCTGTGTATTATTCATATCAATAGTTTGTTCAAATCGTCTGAGTTCTCGTTGTCAGTTGTGCTCTGTGTATTGTCAGTTCGTGTTTTTGTGTTATTCATTAAACGTTTGTTTATACGTTTCTCTTACGTTCGTGTGAGTCTCCGCTATAGTTTTAGTTTGTTAATAAGTTTGCGCTCCTGCGCCTGCGTCACGCCCCTTCAGCCTCAGATCGTGACAAATGGTCTGACATTCTCTACTAAATGGTCTGTGGTGTCTAGTTTTGTTTTACACAAGATGGAACTTCTAATTGCATCTCGTGCAATTTTGTTGTAAATAAGTTTAATATTATATAAGATAAGTTAGGTAATCTCATTAAATAATAAAGTCAGTTAATTCTGAAGGATAGTTAAGATTCACTGTTTCTACTGAATTGTACACTTCTTACCAGAAAAGACACCCTAATACCAGGTTACAACTTTGTAAACTGAACATTTATTGCATGCAAAGTTTGTAAACTTTAAAAATAAAAAGAATAAATACCTCTGCTCATTAGTTGAATCTTAATGTTTTTGTGTTGTCCTATCTCTATATTAATAAAACAGTCATAACTTTCATGAGTTGAGACTGAATGAACAATTATTAACAAATTTGTTTTTAAAAAACTTTCCTGTTAATCAGGGTGATGTCCTAATGAATCTTATCAATCATTATTGTCAATTTATTAAAGTGTTTATTTGCAGATATTTCTGTTTCTCCACATTAAGCTCATATACATGTAATGTGTGTTATCATGAAAATGCATATATCTACTAATACAATCAAGTTTTCAAGCACAATTAAATTTACAGAACTATGATTACAGCTGGGCGGCATGGTGGTGTGGTGGTTAGCACTGTCGCCTCACAGCAAGGTGGTCTGGGTTTGATTCTCGGGCTGGGCTGCTCTGTGTGGAGTTTGCATGTTCTCCCTGTGCCTGCGTGGGTTTTCTCCGGGTACTCCGATTTCCTCCCACAGTCCAAAGACATGCATCCTAGGTTGATTGGTCACTCTAGATTGCCCGTAGGTGTGAGTGTGTGTGTGTGCGTGTTGGCCATGTGGTGGACTGGCGAACTGCCCATGGTGTACCCTGCCTTCGCCTGGAGATGCTGGGATTGGCTCCAGCCCCCCCGTGACCCTGACTAGCGGGAATAAGCGGTACGGATAATGAATGAATGAATGATTACAGCTCAACACTCACAATGAACTGGGTGCTAGTAGTTTAAATTTTTTTCTACATTTGACATTTGTGAAATGGTTGTGCTTCCAGAAGACACATAAAGAGACAAGTGTTGTGAGATCAGTGCAGTCTGAAACCACTTCCTGTTTCACACTGCATTTGCGATCAGTATTCTACTTCCTGCTCCGCTTTCTGCATCAGGGAACAACTGGCGTAAACACTCTACACGCATTGAATCAAGAGTTTGTTGGCTGCACCAGTGCTGCTATAATGGTCTAACAGGTAAATTTGTTGTATCCTGCTGCTTTACACACATTTACCCACTGTCAGTACATGTGCATGTTTATTTCATGTGCTTGAGTTATGTATACCAGTTCACTAAGGTGTCTTGAGTGAGTCAGCTTTAAAGCATTCAACAAGTCTGGACAGATTTGTATGGATTCATTCAATAAGAAGAACAGCCTGTGTGTGCTGTGAAAGGGTAGTGTGTGCTCAAATGTGTGCTGTTCTTTTGAGAAAAAGCATCAAAGTTTATGTATAAAGAATCCATTAAAGTAGGAGAAAGAGAGGGAGCAGAATGTGGTATGTGTTCAAATATTTTACTGCTATTTTTCAGTAGTGGGTGCTTGAAAAATTGCCTGTGAAACATTTGCTCCCTACTGGGAGAGAGAGAGAAAGAACTGTATACAAACAGATTCTACAGCTATATTACTGTTCTCTGTTTATTAATAACAATACAAAATGGCTTAAGGGTATAACATAGTATTACATTACACAACATAGGCATACAATAAAAACAAACTCTAAAAAGAAGAAAAATAAATCAGATAAATGGTAAACAGGTGACAGTGTTGAATTGTTATTTAAAGAGTTCCAGTGATATTAGAGTTGGGTTGTTTAGAAGGTGCAAGACTTGAGATGAGAGTTGGGTTGTTTAGATGGCCTTTTCTTCTGAGATTAGTTTGTTTAGAGGACTTTTCCATCTGAGATTAATGTTTGTTTGACTGGTATGATGCATTTTCTTTGACTGGTAGGATGAGTTAAATATTAAACCTTGCAGATGATATATTGAAATATTTGTTTGCCTGTAAATCTGTTGCAGTAGCACCATCCAGTGGCAAGTATCAGTAACCTCAAGATTGTGTTTAATGTTAATTAACTGATGGATAACCGTACCTTCCACTCCAGCTTACTATTAATTGTTGTGAACAAAACTATTGAACATGTTTTTGAACATTAGGAGACAATACTATTTTATACTGTCTATTGTCTATTGTCCTTTTTCACATTCAGTGAGGCAGAATGGCCAACATTTCAGAATATCTGTTGAAGACTCTAGATGAGCTGAAGAAAAAAGACCTGAAGACATTCAAGTGGCATCTGACTAGCAGATTGGGAGGTGACAAACACATCCCAAAATCTCATCTGGAGAAGGCTGACAGATGTGTCATTGTGGACAAGATGGTGGAGAAATACGGCCAAAATGAAGCTGTGGAAATCACACTGGACATCCTGGAGAAGATGAGCTTCAAAACCCTAGCTAAAAACCTCAGGACTGAATACAGTGAGTGACAAAAAATATTGATACAATATTTACTCAGAAATGCTACTGAAACTGTATTTATTATTTATAAATTATTTATTGAAAATTCTTTATTATGGTTATTAGTTTTCCTGGTCTGTTCCTAATTGTGAATGACAGAAGCTGTGAATGTATTGCCTCACAGTCATATTCATATGCTTTGTCTCAGAGCTATATCCTGTATGGTCTCACAGAACTTTACAGAATTAGAGCAATACATCAGATTAGTTATCTAGAACTAATCTAGAACAACTAGAACAACTAGACATTTTACTTACTACCTGCCACCCTGAACCAACTGCAGTTTGCATCCTGGAAGAACAGATCCACTGATCATGCTATAGCCCTGATACTTCATAGCTCCCTCTACCATCCATATTATAGTGGACTCAGCATATAGTTGCTCAGCATTCAAAACCTTCATCCCTTGATATTAAGCTTTGAGATCTGGGTCTGAACAGCTGGATTCCTGATGGGCTAATGCCAGGTGGTAAGGACGGGCTGCACAACCTCCTCACTGACCCTCAAGACCTGAGTCCCTCAGGGCTGTGTGCTCAGCCCCCTCTTGTACTCCCTGTACATCCATGACTGCACCGCAGACACTGCTCCAGTGTCATTGTTTTATTTGTGGTCATCACACAGTATTAAACATGTGAGCTACCATCAGGTATTCTTAATGGAAGCAGTGTGAACCTGTAGAAACAGCGTGGATCTAAATTAGTCATCAGATGAAGTAAAATAAAAAAGCAAATGGATATGAAGACCAATACAATTGCTTTTTGCAAAATGTTCTGCTAACAGTTTTGTTGCACTGAATATTTTCTTTACAAATACATGGTCTATATTATCTATTAATACAAGTTATAAGTTCCTGTGTTCCCATCTTCATTAATGATTACAGCAGTGCTGTTGTTTTATTTTTTCCCTCCTCCAGGTCAGGCAGCTTCCAGCACAGATCAGCCTGGACTCTGCACTAATACTGCTACTCTCACTGAAGGTAAATGTGCTGTCAGGGTCATGTGTTTGGATTAGGTATACTCTCAAACATCTTACTTCTCTGTTTTATACTACCTTTTGCAAACGATAATTTCTTATAACTACTGAAAAGCAGTGTAGTTAATTAGATGTTACTGGACATAAAATTATAGCCATTGTGCTACACAAACAAGAAAATAAACATGAATAATTGGTCTCTACATGTTACCTTGGAGAGCCTTAGTGGAAGCAAAAATAAAATGAACAGCTCATTGATGCTCATTAGCATAGTAGCAGTTATAATGTCAGGTGAGAAATATTTGTCTTCACAGAAAAACTGGAACCTCACTGCTCCACTAGTAATTTTATTACTATCCAGATGTGAGAGGTTTAATCATTGAGGAGTCATGTAAAAATAAAATAAATTACAGATATTCCAATATCTTCATATTTTGAAATTTGATGACAATAGTTTTGTCTCTCTATTCTATAGATGCACACAAGAAATCAGCAAGTAAACAACTGAAATCTATTTTGCAAGACCAATATTCCACATTTTTCGAGGGAACAGCAGCAAAGGGAAAACCTAATAGCTTTAATGACATTTACACAGAGCTCTATGTAGTGGAGGACTGGAGTGGAGGAATCTGTACAAGCCATGAAGTGACACAGATAGAGGCTGGAGGCTTGAAACGGGGTAAACAAGACATGCAAATCGAGTTCAGAGTTATCAGTGAAAAGAAGGAAGGACAAAAAGTGCTCATACTGGGAATAGCTGGGATTGGGAAGACATTCTCTGTTCAGAAGTTTGTTTTAGACTGGGCTGAAGGAAAATCCAATGCAGACATAGATTTTGTTTTTCTTATACCTTTCCGAGAGCTGAATCTTCTGAAAGATGAACAATACAACCTTGATGGACTCCTTCAATACTTCTATCCAAAACTCAAACATTTAAAAGAAACTGGGCTTTTTGATGATAAGTGTAGGTGTGTCTTCATTTTTGATGGACTGGATGAAATGAGGAAGCAACTGAAATTCCAAAAAAAGAAAATAACAGATGTAACGATGAAGGCATGTTTTGAGGATCTGGTTACAAACCTCATCACAGGAGCTCTGCTTCCCTCTGCCTCTGTCTGGATCACCTCCAGACCTGCAGCAGCAGATCAGATCCAAAAGAAACACATCCACCTGGTGACAGAAGTACAAGGATTCATCACTGACAAACAAAAAGAGCAATACTTCAAGAAGAGAATCAGTGATCAGGATCAAGCCAGCAGAATCATCTCACACATTAAACAGTCAAAGACCATCCACATCATGTGTTACATACCAGTCTTCTGTTGGATCACAGCCATGGTGCTACAGGAAATGATTAAGCCTCAGAAAATCCTGCAAAATCAAAGCAATGAGGCCCCAAAGAGCCTAACTGAAATGTATGCACACTTTCTTATTATTCAGATGAACATAAAGAGTGAGAAATGTAATGAAACTCATCAGAAAGATACAAAGAAGCTTCTGGAATCCAACAGAGACATAATTCTGAAACTGGCTAAACTTGCTTTCACACAGCTAATAAAACGAAATGTGATGTTCTATGAAGAAGACTTGAAGAAGTGTGGCATTGATGTCTCTGACGCCTCAGTTTACTCTTGGATCTGCACTGAGATCTTTAAGGAGGAATCTGTGTTTTACCATAGGAAGGTTTACTATTTTGTGCATCTAAGCTTTCAGGAGTTTCTTGCTGCTTTCTTCATATTTCATTGCTTTGTGAATAAGAACATGAAGGATCTGCATCATCATTATGAGGACAGTGACAGTGAGGGTCCTGAGTGCAGTGAGTGGCATGAATTCAGTGAGTGGCATGAATTCAGTGAGTGGCATGAAGAATGTAAACAAGCACACCATCTGGAGAATGATCCACTGGTGAAACTGCTGAAGAGCGAAGTCAGTAAATCCTTGAACAGTAAAATTGGACACCTGGATCTTTTCCTCCGTTTCCTGCTGGGCATCTCACTGGAGTCCAATCAGATTCTCCTACATGGCCTACTGCCACACACACACAGCAGTTCAGACAGCATCAACAAGATGGTCCAATACATCAAAAAGCGAATACAAACAGAGAACCTGCCCACTGAGAGATCCATCAACCTGTTCCTCTGTCTGACTGAAATGAAAGACCAGTCTCTATCCAGAGAGATTCAGGAGTATCTGCAGTCAGGGAAACAATCAGAAAATGAGCTCTCCCCTGCACACTGCTCAGCCATCGCCTACATGCTACAGACGTCAGAGGAGGTGCTGGATGAGTTGGACCTGAAGAAATTCAACACATCAGAAGAGGGTTATAGGAGACTGATACCAGTTACAAGCCTCTGCAGAAGGGCTTTGTGAGTATCTAAAGTAAATTTCATTACATGAATAACCAGTGACCAAGGACAAATGACTGAATGCTAAGTTTCATCATCCTCATAGTGAACACTCCATGTAGATTTGAGCTCATGTTCTAGATAATGAACAGTAAAACACCTCAGTGGCACATACATCAGTGTATATTCTCAAGTGTATATTCTCATAATCTTCTCATTATCACATTCTGTACTCATTATTAAAACCCTTGTGAGTGTTCACTGAAGACAATGATCATTTCCATTTTGACATATGAGCTTTTATTAATTTAGCAATTAACAGATTTAGTATTTGCTAAAAAATCATGGATGGATTTACCCTCCATCCATGAATATAGTAGAATCTGAAAATTACCATTATGAATACAGTTCATGCATGTAAGGTGACGTTTCATAATGTGTCTTACATTTTGGTCATAAATATGACACATATTTTCCTCATAAAGTTGCAGAAAACATTCCAGCAAGTGGTATTTTAATCAAACTGAACATAGGAGATGTATTGTTTCATCACTGTACTGTACTATGTGCTGTTCGGTTAATCAGGACTAGTTTTTTTTGTACTGTTTCAACACTGGACTGTATTGTGTGCTGTACTACTGTGTATTCAGTAGTAACCAATCTTGTCTGGAGTTATAATTGCTATCCCTGAGTCCTGCCAACAACTGTCAAAAAAATTATTAAAGGCTTCCTTGAAGATTTCACATCATTTTACCTATGATAGAATTGTTTGAAAATATTTTTGAAAGCATAAATATTGACTTATTTTTATCTACATGGAGAAGCTTTAGCCTGATACAGCTTGAATCACATTTATCAAGTCAGCAAGTTACAGACACACTTAAATACACAGATGTTAACTACATGCAAGTGCAACCAATAACGCTACCAATAACACTAACGAGACGACACACGATGCAAACGAACATACATGAGCCTGAGGGAGGAGTCAGGGACAGCCAAATGTGACAGCCATATTGTTGAAACATCACCAAAATCGCAGTCATTGTGCGAGTTCAGCTTTCCTGGTGCAATTGGTTTCACTAGTTAAACTGTGTAAATCAAACTGTGGTGACAGTGATTAAATCTGCCTTTCTGCAGACATTTCTGAATTGTTATCACGGGTGTGCTTGGTTTCAGAGTAATCTTTTCTGTGTGACCTGATCCCACACGCCATGTTTTAAATGTACTCTGCACTTTATTTTCTACCTTTACAGATTACCTGACTGTTTTCTTACCAGCGACTGCTGCAAAGCTCTCTGCTCTGCTTTGACATCTGAAAACCCTTCCCTGAGAGAATTGGATCTACGTTGCAGTTCACTTTCAGATTCAGGAGTGAGGATACTCTCTGATGGACTGAAGAGTTCACACTGTAAACTGGAGATTCTCAGGTGAGATTAACTGGGTAAAGCTCAACATGAGGGTGTAGCGGATATACTGATTATGAGTTATGAAACGGGGCACCACCCTGATAATTCAGGGAAATATTTATTTGACAACTGTAATAGATGAAATAATGATATATCAGTCTCATTACCAAAGGGTTAAGTTCTGAATCAGCGCAGTGACCTAATACCATCGACCAAAATACGTATTTACCACCGCAATCAGATTAATGAACAAATGTCCAAATGTATTGAATGATTAATATAATAATTGAAGCATTACAGGGAATAACATGTGAATGGTTTGGTTAAAGTACACGGGAAAAAACAACTACTAACTATTTTGATTATGATTGGATTGTATAGCTAACAGGATACTTTTCTAACTCAGGTAGGACCAGGGAGGAAAAGAGAGTCTCAGAGGAGAATTAGGAAGAGCACGAAATTCCCGACAGAGGCTAATGAAAAGGCTTAATCGTATTAAACTAAGAGGGATAGTAAATACTGTACGTAGTGGCAAGTTAGCACGGACACCCCAAACTTAGCACCGGACACCCCAAACTGAGAGGCAGAATAATAATTTTATCTCTATTTGTGGTGGGCGGAAAGCTGCTGGAATTTATAAATAAGGTATAAATACATCGGCATCTTACAATTTGTTTGTGGAAAAGGACCGTTAAAAAAGCGCTGGCATATGCCATTGACCAATAGCTTTTAACCGGTATTGCACCATGCTCACCTTTACGACCGCCAAACAAGTTGTATTAAATTTAATGCATCCTAAACAACAACCTCTTGAATTGGTATTAATACATTTTATCTCTATTTGTGGTGGGCAGTTTTTGTTCAAAGCTGCTGGAATTTATAAATAAGGTATAAATACACATATGCCAAAGAGTCCTTTCCGTACTGTTGTTGTTGTTTAAGATGCACTTTATGTATCTTCGTCTCAATACAATTTGTTTGTGGATTTATGATATACATGGTTACCATGAATTAAAAAAAATACTACATCAGCTATTATGAAATTCTTAGACATAAAACTGACCACCAAAATAGTGAAACAAATAGGTGTTTGTAAGGTGTATATTTAGAATATTAGAACCTAGCTAAGAGTTGATGAGGGATCCTAAATCTTGTTGTACATCATGCACCTCGTACTTAAGAATATTCTTAAATTTACGAGTGTTTCCCGAAACCCTTCGTAACTTACGTCGTACTTATAGTCGTTCGTAACTTAAGAATATTCGGACCCATTCGTAACTCACTAAGTACTTCTTAACTCGAAGCTCACGTGCAGTTCTTCCTCAAAAAAGGATAGAGCCCGCTAATTTCACTCGCTGGTTTTGAGCACGGCATTACAACGTTTGCGTTTATGTGTATTTGTTTTTTTAAGTAATTATATCGCATATACCACATTATGTGTCACCAAAAATCAAATGTACTACTTTGATTTTTTTAGCATTAGCTGATATGTTCCCAATATTGAGTTAAATATCTCCGTTCATCATCGTGTAGTTAATAGCGTTTCAGCCTTTCACAATTAATGTATGCTTTGCAAGGAAATGGCTACAAATTGGCCTATTAAGCTTGTTTTAACTTAACCAATAAAATTGACTGATTAATCAGTAGGCATATAAGTAACCTGGAATAAGGCCAGCAATTGTGCTTGTGTGATGAACATGGCAGCACGTCAAAAGGATATTGCATTTGAACAGGAGACATTATTTAAGACGACGTAATCCACGAAGCTATGTAGTTCGCCTGAATGCGGCACGGCGTTTGAATACGACTCCTCTAGATCTTCCAGACGATGTGCTGTGTGACAGATACCGGCTGCGTGGGGGAGATCATGGCTCTCCTTGAACTTGTACAGGAGGAGCTGGCTAGAGGAACGAGGAGAAATTTTGCACTTAGCCCCACGGTGCAGTTACTGACAGCCCTCCGATTTTATGCCACAGGTGGGTTTCTGCAGACTGTTGGTGATGCCCACGGACTAAGCACAGCTGCAGTATCTAAATGTGTGCATGCTGTCACTAAAGCATTGCTTCGCCATGCAGCAACATACATAACATTTCCTAGGACTAGGGAGGCATTACGTGAAACCAGAATTGGTTTTCATGCAATTGCAAACATTCCTGGAGTTGTTGGTGCAGTGGGCGGCACTCTGATCCCCATACACACTCCCAGCCTCTTGAGCCCAATCTACATCTGCCGTAAGGGCTTCTCTGCTTTGAATGTACAAGTGATCTGCAACCACCAAGGCCTCTTTACGGACATTGTGGCCAAGTGGCCTGGGAGTACTCATGACTCCTTCATCTGGGCCAATTCTGGAGTGTGTCAGATGGCTAGGGATGGTGCATTTGGTGGTGGACATGTACTAGCTGACAGTGGGTATCCACTCCGAAGCTATATACTCACTCCTGTATCAAATCCCCAGACTGAGGCTGAGGAGAGATACAACATGGCACACTGCAGAACACGAAGTGTGGTGGAGAGAGCTTTGGGCATTTGGAAAATGCGTTTTCGGTGCCTCCACAAGTCCTCAGGTGGGCTTCGATTTTCTCCAGAACGCAGCTGTGCTGTAATTGTTGTGTGTGCTATGCTGCACAACATTGCAGTGCAAGCTGGCATACACATTCAAGGAGAGGAAGATGAGGAGGATGATGAGGAGACAGAGGAAAGAAATGTTCTGGTAGAGTTACCAGGAGAAAGGAGAGAAGGACTTTACCAGGCTGGCCTGGAAAACCGAAGGCAAATTATAAGGAATGTTTTTGCCTAGATACAACAAAAAATAAAATACTTTGGAGAAGTGATCTGTGTGTGGTATATTTCTTATAAACATACACGCCAAGGCATTTGTTCTGGTGCAAGTTTTACTTTCAATAAGCATTTTTCAAGCAATGTGCAAAAAAAAAAAAAACATTCATGAAACAAAAAGGTCTTGCATCTTCTGTTAAACTCCTACACAGTGTCGGCACTAGTCCTGGGGTCTGGAAGGAAAATTATATTCATGTCAGTGCCACAAAATGGGAGTTATTTCATAGATGCTTTAGTGAAAATTCAGTAAAGTATATTCACATTTACTATAGTTGTTTGGATAAGTATCTTACCTTGTTCAGAGGGCAATATAATTGGCACAGAAATTGAGGGCCTGCTCATTTGATACTGAGCTACTTCAAGCTGTTTGGCCATGATGTCGAGTTTGGCCTTCTTCAGTTCCAGCAGCTCTTGCTGGTGCTTCTCCCTCTGCTGCATTCGCTCTTCATGATATCGCTCCTTTTGTTGGAGCTTTTCATGTTTGAGCTTGAGCCTTTCCATTTCCAGAGCCACAAGTTCCACACTACACCCACAGGTATTTTGTGGTGTATGTGTTTCAGGTGGAGCTCTCGCTCTGGCCTGAGCACAGGAAGGCCCTGGAGATGCAGGTTCAGGTGGGGTAGATGGAAATTCTCCCAGAGATACATCTATACCCCCTGGTATCCCTTGAGTAGCTGTGGGGCCCAGTATCCCAAGTGCCTTTTCCTCCTCAACTGTAAGGGCACTTGTGGACATTTGACCTCCACCAGTCTTAGCCCTCTCCTTTCTGAGTTCTGCCCCCTTTTTTTTTTTGGCTTGACTAGAAAAATCATGCCACTTTTTCCTTACCTCTAGTCCCGACCTCTTAATTCCAGTACAGGCACTGATATTTTTTGCAATATCATCCCATTTTTGTTTTTTTTCTGAATTAGAGGAACTTCCTCGCGCTTTTGAAAATAATATATTTTTGTTTTTTTCCACTTCGTCTACCATTTGGATCAACTCAGTCGACTGGAAATTTCGCTTCCTTTGTTTGTTTGCCATGGTTTTGAATGACGTGTGGAAGGTTAATTGTGTGCCCTATTTATAGCCTTGATATACGATCGGTCATAATTGCAAAGGTAATAATTTTAGAGTTCTTCTAATTTTTTTCTTATACTTGACATTTCAACACTTATTAGTTGTTAGTTTTTTATGATTGTCATTTTCCCAATGATACTTTTGTGTCTTAATAATGAACAAATGTATGTAAATCAGTGGTTCGGTTTTCGACTAGCGGAGCTTTTCCAGCGTAGACGCAGAGGCGGAGTCAACAAAGAACTACTTAGAACTCGTTCGTAAATTTGGAGACTAAGAAGGCTTTTGGGAAACACTCGTAAAATTGGCGTTCTTAAAGTTACGTCGTTCTTAAAGTTGTTCGTAAATCTCTAAGATCGTTCGTTATCGGGAAACGCACCCCAGGTCTCTAACTTCAGAGAAGGAAACCATTGTGGGGCTGTGAGTACCTGAGGGCAGAGGTGATGGGGTGGGAAGCCTGTTTTACCTCTCCCAGGCCTTCCCAGGATCAGATGGAGTCAGTTCCTCACACTTAGCGAGGGGGTCATATCTGTGTATGGTGGTGAAGTGGTTTTGGGCTATTTGCCTGGTTTCATTACTGTGCATCCTTGATTTGCCATGGTCAATTGGGATCCCTGATGGGCAGAAAAGGAATTGCTGATAACTCTGCACTTAATTTTCTTTGACTTTACAGACTAGATGTCGAGACTCTAACCACAGAGTGCAGTGAATCTCTATGCTCTGCTTTGAGATCAGAAAGCTCTTCCCTGAGAGAACTGGATTTACGTTACACATATTATGAACATTCAGGAGTGAGGATACTCTCTGATGGACTGAAGAGTTCACACTGTAAACTGGAGATTCTCAGGTGAGATGAACTAGATAAATTTAATTGTGAGGGCACATGACCAAGCAAATGTTCTGTGCATTACTGTGCCTCCTGGACTTGGTCTGTCTGGATGTGGACATGTTATGTCAGTATGTTGTGCTTACTGGCAAGACTATGTGGGGATGCACAATACTTGTATACACAATGCATTGCTTTGACTTGACTCTTGAAAGAGCCTGTAATATAGATTTTTATTTTGGTATAGTCCATAGTCAGACAACACAGAAAAATAAAAGTGTCATCAGTGTAAACAATATCCAGATAGCTAATTGGTGAAACTTTGCCCAGGGGAATATATCTAGCTAAATGTAAATTTTCAGGTTTTTGTTATAGTTAAAGTGAACTATTTCATATTCAAAAGCTGCATATTGTCTTCAGTAATACATGTACATGGAGTATCTTTAGCCTGGTATAGCTTGAATCAGTTTATCAAGTCAACCAGTTACAAATAGGCTAGCTACTGTTAGCTAATGCCAGTTCAAATAGGTAAAGCAACAAGATCCAGTTGACATGTTAGTCCAGCTTTACTGGTACAATTGCTTTACTAGTTAGCCTGTTCAATCAAAATGGGGTGCCAATTAATAAATCTGCATTGCATTGTCTGCAGATATTTCTGAAGATATTGTTACCACTGGTGTGCCACTCTATGTGACCTGATATGCCATGTTTTAACTGGACTCTGCACTTTTTCTCTGCCTTTACAGATTAGGTGGCTCTTATCTGAGCAAAGACTCAAGTGAAGCTCTCTGCTCTGCTCTGAATTCAGAAAACTCTTCCTTGAGAGAACTAGATCTACGTTACTGTTCTCTTCAAGATTCAGGAGTGAGGATATTCCCAGATGAACTGAACAGTTCACCATGTAAACTGGAGATTCTCAGGTGAGATGAACTATATAAATTTCATAGTTCTAGTTTATTATCAGAAAGGTATTTGTATGGATGAGGTGTTTGTAAGAAAAATGAAAGTGGTGTGTAATTTTAACTAATACAAAGATAAACTTGTCATTGAGAACAAAGAGAGGATATTCGTTTTGTAGATGGATCACAGACTGCCGATTCATCAGATGGTCCATGCTTAAAAACACACACAATCTTCAGTGTACACTAGCAGGGTGATTTCATTCTAACAAAAAAATATTCAGATCAAGGTTAAACAGTGAGGTGTTGATATACAGTGTGAGTAACGTGACAACAATGATCAAAACAGAGCCCAGCGAGGACAGCTTGGGTTGTTTCAGTTTCCTTTTAGTTAAGCTGCTGTGTAGTCAATGATACAAAAAGAACTCAAGCAATGGACTCATTGCAGCGTCCATGGAGAACCCCCTCTCCTGAAGTGTGGTACAAGCTGCACTAACACACCTAAGGCAAAACAGTAGATGGTGCGATTGTGGTATAGTATTGCCCAGCAGGGCAGGGCTTTGTCCACTGGAGATGACACAGAGAACAATAATATTATCAGTTACTTAACAAAACTGTGCTGAAAGTAAACTGACCTACAAACAAATCTGTTAAGACAAGATTTCATTTGGTGCTGATAAATAAAATGGTAGCAAATATTGTACTTGAACATTTCAGAATCCTCCAAGAAGATGCAGAGAACCCAGTCCTTTTTATGGATCCTCCACTATTCTACAGACTAGACAAAACATCAAAGACCTGCTTTATGTCAAAGTATCTGTGACATAAAGTGACAGTAAAATGACTTGGTCTGTGTGCTTAGGTGTTTAGTCATTTTAATGACCGAATGAAATGATAGTAAAAGCTCCTCCTTGGTCTCTCAGTCCTGTCTTTTCCCTGACGGTAACTATGGTTTGGATGGTTACTGTCCTTCATAATCTGTTTTCCTGATGCCCTGCACCGCCTGGCATAGATATCCTCAAGTTTTGGTAGTGCAGTCCTGATGAGGGCCTCAGAGCATTGGATCACTCTCTGAAGATCGCTTCTGTTCTGGGAGCTGCAACTTCCAAACCAGGCAGTGATCCCCCGAGAGAGAACAGATCCAATGATGGCAGTAAAGAAGAGTTCAACAAGTTTCTTCAGCCTCCTGAGGTGGTCTAGGCATTGCCTTCTTTATCAGGGTGGAGACGTGTGTAGTCTATGTCAGGTCCTCCAAGTTGTGAACTCTGAGGTACCTGTCACCAATCACTTTTCTCGTGCAGTTCCCTTGATCAGTAGAGGTGTGTACGTAGTCCTCCTCTTCTCTCTCCTGAAGTCCACAACCATCTCCTTGGTCTTGGAGACGTTCATCCTTAAGTTGTGGACATCATACCATGTTGACAGCTGTTCCAGCTCACTCATGTAGGCCTTCTCGTCATTGTTGAAGATTAGGCCTACCACCACCATATCATCTGCACATTTCACAATGGAGTTGGAGCTGTGAGTGGCTGCATAATCATGGCTGTATAAGAAATGTGAGAGGACTCAATACACATCCATGGGAGGCACCAGTGTTGAGAATTATGGAGCTGGATGTTAGGTTTCCCATCTTAACCACTTGAGATCTGTCAGACAGGATGCTCTGTACCCAGATACACAGTGAGTGTTTCAGTCCTAGGTCTCTGAGTTTCATGACGAGTCTGGAGGGAACAATTGTATTAAATGCTGAACTGTAATCTACAAACAGCAGGCATGCATAGTTACCATACCATCACCAGAGTGCACAATCTGAACCCCAGCGCATTCATTGTAGTGTCTGGAGACTTCAACCATGCATCCCTATCATGTCTACCCACTTTCAGCCGGTTTATGCAGACTGGAGGCCTAGAGAGACAAGACACTGGACCTGATGTATGCCAATGTAAAAGAAACATACAGATCTACAGCTCTGCCCCCACTGGGATGTTTTGACCATAATGTAATGTATACCACAATAAATGTCCAGAGATGGCAGTGACTACAAGGATAGTCAGGAAGGCTGCAGAAATATTTAAGGGCTGCCTAGAGGATACACACTGGGATCAACCACATGGTGATAACATGGATGAGAACATCATGCATCACAGAATACATGAACTCCCGTGTGGACTCTGTTGTACCCTCTAGGACTGACTGGTGCTTTCTCAACAACAAACCCTGGGTCACCAGTGGCTAAACCACGGTCTCATTTGATTATACAAACTGAATTCCAAAAAAGTTGGGACACTAAACAAATTGTGAATAAAAACTAAATACAATGATGTGGAGGTGCCAACATCTAATATTTTATCCAGAATAGAACACAACTCACAGATCAAAAGCTGAGTGCATGTAACATTTTAAAGGAAAATATGTTGATTCAAAATTTCACAGTGTCAACAAATCCCAAAAAAGTTGCGACAAGTAGCAATAAGTGGCTGGAAAAAGGAAATTGAGCATATAACGAATAGCTGGAAGACCAATTAACACTAATTAGGTCAATTGACAACATGATTGTCAATTGACAAGCTTCTCAGAGTGTCAGTGTCTCTCAGAAGCCACGATGGGAAGCCAAGAGGATCACCAATTCCACCATTGTTGCAAAGAAAGATAGTGCAGCAATACCAGAATGGTGTTACCCAGCGTAAAATAGCGAAGACTTTTAAGTTATCATCATCAACCATGCATAACATCATCAAAAGATTCAGAGAATCTGGAACAATCGCTGTGCGTAAGTGTCAAGGCCATAAAACTCTACTGGATGCTCGTGATCTTCGGGCCCTTAAACGTCACTGCACCTCAAACAGTAATGCACAATCCACCATGCCGTTGCCAGCTGAAACTGTACAGTGCAAAGAGGAAGCCATTTCTAAGCAAGCTCCACAAGCTCAGACGTTTGCACTGGGCCAGGGGTCATTTAAAATGGAGTGTCGCAAAATGGAAGACTGTTCTGTGGTCAGATGAGTCACGATTTGAAGTTCTTTATGGAACACTGGGACACCATATCATCCAGACCAGAGAGGAGAAGGATAACCCAAGTTGTTATCAACGCTCCTTTCAGAAGCCTGCATCACTGATAATATGGGGTTGCATGAGTGCTTGTGGCATGGGCAGCTTGCATGTCTGGAAAGGCACCGTTAATGCAGAGAACTATATTCAGGTTCTAGAACAACATATGCTCCCATCTAGACGTCATCTCTTTCAGGGAAGACCCTGCATTTTTCATCAAGATAATGCAAGACCGCATTCTGCAGCAATCACATCATGGCTACGTAGGAGAAGGATCCGGGTACTGAAATGGCCAGCCTGCAGTCCAGATATTCACCTATAGAGAACATTTGGCGCATCATAAAGAGGAAGGTGCAACAAAGAAGGCCCAAGACGATTGAACAGTTAGAGGCCTGTATTAGACATGAATGGGAGAGCATTCCTATTTCGAAACTGGTCTCCTCTGTCCCCAGACATCTGAGTGTTGTAAGAAGAAGGGGGGGTGCCACACAGTTGTAAAAATGGCCTTATCCCAATTTTTTTGGGATTTGTTGACGCTATGAAGTTTTTGTTGACGCAACATATTTTTCCCTTAAATTGATACATTCTCTCAGTTTAAACTTTTGATCTGTCATCTATGTTCTATTACGAATAAAATATTGACATTTGCCATCTCCACATCATTGCATTCAGTTTTTATTCACAATTTGGTTAGTGTCCCAACTTTTTTGGAATCCGGTTTGTAGATATAGAGGGCTCATAAGTATCAGATAAAAGTATCGGGGTTTCACCTACTAATCCTTTAAAGTAGATATAATTTGTTTTACCTTAATTATCAGTCTCATTAATTAAAAGCAGTCTCATATTCATTATCCGTACCACTTATTCCCTCTAGTCAGGGTCACAGGGGGGCTGGAGCCAATCCCAGCATCTCTGGGCAAAGGCAGGGTACACCCATGGGCAGTTTGCCAGTCCACCACATGGCCAACACGCACACACACACTCACACCTACAGGCAATCTAGAGTGACCAATCAACCTAAGATGCATGTCTTTGGACTGTGGGAGGAAACCAGAGTACCCGGAGAAAACCCACGCAGGCACAGGGAGAACATGCAAACTCCACACAGAGCAGCCCAGACCGAGAATCGAACCCAGACCGCCTTGCTGTGAGGCGACAGTGCTAACCACCACACCACCATGCCGCCCGTCTTGTATTCAAATTAAACCAAAATCACAACATTTTATTCTCAAGTAAAAGTAATTAATGGTTTAGTATCTGAAGGATTTAACTATGAATTCTTTGGAGGTTTTGGCAGCAACCACTTTTGATTGATATCAACACAGACAATTTGGTGAAAATAAATTATAAATTTATTTAAACCATCTATTCTAAAACACAAAACATCAACAACAAGAATCAGTATTTTTACAGTGGAGAGTAAACATCTAGTGTGTGTGAATTAATGTGTAGAAATGGGAGGAGAGTAAATATGTGTGCGCACTCTTGCGAGCGTGTGTGCTTGAGGAGGCGGGGTATAATCTCTGTTCTCCTATGGAGAACAAAGCAACTAAAATGGCGCTAACAGTAGAGCAGGGTGGCTGTTTGTTAATGAGCTTAGCTGGTTTATTCTAACGTGGTCAGAACAAAGGATAATGGCGCTGGCTTAATACCTAAAAAATTAAAGTGGTGTGTCTGAGCCTGGGGAAGACTATATCAGTTGTGTTAATAAAGAAATAAGGAGGTTGCATGCACAGTGTCGAGAACTCTGTATGAACAATTCTTGATGAAGATTATATAGACAAAGTTGAACAAACAAACATTCAGAATGCCTTAATAAATAATAAAGTTCTATGCATGGATCTTCAAGATGGCGCAGATTCCAGTCGCCCCCATTTGCCATCTCTTGGGAATCCATTGACAAACTCATAACTAAGGATGTAAATATTTCAGAGGTCCTCATAACTTACATCCAAGACAGTTTAATTTTATAAACTATGCCCAGCGGTTAGACTCTCATGTGTTGAAGATTTTGGGTGGTTTTGTCATCCTCTTTGAATTCATCTGGAACGTGGAGGGAATTTCCAGCATGGGTTCCTCATTGATAAAAAGCGACGCGTTCCAGGTGTGCTGGGAATCATCTTTCTGGTTAGGAAATCCAGGAATGTGAGTCTTGTCCACGGTTTAACGACAGGGAATTGATCACCTTTGTTCCAGTCTGTGTGGTGTCGTGGTAAAAAAACAAGACATTTTGTCAGGCCAGTGAAGAAACAACACTTGGACACAGGAAAGTGAAAAAAGAGAAAATAAAAATACTTTATTGCAACCACACAGGGTATACAACAAAGGAGTTGCCTCAAGAACAGCTGACTTGCTCGTCTTTGTATTCCCTTTTTTATCCTCATCCAAAAAGTGAAAGTGACCAATCATATCACTTTGTTTTTTAGTCCACACCTTTTTTAAGAATTACCATGGGTTTACCATTGTCTTTAAGGCCAAGTCCACATGTAGCCGTGTATTTATAAAAACGAATATCTCCCCAACATCGTTTAAAAAAAAAATGTCATACACACGTGATCGTTTTTAAAAAGGTTTTTATCCACATGAACCCGCACAAATACACCATTGAGTGTTGTCGTAAACATGCCAAGCGCATAGATGTCAGTATAACATAAAGCTAAAATCTGTGTCAGCCAATCAGAATCCCTCAAAACAAACACAACTTCCTGTTGTCGCTTCCATAAGGTCTAAAACATGGAGGTTCGTTTGTGTGGACCGACAAAGAAGTCGAACTTCTCTTAAACACTATTGTGTCGCATGTGTGACGGCATCGTCGCATTTGTCGCAAACAGTGACGTTTGAGACAGTAAAAATGTCGTTTTTACAAGTACACACGCATACACTAAAACGGAGTTTTTCAAAATCTCCACTTTGCCCGGAGTTTTCATTTATAATCGTTTTTGGTGATGCAAAACTACGTTTTCATGTTGACAAAAGCCCCAAACGCATAAAAATTTATTCGTTTTACAAGATGCCCGTCTACATGTGGACTAGGCTTAAGTCTGATGTAACTCTTTTAGAAAAAAAATGGGACCTCCCATAGGCCTTATCGGCTCCTTATGAGTCCCTATATAATTTCCTCCACAGTGGCCGCGTTTGCAAGCTTGATCTGTTGCCATGGTAACGTGGATCAGTCAGTTATTAGATTACACCGTAACTTGGACTCGTTAATTAAGAAATATGACTTTCAGCTGTTTGCTGTTAAAGTCTCTGCTGAACCAGAAGAAAAGAGCATTTAGCACAGGGGAAGGTACAAAAAGAGATTAAAAACAGGATTAAGAAGACATATAGAGTACAAGGCCAAGATGGAAAAAAATTGGATCTGAATAACACTCAGAATGTGGCCAAAAGAACATCACTGGCTTGACTCAATGCAGTCCTAATCCAGTAGTCCTAGTCTGATTTGCATTTTGTTGGCAGATATTTCTGCATTTTACTCAATATTGACAACATTGTTACCATTGATTTTTTTCTGTGTGACTTAATTACATATGTGCATTCTGAAATGTTTTCTCTGCCTTGACAGATTAGCTGGCTGCAATCTCACCACAGACTGCAAAGATTCTCTCTGCTCTGCCTTGAAATCAGGAAATCCTTCTCTGAGAGAACTGGATCTACGTTGCTGTTCTCTTCAAGATTCAGGAGTGCTGATACTCTCTGATGGACTGAAGAGTTCACACTGTAAACTGGAGACTCTCCGGTGAGATGAACTGGGTAAAGCTCAACATGAAGGCACAGAAGGGTTTCATTTACAAATATAATTTTATATTATAAAACAATTTCTTGGTTCCATTACTACTTTCAAAATTTTCTCGGTGACTTTATGAACTGGTTGCCTGCATGAAAGTAAATCTGAATAAGGTGTGTGTGGCAGAGTGGGATTCTGGCGCAGTCCCACTAATTGCGGTTGAGCCGGATGAGTCGCTGGGCAGTCTTATTCTGGATTATAAATAGGGAGGGGGGTATGGCTACTTGGGCAGACTTCCTACTCCGTCGCTCCCCTTTGTCCAGTGTATCTAACTGGTGTGCAACGTGGTTGGGCCTGGTGTGATTCTTTGGACCGTAGCTCAATACTTTCCCGGTATGGCTCTTTCTGGTGTTTGACCGCTGGTGAGTGGCCTGGGCTGAGAGTTAACATGCTTTGCTGTTTTGTGGTTTCAGCAGGTGTGTTGTTGGTATTTACTACCACTGTATTTCCAATGGAGGGCTGTTGCCATTTGCACTTTTAATTAATTTATTTTTTATTTGAGGTGGTTTAGGTGTGAGGAGGGTGTTGAGTTTCATGTGATTGTGTATCTGAGGAAGGTATTTTTATTGGCCCTCCCCTACCTTTTTGGTTTTAATTATTTTGTCTAACTGTTTGGTGTCTAATTGTTTGTGTTCCTGAGCAGGGCAGGAGCTGCAGGCTGGACAGTAGCAAATGTGCATGGTGGTGGAATCTCGTGCACTGGTGTGGTAGCCTAGAGTATTCTGAGTGTGGTGTGGTCACGGTGAGTGTATAGTATAGGTGTGTGATCCCCTAGCTCTCCTCTCAGTCAAGCTGCAGCCCTGTTCCTTCTTAGAGTTTTATTTGTTAATCGTGAGTCAGTGAATTTTTTTTTTTTTATATATATATATATATATATTAATAAATAAATATCGGAAAAAAACGGAGAAGGCATGAAACCAAAACAAAGGTGGATCTAAGGGCACATGATAGCAAGACAGAGGTGGAGAGTGGAGCACAGAATGTGTTGATGGAACAACAACAATCAGTTACTTAACAAAATGCTGCTAAAAGCCAGCCGAGCTCCACAAATGATTGCCTTTCTATCTGGGCACACAATGTCGCAAACTTTGATCATGCACTTTTTAACACTTTTTTTGCAATCTCTGCTGTCACAATAAAACTAGCCATTATGGCAGATATGGCTTTTGTGAACATTGTCTGTCGTGAAACCAAATTTCTTTTCATTTCCTCTTCTTTTGTGGCACTTTTGCGCCAGGTCCTTGTAGTTGTTTGGGTGTTTCGTTTCATAGTGACTTTGTGACACTGCAGGCGCCGAAGTGAAAAGGCGGACACAAATGCTAAGAGCGAGATTTAATAAAGGGCATTCCATAGTCTGGGTCATAAAGGCAAGCTTGGGTCAAATCAGAACGGGACATACTGAAACACAAAGAACAAAGTGAAACAACTCTACCAACTTTTTTTTTTTTTTTTTTTTTTTTTTTTTAGAAAGCTTCTGTTTTTGTTTTTGGCCATTTTTGGGAGGGGTGGCCCGATGTGACTGGCAGCATGAGGTCTCTAATGTCAACAGAGGAGAGGATGCTTGTGGGTCTTGATTGACACACCAGCAGAGCATTCTGGGATTTGTAGTATAAGCAGTACATGCACTGTCTGCATTTGAAATTGCATAACGTTCATACCTGAATTGTAACTCTAGAAACCTTGAAGAAAACAAATAAACTTGCACTGGCTCTGTCTGCAGGCTTCATCTTCGCTACTTTGAGTATTGAACAAGCTTTCTCTGGATGTGGGGGTCAGAGGTTCCAATGCACTGTGTGGCATTACCAAGACAATAGATTCTAACGCTTCATACCTGGGGGTGCAGGCCAGTGGGTTGGTGGTGTGCCATATACACATGATATTCTATTGACATATATGCCAACAGAATAACACACAAACAAAAAAGTTTGTTAACCAAGCATCAACAGTAAAACCTGAAGGCAGGTGGTCAGCACAACTCCCAGCACAAGAAGGTACAATAGATGATTTGATTAATCCTTTAATTTCTTTACTGCATTTCTTTTCTCTCCCTTTGCAGACTATCTTGCTGTAATCTTACTATGGAGTCTTGCAAATCTCTCACATCAGTTTTCCAACTGGAAAACTTCCTGAAGGTGATGGAGCTTAATAACAATGACCTACAGGATTCAGGAGTGGAGCAGCTCTGTGCTGGACTGGAGAGTTTACACTGTAAACTGGAGATACTTAGGTAAACATTCTGTGAATGTATTCTAAAATAAATGTTGTGTAAAACCAACTTTACAAATGTGAATATATCCTCATCTTTAAATAATGTATATAACTTTACTGAATACTTCCTCATTTACCTTTTTGAACTCTTTTTGTGTGCACTGTCCCCTGTACTGTATATTATCTCTCTTTGCAGACTAGCTTGTTGTAATCTCACTGTGGAGTCTTGCAAAACTCTCACATCAGCTCTACAAAAAGAAAACACCTTGAAAGAGTTATATCTTAATAAAAATAACCTACAGGATTCAGGAGTGGCAGAGCTCTGTGCTGGACTGACAAATCCATGCTGTAAACTGGAGATAATTAGGTGAACCTTCTGTGAATTTATTCAGAGAAGAAAATGTTTAATGGATCCATGGATGGATGGATGGATGGATGGATGGAAAATGTTTAATGTGTAAAAGCACTTTTACAAATGTCCTCATCTTTAAATAAATGCAGTAATGATGCTGAATATTTCCTCGCTTGTTTTTAAAGCTTTTGTGTGCACTGCCCTTTGATTGAACTGTATACTGTATGTACTCTCTGCAGACTAGCGTCCTGTAATCTTACCCAGGAGTCTTGCAAATCTATCACATTAGCTCTACAAAAGGAAAACTCCCTGAAAGAGTTGGAGCTTAATAACAATGGCCTACAGGATTCAGGAGTGGAACAGCTCTGTGCTGGACTGAATAGTTTACACTGTAAACTGCATATTCTTAGGTAAACCTAAAGGCTTTAAGGGTTTAAAGCACTTCTGGGCAATTTTACAAATGTCAGTATATCCTCATCTATAAATAAATAGCGGTGCTGTAACGGATCGGTACCAGGGGGCGGACAAGAACTAATATAGGGATGGACGGGATCTCCTCCATTACTCAGGGCAATCAAGCGCACTCTGATCGCGTGCTTCTTACGCGGCATGTTTAAGCAAAAAGGGGACGAGACCAACTACTAATAACAAGAAACATAATATTAATTCAATGGAATCTTTGTGGGACAAACACAGGGATGACCGATTAAACAAACAATGAACTGAATTACCACTAACTAGACGACAACTTAGCAAATGAATCTTTAAATCCTACAACATACTTGGACACAGAACATTCAAGAAACGCCAGACAATATTATAAATCATGCACAAAGTAGAAGAAACCCAATATAACAAATACAGTGGATACCCCACACACAGATACATAGGAAACTCAAACTAACCGCGATACAACATACGCTAACACTACGGACTTAAATATTACAACACGAGCAAATGATCCTGGAATGTACATATTACACAAGACTTAACATCTCAAAGCGGTAGTTTATTACATACAGCGATAACGAGAAAACAACTTACTCATCCCTGTATACAACAATGACCCCCAACCAAACCAGAAACAAGGAAGACTAAATACACAGCATAATAAGACTAACACAAAACAGCTGAACCAAAAGGGGCTTGGCCAGACAGAACCATGCATCCAAACGAATACTAGACTTACAGGCAGGGCATAACAGAACACATGAATAAAATTAACAAGTGGGGGGCGGGGCTAGTCCTGACAGGTACTGAATATTTCCCCATTTACCTTTTAAAGTCCTTTGTGTGCACTGTGCTTTGATTGAACTGTATACTGTTTTTTCTCTCCCTTTCCAGACTATCTTGCTGTAATCTCACTGTGGAGTCTTGCAAATATCTCACTTCAGCTCTACAAAAGGAAAACTCCCTGAAAGAGTTGGAGCTCAATAACAATGACATACAGGATTCAGGAGTGGATCAGCTCTGTGCTGGACTGAAGAGTTTACAATGTAAACTGGAAATACTTAGGTAAACCTTTTATGAATACCTTATTAAAAAATGGTAATGTGTATAAGCACTTTGGTGCAATTCTACAGATGTCCTATGTCCTCTTCTTTAAAATTACAAAACTGTAGCATTATAACTATACACTGCAAAGAAATTTTAAGGCCAGCACTATTACATTATTGTTTAATTTATTTTGTTTATTTTTTAGAGATCAAAAAGCTTTCCTGAGCTCTCTTACTGGGCAATCATGTTGATGGTAATAGCTCTAAACTGAGTGTGGAATGGATGATGACTGTAATATATAGAAGAATGCATTTTTTTTCTGTTAATTAGATGGAATAGAGGTTTATTTTGCAGTAGCATTTTGTGCTGTAGAATCAGAGGTGAGCAATGCATACAAGACCTCATCATGTTAGTTATTACAAAGCAAAGGGTGAAGCTTCTACTACAGGTACTAGCCTCTCTGGCTGCCTCATGCAGTCTGCTCTGTGAATGCTTCTCCCTCACTATCTCTCTTACTCATTATCCTTCCTTTCTGCAGATTGTCTGGTTGTCTTGTCACAGAGAAAGGCTGTTATTCTCTGGCTTCAGCTATAAGTTCAAACCTCTCACACCTAACAGAACTGGACCTCACCTACAACCACCCAAAAGACTCAGGATTGAAGGCGCTCTCTGTTAGACTGGAGGATCAACACTGCAAACTGAGGTATCGAGTCACGTGTGTGTGTGCGCACATGTGTGTTCATACATTATTTCCACATAGAATTTACACACAGAATTTCATATTGATTTATCATGCTGTGAGATGTGTCTGTATCTATTGTAGAGCGAAATTAACAGAGCTGTCCATATTGACAACATCCAGTTTTTTTATCTGACAAGATTTGTTTTTAGAGCTGTGCAGACAAGATACAATGCAATATTAAAAATCTGATCACAATCTTCACTTAAAAAATTAGACACAATCTTCAACTACCAGGATATCTGGCGATGTTGACACTGATTTACATCACCTCAAGACGGTGCCCATGTCAGGCAGGCAAGGTGTTTTTGTTGTTTATAATACACACACTATTCAGAAAATGTTAGGAATATTGTCAGAGATTCAGATCACACCCAGGACCGCCAGAGGGTGCTGTTACCGGAATACTAACCAACGCACCTGAACTCCATTAACAATTATTACTGCCTTACTTACTCTCTGAACAACACCCCATTGCAAAGTATTTCCTCCTTGTGTTGCATTTACCGAGCCATTACTCTGTATTCTGATTCTCATTGTTACTGACTTTTGCTCTGCCTTGTGACCACATTCCTGTTGCATAGCCCTTTTTGTACCTCTGCCTGCCGTCCCTCGTTTTGTCTGTTTTTTGACTCTCCCGTTTTTGCCTTGTCCCTGTGGGCTGCTGCCCACCAACCCCCGGGTTGTCCCTTTGGGACCTCTGCTGTATTTTTGCATTCATTAAATTTACTTATCTAATCTGCATATGGATCCTTCTCTGCTTTCCGAGTCACGAGTGTTACAGATATATGCTTTTTGGGTGAAATTTCAGGATGAACCTAAAATGCACTCTGTACATTACAAGGGAACTTAATGTGGCATTCTCTAAACATTTGCACATGTCCAACTATTCAGTGTTTCAGTATTTTTTGCACACCTTGCTGTGCAAAGAGCTTAATGACAAAAGTCACAACAGGTGTTTGATCCAGGAATTGACCAATACATTTCCTGGTTCAATAAAATTGGTATTTTTATGCAGTCCTCCTCATCATACTGTGCACATTTTGACATCCTGAGACCAAGACACACAGTGTGGGCAGGTGTGTCTAGTCATTACAGAACTGCCCTATGCTTTGTGATTGATACAGTGACAAGCCAATACTACTTGGTTAGCATAATTACGCAGTCATTGTACCTCTGCATGATCATCACAGACCTCATTTCATGGACGACAATGCTCCAGCTCATCCAGGTCGCATCATTAAGGAATGGCTGCTGGAGACTGGGGTACCTCAAATGGAGTGGCCAGCACATTCTCCAGACCTGAATCCCACAGAAAACCATTGCATGCTTCTACTTAAATGCCCTACTTTCATGATTTCAAATAACTGTAGCTTGAAGTGTGTGTATAACATGGAGCAATTGCAAGTGCTGAGAAAAGTGACATTATTTTGGGCAAATCCATTAGCAGACTCCAAGGTCATATCACGAGAGCCTTCAGAAACCGACAAGAAACAAATATGAATTTCAAGACATGACTAAAATAACACACACCAAGACATCAAACTCCTTACAAATCACAGTGTCACACAAACAATAACCAGTTACAAACAAGGGAGAGCACAGGACACTAGACTAAAAAGGATCTAAAGTAGACACAGGTGAATACAATAACAATGGGCGGAGTTTCAAACGATTAGGTGTGGAAAGCAAAACCAAAACACAGTAGCTACATTCCAAAGGCTAGGCTGCAGTCAAGGTAGGCTGCATACCTTGGCCGATATGTCAGAAAGGGCTGTTCCAAATTGAAAGATCCTTTGAATACAGCCTAGAAATGCAGCCTTTGAGGATGCAACTGATGTATCCTTTAGGTCCATATATATATATATATATATATATATATATATATATATATATATATATATATATATATATATATATTAATTTCTGTTAAGTGCACAGAGCCATGTATCTTGTACGACGCCCCTTTAATTAATGATGTAATCAGCTGCCTGGAAAGCAATGCATTTGGATCTGAAAAGAGCCTGGCAATGCAAACAGATGTCAATAATGCAGTGTCCATTTATATTAAAGGTTTTCTACATATATTAATACTATCAACAACAACAATAATAAATGATAATACTGCTTTTTCTTTGTGAATGTTTCTTGTTTAGGGTGGGCCATGCAGGTATAAACCGACTCAAACTGGGCCCAGCAAGATGTAAGTTTACTGTTTTATTTATAGTCTGTAAAGACACAAAAACAGTGATACATAAATTGTGTTGATTTCCACTTCTCTAAGATTCTCCTTTTTTTTCTTTTTTTTTTTGCACAGATGCATGTAAACTCAAGGATGGACGTTCATTTGCATGTGGCTCTCTAGCCGAGAAGAACGAACAGGAACAACTTTGGAAAGATCTTCTGTTGGATCCTGATCATCCAAAGAGACTTATTTACTCTTCTGGAACATTGTATAGAGAGCGTCTGTCTGGATGCTGTTACTGGGAAGCTACTTGGAGTGTGTGGGCTGTTCTATCAGTGGCATATAAAGATAAAATCCTTAGGAGTAGCAGTTTTGAACCTAGTAAAAGGTCCTGGTGTCTGGTCTGCTTTGATGAGGGCTACACTGCCAGGCACAATAATAATGTCACTGCCATCCCAGCACCCAACTCCAGCTCTAACAGAGTAGGAGTGTATCTAGACTGGCCAGCAGGTACTCTGTCCTTCTACAGTGTTTCCTCTGATACAAACACTCTGACCCACTTACACACATTCAATTCCACTTTTACTGAGCCCCTATATGCAGGGGTTGGATATTTGATTCAGTGTCCAGGCTCCTCAGTAAATGTGTGTGAAATAATCCCTCAGTGTTTTGGATACAAACATGGAATTAAAATGCATGTTTAAAAAATGGTGTATATGTTAGATGATTTGTATGTCATAATACGCACACATACATTTACAGTTAGTGACACCAAATTCTCTTGCTGGTGTGCAATGTAAAATGGGCGAGTCTCTGTGTCTCTTAGACTAGCTCACCTCAGTCTTGGGCTGTAGGTTGGTTGAGCTGGCAATGAGTAACTTGGTCAAACAGACAAATGAAGTGGAGGAAACACACACAATCATTTAAATAGTATAACTTTGCATAACAATAATTATAACTCATACACTGGTTTTGAATGGGTCCCAAATAAAACTGGCTTGCTTGCTAAGAAAATATAATCTGTTTTCAATACTGAATTATGATCTAACTGTCCAACATGATGCAGATATAATGTTACAATGTTATTTTCTCTGTGAAGTGTCACTGTACAGAGGCCCCCTGCCGGCCGCCTCCATCAGCAAAGGCAGTATTCTATATCTGTCCTGTCGTTGTTGCATTGTGTTTGTCCCTCAGGTGGGCGTGGCACTTTAGGAAGTTGGCCACCTGAGGATCGTTTGTCTGTCTATATATGTCTTGTCTATGTACCATTTATTGTATCCTTAATTTGGATTAGTTCAAGGCTTTTGAGTTTGTGCATTTTGTCCATTAAAACCCTCATTTTCCCTGAGACTGCCGTGATCACCTCCTTCTTTTTTTGCACTCCCTCATGATCCTCAAGCCGAAAGGTTCAGTATTTGGAGGAGAAACGCTTGCTGGCACAGAGGACAAACGCTTCTTGTAGTTGGTCACCAGATTTGCTTTCAGGTCATTACTACAATTCGGTGCCTTTTGCATCCCCAGTACTGATCACTATACTTATTATGTAAAAATGCAAACAATATACATTCTGTAAATCCTACTGAAATAGTAGGACACTTTTAAAATGTTAAACATAATGCAGTCTACCCCAAAATGTATTTTTATTCCTTTAACACTGTTTTTATTTATCAGACGCTAAGGGTTTTCCCATGTCCCTGGGGTTGTGCTTTCTGTTTTTGTGATGGAAAAATGAGGTATAATCATTAGAATATTTTATTATTTTAATATTGTTTAAAAATATTGCTTTAGTCCTCCCTAAATTATATATTTTTCCTCAGTGAGGTTTATTTTATCACCAATTTTAAGGGTTTATCGCATGTCCCTCAAGTTACTGTCCAGCCTGTTATGCCTAAGTACTGTCTCTTTAAATGAAGAGATCATTTCCTGGAGCTCACATACATGTTTTCAGAGGGAAACAACTGGAAAGTGAGTGGCTATCTGCTCATGTCAATGTCTGTTATTCCTCATTTTATCCCATCAGCCTGACATGGTCAACCACAACATGTCCACCCTGTTTGGAGAAATATGAGGGCAAGTAGAAAGTTTTAATAATTTCATAATAATCATATTAAACAGCATACAATTCTTTGTCTAATTTCACTTTTTTGTCAGACTGGTTTTGCTCACACACTGGATAATGGCTAATTTTATTTCAGAATGTCCACCCTGTTATTGTCCACCCTGTTACCATCAATGTGTTATGGGTTGAGGTAGGCAGCGGTAGTGCTAATATTCAGGTGATAATGAGTGGCAGAGTGGCAGTGTCTGAGAGGGTTGTCCGCATGCGTCGTGAGGGGTTGTGCCTTCTGGTGCTCGTGCGGACATGTGCCCTCTGGTGGCCACCCTGCCTTCTCACCGTGACACAATGACGTAACAGGGTGGACTTGCACATAACAGGGTGGACATCATAGTGTATCTATGAAAATGCACATGTGTTTTATGTAGCTTTAATTATTCAATTTAGTTATAATATTGCTAGAAATATTGATATTAAATGTGAATCTCTTAAAATAATGTCCTTAAGTGCTGCTGAGAGACAGAAGCATTACAGGGAAAGTTGGGATTCTGATCTTGAAAGGAGGATGAAATACCCACAAAAAGAGAGAGAGATAAATGGTGGAGAGATAGGCAGACAAGCAGGAAGAAGACAATAGCTGAAGTCAATGTCATGGTAAAATGCACCACAGTGGATATCATAAATACTTCTGGCCGAGTCCATGAAAGAATATCAGCTGGTATAATGATGACCACATACTCTGCCTACATTTACATTTTACATTTACGGCATTTAGCAGACGCTCTTATCCAGAGCAGACGCTCTTATCCAGCCCAATGCAAGAGCCACAGCCTCTGAACAAATGGTTATTTCAACTTGAAATTGTCACAGTGAGAAAGCAGGGTGGCCACCAGAGGACACCTGTCCGCACGAGCACCAGAAGGCACACCCCCTCACGACGCACGTGCACACCCCCTCAGACACTACCACTCTCCCACTCATTATCACCTGAATATTAACACCTGGTTGTCCCCCTTTCACATTCGACGAGCCTGTGGAAGAAGGACTACGGTGATCCTACGGAGAAGACGCCTGCTGCTTTGATATTATTCAAGGAACTGATAAGGAGACCTCAGCGCCCTACGCTTTATTCTGTATATCTTCTGTTTCTTTTTGATATACGACTGAGTGTTTAAGTTACTTTGATGGAGCCAATAAAAGAAATATCAGGAACGCCTACGCCTACCGCTGTCTACCTCAACCCGTCACAGAAATCACATGGAAGTATGTAGAAGACCTGTTTGGAAACAATAAGATTAGATTTTTCCCATATCATATTAGCTGTATTTAATTGTTGATTTTTTCATGATGAAGGCACAATACATTGTTCATATAGTGCCATATACTAGACCAATTTGAATTTTTTTTTCATTTATTGTAACCAGCATAGGCAAAGTTCATCTCATTGGCAAAGTTTATGTGATAAGAATAAAAAAAGAAAACTTTAATCGCATAATTTATTACCTTTAATTTGTCCACCTTGTTATGTCCACCCTGTTATATATTTCATTAAGATAGTACAAATAATAAATATTTTATTTGTAATTTTTTGCATTAAAGCAGGACACAGCATGTATCCTTAAAAATAATCCAAATACTTATAGGATTCGTTGTTATCTAAAACAAAAAAAGTGAAATCACTTGCTGGTGAGAATTCAGACAGACAATTCATAAAATATCTCTTTAAAATAATGAATAAATGAAACACTCACTTCAAAGTTGAAAAGGGACATGTTAGCTCTCAGCTAATGTCTGTTTTGCACATTACTTTAAACCATAAGTCTTTCAAACGGTTATGCATATGTCTGTAACAGGGTGGACATCCTGGGTCAGAGATTTCATAAAAATGTTGAAATAAATGCTACAGATTATATGCCTGAGCTTGGCCAAAATTAGTTTTAAAAAGTTTAACACGTCCCTTTCATAATAAAACATGAAACACTAATAAAAACAATGTTTAATATTCAAAAGGGTTTGAGGGACAAATGGCACCGAATTCCAGGAATGACCCTTTCCAAATCTGGGCCATCTGAGGGGGACGTGTATCAGTGCTGGTGGTCTGATTCACTGGTGCATCTGAATGAGGAGTAGAAGGTCACATGACTGCCTTGGTGCTTCTGACAACACGCTGCAGTCACTTTTCATTGTGTGACACACCTCAAGAAATACATGCATTGTGATAGAATGAAAAGAGTGCTCTCAGGAGAGAGTGATACAGATGATAGTGCCTGGTCTTTTGGAGGACTGCAGCCAGTCACAGTAGTGTTGATTACAAGTGGGGAGGGTGCAGGAGGTGACTGTGACACACAGAGTTATATGTCCTTATGGTATGTTTTCTTATTCTATGTTGCCCTTTATGGAAGAGAACATTAAACAGTGATGGAGTTGGAGAATGGATAAATATTTTTGGAGAGCTTTGATTGCAGATCTAGAATAAAAAATATTATTATTATTATTATTATTATTAGTATTATTATTATTATTATTATTTCATTATTATTATATGGTGCTATAATGACTTGGAGCGCCGTAGGCATACAGTAACAACTCAGAACGCGAAGATGTAGATTGTGTGGGCATCTCCCTAGAGGGACAGGGGGAGGTGTGTAGGGTGTGGATGTGTGTGTGTGTGTGTGGGCATCTCCCCAGAGGGACTGGGGGAGGTGTGTAGGGTGTGGATGTGTGTGTGTGTGTGTGTGGGCGTCTCCCCTGAGCAGAGGGACCAGCTCACCATGACAGAGTGCTGCTTTGAACAGATATATTCATCTTTTTTGCTGAAACAGACAAATACATAAGAGACCTGGTCTCTTTACATAAGAGCCCATGTCTCTTTACATGAGAGGATTGGTCTCTTTACATGCGAGGACTGGTCTCTTTACATGAGAGGTTTGGTCTCTTTACATGAGAGGTTTGGTCTCTTTACATGTGAGGCCTGGTCTCTTTACATGAGAGGACTGGTCTCTTTACATGATGTTATGGTAGGTGTGACTTGCAGAACTGTATTAATGTTGAGTACAGGGGGTCCAGTGACAACAGTACAGTGGTGAATTATTGTTCCCTATAGTAAGGGAATTAAATGCTTTTATTGAAAATGCCTTTATTACTTTATTATAAAAAAAATACATTCAGTCAGGTGTCCCGATCTTTGACTGGTACTGAATATGAGGGTAAAATATATTCAATGCAAAACAAAACAAGAACACATTCCAGCATATCAAGGTGCCATTCTGTGGAATATGTATAACAAGTCTGATTATGTTAGCTTCGGTTCAAGTTCTCAATTGGAGTTTGTCTAAAAAGCAGTTAGGCTGGTCTAGATTAAAACACAAGAGTAAAATGGTGTTTAAGGGCCAAGTTATTTTTCTCTCTCCAGGGGAGGAATTTCTCTGGAAATCTGCAGATTGATATGTTATGAATCACAGGTCTTCAGAAACAACTGTAGAAATTAAACCTTCATTTAGATTTATTACTGCTGAGAAGATATAATTGTACATTACATAGTGTTGAATAGTTTCTAAGTATTCAACATTGTAATAGACTTGTAACATTATAATATATTAGAGTGAGCAGTGAGGGAGAGACAGAAATAAGCCTCATTCATTGGTTTCAGTTGTGACTGATTTAATAAACACTTTAAATTTAAGATTTAAACACTTTTTGCCACCAGAAAGTACATAACCTGGTTTGAGTTTAAAGAAGAACAAAACATCTTCAACCTTTATGAAGCATTCCATGAAGAGACAACGTGTGTGTGTGTGTGGGCATCTCCCCAGAGGGACGGGGGGAGGTGTGTATGGTGTGGATGTGTGTGTGTGTGTGTGTGTGGGCATCTCCTCTGAGCAGAGGGACCAGCTCACCATGACAGAGTGCTGCTTTGAACTGATATATTCATCTTTTTTGCTGAAACAGAAAAAATTGAAATGTTATTAGTTCAATGTCAAGATTTGCAAATTGAGAAGTAAAATTAAAGGACAAATATTTACAAGTATGTAATATTGTGAATTATATTTGTGTCCTTCTACAAGTGAAGTAAGTGTATAACATCTAAGTCTAAAATGCAATTTATATGATGAAAAGGAAATATTTGGACAGTAGTAAATGCAGTTTGGGCCCATGGTGATTAGGTCCTAGCACACTAATGCACTAATCTAACACTTCTAACAGTTCTAATAAACCAAAGAAAAGTGCATGTAGAGGTACATGGCATTCTGGGAGTTCTCGTGGTGAACCTATCTGCTGTATCAGCAGACTCACCATCTAGTGACAGAGGTCACAGTGCATACATATGCACGAAAGAAATATAAGAGAATATGATAAGAGTTTAATGATAAAACATGACGTGTCAGTGTATCATAGTAGGAAGTGTGTTTATTGAGGGTGTGTGTGATGGGTATGAGAGCTGTTATTTTTGTGTGTGAGAGAGAAAGAGAAAGAATTTGGCTCTACTTCAAGTTCTTGAATGGCAGTTAGGTTTTGTTTTCATTTGCCTAAAAACTGGTTTAACTGAAAAAACCCAAAATAAATAATCCACCACATTCTAGATCATGTGTTTTTCCTCCTTCAATCATTGCAGATAGCATGATGTATGTTATATTGGATATATGTTATTAAATGATTTATGTTTTACTTGTATACTTCATATATACTATTGTTGTAGTTAATTATTACACTGTCTCCAGATTTATAGCACAACCCTTGTAATTATTGTACAATCCCACACATTGCACAATTCAATATTTTTTGAAAAGTTCTAGAATGTTTGAACATTTCTAGACTTGTTAGTCCTGCAGCTGCTCATGACTTTTACTGCACAGACTTACTGGTATTACATCTCCCAGTATAAATACATAAGAGGCCTGGTCTCTTTATATGAGAGCCCATGTCTCTTTACATGAGAGGATTGGTCTCTTTACATGCGAGGACTGGTCTCTTTACATGAGTGTTCTGTCTCTTTACATGTGAGGCCTGGTCTCTTTACATGAGAGGCCTGGTCTCTTTACATGAGTGTTCTGTCTCTTTACATGAGAGGACTGGTCTCTTTACATGAGCATAATGTTATGGTAGGTGTGACTTGCAGAACTGTATTAATGTTGAGTACAGGGGGTCCAGTGACCACAGTACAGTGGCGAATTATTGTCCCCTATAGTAAGGGAATTAAATGCTTTTATTGAAAATGCCTTTATTACTTTATTATAAAAAATACATTCAGTCAGGTGTCCCGATCTTTGACTGGTACTGAATATGAGGGTAAAATATGTAAAAGTTCAATGCAAAACAAAACAAGAACACATTCCAGCACATCAAGGTGCCATTCTGTAACAGCAAGAAGTGTGGAAGATGTATAACAAGTCTGATTATGTTAGCTTCGGTTCAAGTTCTCAGTTGGAGTTTGTCTAAAAAGCAGTTAGGCTAGTCTAGATTTAAACACAAGAGTAAAATGGTGTTTAAGGGCCAAGCTATTTTTCTCTCTCCAGGGGAGGAGTTTCCCTGGAAAAGTCTGCAGGGGTGCGTTTCCCAAAACGTTCGTAACTCCAAGTACTTCGTAACCTCGTACTTACGAATATTCTTACATTTACGAGTGTTTCCCGAAACCCTCCGGAACTTACGTCGTTCTTATAGTCGTTCGTAACTTAAGAATATTCGGACCCATTCGTAAATCACTAAGTACTTCTTAACTCGAAGCTCACGTGCAGTTCTTCCTCAAAAAGGATAGAGGCCGCTAATTTCACTCACGCTGGTTTTGAGCACGGCATTACAATGTTTGCGTTTATATGTATTTTTATTATTTTTTTGAAGTAATTACATCGCATATGCCACATTAAGTGTCACCAAAAATTAAATGTACTACTTTGAATTATTTAGCATTAGCTGATATGTTCCCAATATTTAATTAAATATCTCCGTTCAACATTGTGTAGTTAATAGCATTTCAGCCTTTCACAATTAATGTATGCTTTGCAAGGAAATGGCTACAAATTGGCCTATTAAGCTTGTTAAGCTTGTTTTGACTTAACCAATAAAATTGACTGTTTAATCAGTAGCGCATATAAGTAACCTGGAATAAGGCTAGCAATTGTGCTTGTGTGATGAACATGGCGGCTCTTCAAAGGATATTGCATTTTAACAGGAGACATTATTTAAGAAGACGACGTAATCCACGAAGCCATGTAGTTTGCCTGAATGCAGCACAGCGTTTGAATATGAACCCCCTAGATCTTCCAGACGATGTGCTGTGTGACAGATACCGGCTGCGTAGGGGGGACATAATGGCTCTCCTTGAACTTGTACAGGAGGAGCTGGCTAGAGGAATGAGGAGAAATTTTGCCCTTAGCCCCACGGTGCAGTTACTGACAGCCCTCCGATTTTATGACACAGGTGAGTTTCTGCAGACTGTTGGTGATGCCCACGGACTAAGCAAAGCTGCCGTATCTAAATGTATGCAAGCTGTTACTAAAGCATTGCTTCGCCGTACAGCAACATGCATAAAATTTCCTAGGACTAGGGAGGCATTACATGAAACCAAAATTGGTTTTCATGCAATTGCAAACATTCCTGGAGTTGCTGGTGCAGTGGACAGCACTCTGATCCCCATACACACTCCCAGCCTCTTGAGCCCGATCTACATCTGCCGTAAGGGCTTCTCTGCTTTGAATGTACAAGTACTATGCAACCACCAAGGCCTCTTTACGGACATTGTGGCCAAGTGGCCTGGGAGTACTCATGACTCCTTCATCTGGGCCAATTCTGGAGTGTGTCAGATGTCTAGGGATGGTGCATTTGGTGGTGGACATGTACTAGCTGACAGTGGGTATCCACTCCGAAGCTATGTACTCACTCCTGTATCAAATCCCCAGACTGAGGCTGAGGAGAGATACAACATGGCACACTGCAGAACACGAAGTGTGATCGAGAGAGCTTTGGGCATTTGGAAAATGCGTTTTCGGTGCCTCCACAAGTCCTCGGGTGGGCTTCAATTTTCTGCAGAACGCAGCTGTGCTGTAATTGTTGTGTGTGCTATGCTGCACAACATTGCAGTGCAAGCTGGCATACACGTTCAAGGAGAGGAAGATGACGAAGATGATGAGGAGACAGAGGAAAGAAATGTTCTGGTAGAGTTACCAGGAGAAAGGAGAGAAGGACTTTACCAGGCTGGCCTGGAAAACCAAAGGCAAATTATAAGGAATGTTTTTGCCTAGATACACCAAAAAATAAAATACTTTGGATAAGTGATCTGTGTGTGGTAGATTTCTTATAAACATACACTCCAAGGCATTTGTTGTGGTGCAAGTTTTACTTTCAATAACCATTTTTCAAGTAATGTGCAAAAAAAATCATTCATGAAACAAAAAGGTCTTGCATCTTCCGTGAAACTCCTACCCAGTGCCGATACTAGTACTGGGGTCTGGAAGGAAAATTATATTAATGTCAGTGCCACAAAATTGGAGTTATTTCATAGATGCTTTAGTGAAAATTCAGTAAAGTATATTCACATTTACTATTGTTACTTGGTTAAGTATCTCACCTTGTTCAGAGGGCAATATAATTGGAACAGAAATTGAGGGCCTGCTCATTTGATACTGAGCTACTGCAAGCTGTTTGGCCATGATGTCGAGTTTGGCCTTCTTCAGTTCCAGCAGCTCTTGGTGGTGCTTCTCCCTCTGCTGCATTCGCTCTTCATGATGTCGCTCCTTTTGTTGGAGCTTTTCATGTTTGAGCTGCAGCCTTTCCCTTTCCAGAGCCACAAGATCCACACTACACCCACAGGTATTTTGTGGTGTATGTGTATCAGGTGGAGCTCTCTCTGGCCTGAGCACAGGAAGGCCCTGGAGATGCCTCAGGGCTGCTGCTGTGTGAAGGTGGTCCTGGGTATGTAGGTTCAGGTGGGGTAGATGGAAACTCACCCAGAGATACATCTATACCCCCTGGTATCTCTTCAATAGCTGTGGGGCCCAGAATCCCAAGTGCCTTTTCCTCCTCAACTGTAAGGGCACTTGTGGACATTTGACCTCCACCAGTCTTAGCCCTCTCTTTTCTGAGTTCTGCCCCCTTTTTTTGGCTTGACTAGAAAAATCATGCCACTTTTTCCTTACCTCTAGACCTGACCTCTTAATTCCACTACAGGCACTGATATTTTTTGCAAAATCATCCCATACTTCCTCGCGCTTTTGAAAATAATATATTTTTGTTTTTTCCACTTCGTCTACCATTGGGCTCAACTCAGTCGACAGAAAGTTTCGTTTCCTTTGCTTGTTTGCCATGGTTTTGAATGACGTGTGAAAGGTTAATTGTGTGCCCTATTTAATGCCTTGATATACAATAGGTCATAATTGCAAAGGTAATAATTTTAGAGTTCTTCTAATTTTTTTCTTATACTTGACATTTCAACACTTATTAGTTGTTAGTTTTTATGATTGGCATTTTCCCAATGATACTTTTGTGTCTTAATAATGAAATAATGTATGTAAATCAGTGGTTCGGTTTTCGACTAGCGGAGCTTTTCCAGTGCAGATGCAGAGGCGGAGTCAACAAAGAACTCGTTCGTAAATTTGGAGACTAAGAAGACTTTTGGGAAACACTCGTAAAATTGGCGTTCTTAAAGTTACGTCGTTCTTTAAGTTGTTCGGAAATCTGTTATGAATCACAGGTCTTCAGAAACAACCGTAGAAATTAAACCTTCATTTAGATTTATTACTGCTGAGAAGATATAATTGTACATTAAATAGTGTTGAATAGTTTCTAAGTATTCAACATTGTAATGGAGTTGTAACATTATAATAGGGAGATACAGAAATAAGCCTCATTCATTGGCTTCAGTTGTGACTGATTTAAGAAACACTTTAAATTTCAGGTTTAAACACTTTTTTGCCACCAGAAAGTACATAAGCTGGTTTGAGTTTAAAGAAGAACAAAACATCTTCAACCTTTATGAAGCATTAAATGAAGAGACAAGGTGTGTGTGTGTGTGTGTGTGGGGGGGAGAAAGAGACAGAAACACCTAGAGAGAGAAACTGGATATTTGCCTTTTAAAAGTTTTAACAAGGATATTGTCACCCTTCCTTGGTCATCAGGAACAAAGAAACTTAACCAATTGGTCAAAATAGAGACAAACAACACACCATTTACAAATAGGTGTAAATCAATCTTTGCATATATGACTGTTCCACCACAGTGAAGTTGCATGTGAAGTGCAGACGATATCAAAGGCTGGAAAGAAGGCCCTCTGTCTCACACAGATAGATCATGAACATCTCACAGTACTTAACACAGATTAATTATGCATACTACACTTTAAAAATAATATATCAATGAAAACACAAATGTATCACTACCATAGGAGTAACAGAGACAAGAGATGTATTCTGATTTAATGTAAAGATGTATTCTGATTTGTGCCTAAATCAGAATACATCTCAGTGCAAATTTTGTGCATGCACACACACAGACACAAACACATACACACACACACTCAAACACAAACGTGTCCATTAACACCTGAATAATTAAAAATGTCTGCCATAGTCTGCCATACTACATATATAGCTCACCCTTCTTTACACATGTACTGTGTTTTTCTTAAATTTGTGCGTGCAAATGCACAGCTGTAGAACACTGGATCCTCACACAAGCATCACAGCGTCCAACTGTCTCTGACTTTCTGTACACATGACAAATCAAATTGAGATTTATTTTGTTCTGCATTCAGTCTGGTGTGAAAGAACTCCATCAGCTGACACCTTCACACACCTGAACTGAATTGAATCAGTGTGCGCCTGCTGTGTAGCTGTCACACCCTCACTATGGTAACCAGAAGCCTGGAAGAGTACCTGACAGCTATACCTTCAGCACAGCTCTGTACGGTGGAGCTTGGCCAATGTGGCAGTCACCAAAGGTTAAAAGTCATATATACTCTCAAATCAAATATACTAGATAACAAAGGTTAAAGGTCACATATTCACTAAAATCAAATATACTAGATTAAAGGTTAAAGGTCACATATATGCTCAAATCAAACAAGTATACTAGGTGTCTGATTTGTGATTTTATGTGTTTTTTTTGTGATTTGTGATGTTATGGGACTGAAATTAGCTCCAAATGGTTTTCTCTTTCTAAACAGGAGAAGGGTGTGGCCACTACTATTACTGTTCAGACTCCAGTGAGGAAGCACGGAGTGTGTGTTCAGGTGCACTCCAGTGAAGAAGAGGAGTGTGTGTACAGGTGGATCCCAGTGAGGAAGACAGTGTGTGTGTAACTGTGGACTCAAGTGAAGAAGAAGAGAGAGTGTGTGCAGGATTATATGTAGTAACAAAGTCATCTACTATGAGAATCGACTAATGTTGAAATACTGTGGAAACTAAGTGAGCAACACTATAAACCCTCGACATCCTGATGAAGATGAACATGGACTTTCTTATTGAAGACTTGTAGACTGAACCCAGTAAAGGTACCTGTCCTTTCATGACTCTATTGCATCCGGTATTTCTGTATGCTAGTAATTAAGGTCAAAAATATAAAACAGACTGAAAGAGGAGAGAGACATCATCAAGTCATGTGATCATTTCCTCAAATGGTTGCAGTGGTCTATGAAAATTGTTGTGAATCTGAATTAAATGGTTTGTTTATATTTGGATTTAAATGGAATATATGGCAATATTCTCTTTTAATACAAAACTGACTGTGGATCAGTTTATACAGGTAAACACCAGAAATGGCAGCACCTACACGTTTTTCATAGAAATGAAGACATTATGCAAATTTGTCCAGCATATATTTATATATCTTAAGTTTCCAGTGACAGTTCTGGATCACTTGAACATAAACCAAGTATTCCATCAACTAAGTATCTTGGCAGCTCACTGTTCAGTTAATAATGAATAAAATCACAATGAAAAACTAAGGTACTTGTAGGGCTGGGCGATATGGCCTAAAAATAATTTCGCGAGATTTTTAGGCTATATCGCGATGTTTTGAAATCTCCTCTAAAACACTCCATAAATGATCGATTTATCCCTTTGATGTATACAGTAGTCACACCAGTATGATTCTAGTGCCTGCAACAGATGTATGTCTCCATTAAAAATGTCTTTTACATTTTGTATATATACATTAGCGGTTTCTATTGGAGATATTTTACAATTTGAGGCAAAAAGGGGTATCTATCACTTTTTTGTCATATGGGATTGCTTTTGAAATGAAGCAGCCAGAGTCATTTGCTTCTGGGCTGGTTGCATTTGCGTTTTATTTGGTGTAGGTCGAGATGTGGACATGCGGAGTTTCAGGCATTGTTCGATCTGTAATGGGTGCCTTTTCAAATGGTGAAACAGATTTGTGGTAGTGCTACCTTTTGCTGCAATACTTTTGCGGCATATTTTACAGATAACGGTTGTTTGTTCCTCATCATCTTGGTGAAACCAAAACCATTCCCAAAACCATTCCCATTCCCAGGTGTGTGTGTGTGTGTGTGTGGGGGCGGTGTGAGAGAGAAAGAGACAGAAACACCTAGAGAGAAAAACTGGATATTTGGATATCGTCCGCCTCCATCTTGTTTCTTAGCGCTTAATGCTAACTCTCTTTGACAATCACTTTCTGTGCCTCACTGTGCTCTTTTCCGCCTCCTCTGTACACACACATGCACACCCCAGCAGTGCGGGAGGGCGGGACCAATGTAGGTGAACTGAGAGGGAGATGAACTAAACACCAAAGCAACTCTCACGCTGGCAGATAGAAGCAAATTCATACTCGATGTTCGCGATATAATAATTTTTTATATCTCAAAGATAACATACATCGATACATCGAGTATTCGATATATCTCCCACCCCTAGCTACTTGTATATCCGACTGTAAATAAATAACCAAATAATCTATACAAAACACCCTCATAACTAAATAAGTATAAAGAGAAGACATTTAATCCTGCACTATAATGTGTTTCTACCTTTATTACAGTATGGCTGTGGCTACAACCACTACAGTCAGTGCGACATGTCTTGTGCTTGGATCACTAGTTTCACTTTTTTAAGTGAAACTAAAACGTTTAACAGGTTCAGCTTGAATGACTAACAAGCCAGTATATAAACACTGAATGTTTTCTAACTCCAGGGTACTGAACAAACTGCCTCACCCCCAAAAAACAAAACATTTAATTGGCTTCCTGAGTATTGGCTGCTTCTCATGTATTTCATGAGTAAGTGTATATTAAAACCAGAACTACAACCTTCAATGCATGAGTGTTGCATTTCCGCCAGAAGACGGCACTGATATACCATTATATTGCAAGTGTCACTGTATGTGTTAAAGGTTAATGTAACGGCGGAGTCGTTCATAAAGGAGAAGCAGTGTGTGAAAGCACATCTTTATATAGCGACACAGATCACAAACAAGTCTCTGACATTAAACTAACAGCGCTTAGCAATACTACAGGCGCATTAGACGAAATATACACAAACAGCAGTGTGAAAGACCAACAGCACTGTGTGTGCGTTTGTGTGTGTGAGTGAGTGAGTTTGTGGCTGAGGGTGTGTGTGTGTGTGTGTGTGTGTGGTGGGGTGGCATCTCCCCTGAACACTGGACCGGCTTACTGTGATGTTTAAGAATTATTACGTTAAAAAAATCTGATGCTTGAAAATCTATAAGGCACAAGAAAATTAAAACTGCAGATACACCTACATTCAATTTGTTATTGTATTAAAGTTTTGCAATTGAATGGGAATTTGAATAAATGTACAAATATAATGAAAATGTCTTAAGCATAAGAAGTAAAACGTGACATAATATAAAGCAGTAAAACAATTAGAACCACAAAGTGTCAGGACTGTGTCTAGCGAGCCAGACCACGGACATTCCACAATCAGCAATGATGACCGGCAGCTGTCTTCCTTGGTACTAAGGGAGCCGGTTGCTGAGTCACATTGCTGAGTTGTTGTTTGTCTTATCGCTTATGCAGTCAGCCTCTCTTGCAGTTAATGCATTTTCTCTCGGTGTCTTTTCACCATCCCTTTTGCTCTTTCGAGTATTATTACTCCTGCACCAATTCTGGCCCATCTCAAGTTTTACTATTCTATTTGTTCCTATCCATTTTTGTTATTTTTGAGAATTTGTTTTTGTGGAGGGTGGCATGGTGGTGTGGTGGTTAGCACTGTCGCCTCACAGCAAGGCGGTTTGGGTTCGATTCTCGGTCTGGGCTGCTCTGTGTGGAGTTTGCATGTTCTCCCTGTGCCTGCGTGGGTTTTCTCCGGGTACTTCGGTTTCCTCCCACAGTCCAAAGACATGCATCTTAGGTTGATTGGTCACTCTAGATTGTGTGTGTGTGTGTGTGTGTGTGCGTGTTGGCCATGTGGTGGACTGGCAAACTGCCCATGGTGTACCCTGCCTTTGCCCGGAGATGCTGGGATTGGCTCCAGCCCCCCTGTGACCCCGACTAGCGGGAATAAGCGGTATGGATAATGAATGAATGTTTTTTTGGATATTTTATTTACTTACTGTCACGTCGACATCGCTCCGTGCCTTTCTGTTGGTCCCTTTACTTACCGTCACGTTGAGGTTATGTCACGTTTTGCCCTCCTCCTCCTGTCGTTCGTGCTTGTTTTGTTTTGTTAGCCATGTGTTTCGTAGTCCCGCCTCGTGTTTTGTAACCCTGCCCCTCGTTATTTCCCATCAGCTGTCTCGTATTAGTCCTGTCTATTTAAACCCTGTGTTATGTCTGGAATGTCGCCGGTTATTTTGTCTAGTCATTTGTCTAGCTCTCTGTCTTATCTTTTAAGTGTATTCTGTCTCCGTGTTCCGGTCGTGGTTCAGCCCTGTATTTATCCGTTGTTCTGTTTTCCTGTTACTTCTGTTTAATTATGTCTCTTCGTGTTGGATATGTCTCCGTGTTGGATTCCCCGGATATTTCGACCAATGCCTGTTATGACGACTCCGAGTATGGATTGCCCTTTCATAATAAATCTCGCTCTTCTCAGCATTTGTGTCCGCCTCGCAACTCTCCGCCGCTCCCGGCGTTACAGGTTCCTCCGTGAGTTTTATGTTTCCCAGTTTTTTTCCCCTTTATAAGGGAAGATAATTAGGCAACGATTAGACACAAGTGCTGGAGATGAGTGTAACCATAGAGATGACCAATATTCTGGGGACGAGGTCCTCTGGTGGCTATAAGCAGTATCACTACTGACATGCTGATGGTTAATTATGAATGAATAGCAGAAGAGGATGTGATTGTGCCAGTGGATCTACAGCCTGGTTCCTGTGTCTGCTTCACTCTCATCTCTAGTGCTGCATTGTTCTGGATTATCTTACATTAAAGAACTTTACACCAGAGAAGATGATGAAGACATGTATGCCAGGCACTCTTGTTTCACCCATCCATTGTTTATAAGGGAATTACTTATATTGCAGTGTCATCAGATTTATTATAATTAGAGTTTCAGTGTCCTGCTCCTCCTCTTTATGATGAAATGTTGACAGGGAGCAGAGAGCAGCGTCTCCAGTGTCCTGCTGTGTGTGTGTGAAGAGGAACAAATCCATGATGGAACTGCATAACTCCAGCAGTGGAGGAGGAACCTCTGACTCAAAGTGAGTTGTGACCAAACTCATCATAGAGTTCATCGTACATCACAGTAAATCAATGCAACCTGGAAACTAGTCTAAAACATATAAACAACTGAAAGATATAAACTGAAATCTGCACTGTAAATATGAAGTTTGTCCATGTTTAATATTATCAGGACTGAAACCCAGAGAGCAGCATCTCCAGTGTCCAGCTGTGTGTCTATGAGTGACAGGTCCATGCAGGAACGTCCTGTATTTAGCAGTGGATTCACACCTTCTAACCCAGGGTGGGTGACATTACCATCTCAGACAATGAAAGATGGAGGAAATAAATGTATTCTAGGATATGAAACAAATGAATAGTTTTCAAACAGATTCAAATACAAAACATATGCAACATAAGATGCTAATGAGACAAGAGTCATGTGGAAAAGATAACACACACACACACACACAGACACATACACAAACACACACACACACATACACAGGAAGCGGGAAGCAGAGGGTGTGTTAACACTACTCTGGAGATAAGAATAGCCACGTATTCATTCAAGCGTGCACACACACACACACACACACACAAAACACACAAACACAAAACACACACACACACACACAAAACACACATGTGAGCCCAAGGGAGGGGTCAGGGGAGGCTACCGTAACAGGGTGCTACTCCCAGAGTGCCTAGTGCCAGCAGACTGCTCCCAAACCCGCATTGAAGCACAGGACAGGAGCATGGGAAGTTCTGCAACCAGAACAACCCCAGGAGCCACCCCTCCATGGAGAAGCCCGCAAACATGCGCCACCTATGATGCCCACCTTGGGATGACAGGAGAAGACATACGTGGAACAAAAACAGTAACAGACACAGTGACAGACACAAAGACAGACACAATGAGGTGAAGGGTCAAGGATACAGTGGAAAAAACTGGAACAGACACAAAGATGATGACTGAGCCACAGACAGGGAGACTGGAACAAAGACAAGGAGTCTCAGACAAAGACAAGGGAGACTGGGACCATACGACCATAAATGCTTTAGATGAGCATTAAACATCTAAAACTGCACTATATCTACATGTCATATTTTATATATCACATAGTAAAGGTTAGAAAGAAAACCCTTTATTTTCCCTGTTTAATATTATCAGGACTGAAACCAAGAGAGCAGCATCTTCAGTGACCAGCTGTGTGTCTATGAAGAGTGATGAGTCCATGGAGGAGACTCCTGCATTCAGCAGTGGATCCACACCTTCTTACCCAGGGTGAGTGATGCATTACATACTCAGACAATGAAAGATGGAGGAACTAAATGTATTCTAGGATATGAAACAAATGAATAGTTTTCAAAAGTTTTCAAACAGATTCAAATACAAAACAGATGCAACATATGATGCTAATGAGACAAGAGTCATGTGGAAAAGATAACACACACATACACAGGAAGCGGGAAGCAGAGGGTGTGTTAACACTACTCTGGAGATGAGAATAGCCACGTATTCATTCATGCGCTCACACACACACACACACACACACATGTGAGCCCAAGGAAGGGGTCAGGGGAGGCTACTCTAACAGGGTGCTACTCTCAGAGTGCCTAGTGCCAGCAGACTGCTCCCAAACCTGCACTCAAGCACAGGACAGGAGCATGGGAAGTTCTGCAACCAGAACAACCCCAGGAGCCACCCCTCCATGGAGAAGCCCGCAAACAAGCAGCGTCTCCAGTGCCTAGCTGAGTGTCTATGAAGAGTGACGGATCCGCTGCAAGTGATAGATGTCATCCTGACCCTTAGATATTAGATTCTTTGAAGTAACTATCCTATATTTTAAGGCTAGCTTTGCATGCTCTTGGTGTTCTGTTACCCAGTTGGTGCAGCCACCTATGATGCTCTTCCACCAGTCCTAAATACATTGTCACATATGCAGGGAACTTGTAGAGTGGGGAACTAAAGTTCTGAAATAAAACTGTTTGCTGAGGTTGCATTTAAAATTGTGTGTTGAGAATGAATTCATATATAACGTAACACATTTCCCAAATTATATTTGTCTTTTAAACAAATGTAAGCATAATCCATTAGATTAGACAGGTGTAATGGATAACGCAGATAAATACCCATCGGGGTTAGTTGGGGGGCAGCTACCATGACAGTACCCACCACCGATGGGTGCTACTCCCGGAGTGCCTTGCGACAGTGCATCCCTGGGGTTCATGGTAGGTTCTGGGAGGTGTTCACTGGCTGACGAAAGGTGAAGACTGGCCTCTGGGAGATATGCACTGTTCTCTGAGAGATCTGGGCAGAGTGTACTGACTGCTGGGAGGTACATTGGATCTAGGGCAGCATGCTTTGGAGATGGAGTGGTGTGCAGGTCCTGAGACCTCCCCTCCATCTATGACTCAGCACTGCTAGAGGGCTCCCCTACCTCTACAGCACACTCCTCCAACCACTCCTTGATTCCTCTTGGTTGGAGAGAAGCTTGTGCATTATGCAATGTGTCTATGAAGAGTGATGGGTCTCTTCCTATAGAAGACCCTGTCAACATCAGCCATGGATTAGGAGTTTCTGACTCATGTTACATCACTGCAAACAATTAACAACCATAAATGCATTAGAAGAGTGTTAAGCACCTCATAACTGCAATACAACTACATGGCACATTTTATATACCATGTAGTAAAGGTTAGAAAAATAACCCTTTATTTCCCCTGTTTAATATTATCAGGACTGAACCCCAGAGAGCAGCATCTCCAGTGCCCAGCTCCATGGATAAGCCTCTTCACTCCAGACCCTGGTCATCTAACCTAATTACTTAATTAATTAATTGTATTCTAGGATATTAAACAAATTAATACCTAAAAATGTAACAGTTGTGAATGTGAACACCAGAACTGACATGGCTCATGTATTTCAATAACCAGATAAATGTATCGATATAATGTTTCATTGTTGACTCTGTTCTCAATAGGTAATATTAGGAAACCAAAAAAACTATCATAACGCCTCTGATTACCACCATTGAATTTAACATCACAGTTATATCATTGGTTTTTGATACTATCTTCATTTGTATGTAACATTATGAACTGTAAGTGAAGCATTACATTTTAATGGTTTGTGCTGGTGGAGGGAGAGGAAAGGGGCAGGATTCTGAGGTGTTAAGATTCATTGTTGATGTTTTAGACACGAAACACAAACCACACTGCCAATACCAGGACTTGCCTAAACAGACTGACAAATGACAAACATACACATTTATATACACAGACACTAAGAACACACAGGAGCAGCATGTTGATAATTAGACAAGACAGGTGAAATGGATAACAGACACACACATACAAACACACACAAACAGACACACACATACACACAAATCCATTCAGTCATTTTACAGTTGTGGCATAAGGTTCTTGTTCCCCGGCCCAGTAGTCACAGTCCCCCCGGGTGCAGATGATGAGCCCCAGGCAGGAGCCAGCACCAGCACGTCCTCCCGCGGTAACGGCAAGTCCAACCCCGGCATCAGCATATCCACCGGCAAGCCAGACCATCTCCCAGGTGCCTGCAGGTACTTGCATGCCGCCGTCAGGAAACCATCCTCTTTTGGGAATACAGACTGAGATAGTGGTGTTGGGGTTAGTCAGTGGTAAGTGTAGTGGGTGTAGTAATTTAGTCCGGGGTGCCAAGGGTGGAGTAGGTCCGAATCAGGAACCGTCATGCCTCCTGGTGCCCTGGAGTGGTCCTTGTCTCTATGAAGTAGGGGAGACAAGAAGGAACACAGAGTGGTGGGTGAATGCTCTTAACAGTATGCCTGACTAAACAAATGTGTTTTTTAATCTAGATTTAAACACAGTGACTGAATCTGGGTCCCTAACACTGGATGGAAGTTTATTCCATAGCTGAGGGGCTGTGAAAAACACACACAAGCCCAAGGGAGGAGTCAGGGGCGGCTATCGTGACACTATATATGTTTATTCGTATGTTATTATATATGCTAAGCCACTATCATAATTTTAGTATGAAATGCCTGTGCTCTTTCTGTCCTGCATTTGTTAGTATTGTATATAAATATACTGTACAGACCTTGTGGGAAATGTCTGACTATCAGTCAGGAATTTTTATTCCCTGCTTCCCTGCTTCCCGTGTATGTGTGTGTGTTTCAAATCAGCCTGTTCATATCAGATGGAAGAAAAAAGCTCAAAAATAAAAACATTGTTTCCATAAAACAAATTTAGTTTGAAATTCAAAAGATTAAGAGATATAACAATTTTTTTTGGTCAGTTACATTCTGAGAAGTTTTCCCATTTGTGTTAATGGTATTTGTGTTTTGATGTTTGACCCCCATCAGGCGACACTTCAAAGAAGTCTCACAAGCCAAGATGAAGACCAAGTTTGAGAGCTTATATGAAGGAATCAAAACACTACAGAACAAAACCCTCCTGAACACAGTTTACACACAGCTCTACATCACAGAGGGAGATAGTGAAGGAGTGAATGAAGAACACGAGGTTTTAAAGATGGAGAAAAGACCCAGAAAGCACATGAGAGACACTCCAATCAACTGTTCAGACATATTTAAACATGTACAAAATCCTGAACAAGAAAAAGAAGACGAGAAAGTCAGAGTTGTGTTGACTAAAGGAATTTCTGGAATAGGGAAAACTGTCTCTGTGCAGAAGTTCATTCTGGACTGGGCAGAGGGGAAAACCAATCAGGATGTAGATTTCATGTTTGTGCTTTCATTTCGGGAGCTGAACTTAATTAAAGATGACCAGACCAGTTTTTATAAGCTTCTGTGTGATATGTATCCTGACATGAAAGATTTAGACCCAGAAAAAATTGACACATGCAAAGTTGTGTTTATATTTGATGGTCTGGATGAAAGCAGAATTACACTGAACTTTTCACAGAGTGAGAAAGTGTCCAACATAACCATGACATCATCAGTGAGTGTGTTGATGACAAACCTCATCAAAGGAGAACTGCTTCCCTCTGCTCTCATCTGGATAACCTCCAGACCAGCAGCAGCCAATCAAATCCCTCCTCAATACATCAATCGTGTGACAGAAATTCAGGGATTCAATGACCCACAGAAGGAGGAGTACTTCAGGAAGAGAATCAGTGACAAAGACCAAGCTGAGAAAATCATCTCACACATTAAGACAGCAAAGAGCCTCCACATCATGTGTCACATACCAGTGTTCTGTTGGATCTCAGCTACTGTGCTTCAGGAAATCATGAAACAAAAAGAAATCCCTAAAACTCTGACTGACATGTACTTACACTTCCTGTTCATTCAGACAAATATGATGGATGAGAAATATGAGATGAAGAGTGAAAAATATCTGAAGAACCTTCCAGAATCCCACAGATCCCTGTTTCTGAAACTGGCTAAACTGGCTTTCAAACAGCTAATTAAAGGAAACATTGTGTTCTGTGAAAAGGACCTGAGAGAGTGCGAAATTGATGTCACTGAGGCCTCAGTGTACTCTGGGATCTGCAGTGAGATCTTTAGGGAGGAATCTGTACTTCACCAGAGGAAGGTCTACTGCTTTGTACATCTGAGCTTTCAGGAGTTCCTGGCTGCTTTATACTTGTTTCACTGCTTTGTAAATAAGACCTTGGAGGATGTGAAAAGTTGTATTCCACCGCACTGGGAAAAGTACATGAGGTGCAGTCCGAGTGACTGGTCTCAAGATGATACACTGCATGAACTTCTGGCGTGTGCAGTGGATAAAGCAGTAAAAAGTCGGAATGGACACCTGGACCTTTTCCTCCGTTTTCTGCTGGGCATCTCACTTGAGTCCAATCAGAGATTCCTATACGAACTATCACTACTACCATACAGAGTGGGCAGCCAAGATAGCAATGATATGACAGTGGAGTACATCAAAAAACAAATAAAAACAGAGGACCTCCCCACTGAGAGATCCATCAACCTGTTCCTTTGTCTGACTGAAATGAGAGATAAGTCACTATCCAGAGAGATTCAGGAGTATTTAAAATCAGAGAAACAGTCAGAAAAGTGGCTCTCTGCTGCACACTGCTCAGCCATCGCCTACATGTTGCAGATGTCAGAGGAGGTGCTGGATAAGCTGGAACTGAAGAAATTCAACACATCAGAAGAGGGTTATAGGAGACTGTTACCACTTATAGCAAACTGCAGAAAGGCTCTGTGAGTGATTAAACTAATGTAATATCTATAATACATAAATATAGTGGAGTAATATTTAAGCAGCAGAATGGCACAACATTCAGAGACATGATTGTATTATTTCTCTGTGTCAGCATTGACACTTCTGGCCACCAGAGGTCCACCTCACCAGAGTGAGTGTGTAATAGTGTGGTCTCCATAGTTACATTGAACTCACCTGTTTCACATTATCAGCTATCAGTCTCCATACAACTGTGTGGAGTTTATCCTACTCGGTAGTTTTCATTACCAATCTGCTTCTTGCTCTGTAGTTTTTCCAAATTCTGATCTTTGATTGAATTTTCCATCTCTAGTCCCTGTCTAGCCCCATTCATATGTTTGCTGGATTTTGTTCTCTGCCTTCTCCAGGTTTTGATATTGCTCTGTTTTTTTATTTCTCTTTGTCTTTTTAATTTGCCCTTTTTATATAAAATAATTAGTTGCATATGGATCATTCGCATGTTCCTGAGTCTGACCAGTTATATTAGGGAAGAAATAATTGTTTTTATCAAGCCCTCAGAAAAATGTGTATTACACTTGGCAATTAACCTTAACCCTACAGGACAAGGGGAGGAGGACACTGGGAGAGTATATCTTAGCAACATGTTGAGTCTAAATGTTTTCCGGGTTGGTGTGTACCCTCAGTCACATTCTTTTAAAATATAAGTTGTCACATCAACCACAGTAACAACAAAATTAGCTAGTGAAACATATACTGGAGGGGACCATTTGCTAGATATTCACTTGCTATCCAGCTAGTTATAAAAGTAAAGTAAGTTACAAGCTGCACTAGGTGAGCCTTTAACAAAAATGATCCAATGACACCCCACCACAAACATAACGACAAACTTCTCTACCGCCATCATCTCTCACCTTTGTAACTTTTGTAAGTGAATTTCAACATATTTTAACACTCAACTTTATTTCCTCTGACCTTACAGATTAGGTGGCTGCAATCTTACCACAAAGTTAAGTGAAACTATCTGTAGTGCTCTAAAATCAGAGAACTCCCACCTGAAAGAATTGGACCTCAGTAATAATGACTTTCAGGATTCAGGAGTGGAGAAGCTCTCTGATGGACTGATGAACTGTAAACTGGAGATTCTCAGGTGGGCTTTCTGTGAATTCTTTCCTAAATAAAAAACAAAATCAAACCAAGATGTGAAGACAGCAGAAAATGTAAAAGACTGCTTATTTTAAACATCGAGCCTCAGGATGACATTTAATATTGAATATTAGGTATTGTATTTTTTTGTTTTCTTTTCTTCCTGAGCCTTTTCAAACTCTGTCTGTGTTATTTGTTTCAGTATGCCCTGTTGAAACTTGACTATGCATTTTATTTTCTCTGACTTTCAGGCTAGCTAGCTGTAATCTCACACAAGTCTGCAGTGAACCACTCCGCTCTGCTTTGAAATCAAAACATTCACAGCTGAGAGAACTGGACCTAAGTCACAATGACTTTCAGGATTTAGGAGTGGAGAAGCTCTCTGTTGGACTGAAGAATTTGCACTGTAAACTGGAGACACTCCGGTGCGTTTTCTCTCAATTAGTGTCGACAAAATGTTTAAAAAAAATTCATTTTCGATTTTGCTTTCATATTTAAGATAAGCCATTTTTGCAGCCAACAGGCTTTTTAAAATTGAGCAGTTTAGCATAGATCATTCGACAGGCATTTTCGATTTTGCTTTCATATTTAAGATAAGCCATTTTTGCAGCCAACAGGCTCGTTCAACTGTAGGAGCCAAAATATTATGGAAAGAATGCCTAGAAATCTTACATTTTACTCAGCTTCTAGTACTGAGTTGTTTTGTTTGACTTGTTCATTTTCCTTCTCAGCTTGTTGAGTTAGTCTCTGGATGGCTTGGTCCACATGCCCTCTTTAAACTGTCCTCTGCTATGTTTGTCTTCTAATTTACAGACTAGCTAACTGTAATCTCACAAAAAAATCCAGCAAAACACTCTACTCTGTTTTGACATCTGACAACACTCTGCAAGATCTGGACATCAGTAACAATGACCTACAGGATTCAGGAGTGGAACAACTTTCTTCTGCACTGAAGGACTCACACTGTAAACTGAACACCCTCAGGTGGGCTGTCTGTAAATTCATTCCTGAACTGAAAAAAGTAATGCCATGAAGGTATATTCTGGAAATAAGAAATGCCTTCTGACCATGTTCTAATCCTGAAATTCCTTCTAAAGTAAAGGCACTTAAAAAGATATGATAAAACATTTAGTTCTAGTGCAGACTTGCTCATACATACTAGAGGATAAATGACATGATGCAACACACACAGACTGTCACGGTCTGTCCCGCCCCCTCCTGTCATTCTCGTGCCTGTGTTGTTTTTGTAGCCATGTGTGTTCGTTGCCCCGCCTCGTGTTTTGTATTTCCCTGCCCCTCGTTAAGTCTTTCAGGTGTCTCAGGTTTGTTCCGTTCTATTTATACCGTCTGTTTGGTCTACTGTGTTGCTGGTTATTTTGTCTGACTTTGTCTACAGCCTCTGTTGTCTCTCTGTCGTTATACTTTGTCTAAAAGCCTCTGTCATGTTTGTGTAACTTCGCGTTTAGTCTCTCGTCGTGTATTCTACCTCAGCTTTGTGTATGTTTATTAGTTCTCCTTCGTGTTTAGTTTGCTAGTGTCCCCCTGTTTAATTATGTCGTTACGTGTTGGATTCATTTCGTGCACTGGAATGTCTTACAATAAATCTCACTCTCCTCAGCGCTTGTGTCCGTCCTCTAAATTCACGCCGCGTACGCCGTTACATAATAACCAGCCTTGCAAGGACACAGCGAGAGAGTGAGACTCCGGTGAGATGTTGGCTGCTCCCGTGCAGTTCAAATCTCCGGTGTTACAGTGCGAACGAACCGGAGACAGGAAATCCCCTGGTGCTGCGGGTACAGGCTATTATGGACATCTTCCGTTTAGCTGTCTATTGCCGTGAGAACCCGGAAGAGCGCCATGAGCCTGCCCATCTTGATGACCGCTACAGGGAAGAGCAACCTGTAGCGCAAGACGTGGTCAGGAGGAGTGAATATGCAGGTGGTCCGTGCAACAACACTCGGCGTGCTCTTAAGCGTCACTGCGAGCTCCCGATACCTCGGGTGTGGCGGAGCAAACGCAATAAGAGCCGCCGAGATCATGTACCTGCATGTTCCTCCAGGGTTTCCAAGGCTCCAGTAGTGGCAAAGGACAGCACTGCCACCTCGGCAGACCACCCTATGGCATGTGATCCGCCGAAGGATTTTTTGGGGGGGGGTGGTGGCCGAGTGCACGAGGCCCGGGAGAGGCCAGCTAGCGTACCGGAGGCCCAGGAGAGGCCAGCTAGCGTATCGCAGGCCCAAGAGAAGCCAGCTAGCATACCGGTAGCCCAGGAGAGGCCAGCTAGCACACCGGTGGCCTAGGAGAGGCCAGCTAGCGCACTGGTGGCCCAGGATTGGCCGGCTAGTGCACTGCAGGCCCAGGAGGGGCCTGTCGCTCCTGTTCCTGCGACCTGAAAGGAGTCGTCCTTCGTTCCTGTTCCCGTGACCCGGAAGGGGTCGTTCCTGTTCCCGCGACCCGGAAGGGGTCGTCCGTCGTTCCTGTTCCCGCGACCCGAAAGGGGTCGTTCCTGTTCCCGTGACCCGGAAGGGGTCATCTGCACTTCCACGTCGCCTTTGACCCAGCGTGGGTCTTCCACGTCGCCCCTGACCCAGCGTGGGTCTTCCACGTCTCCTCTGACCCAGCTTGGATCACCGCCGACGCCAGACGCTGCGCCCCCGGTGAACATTGGCCGGACGCAGCTGGACGTCCACATAGCGCCCCCTGTGGACTCGGGCCCGCCTAAGCATCCGGCTGCGCCGCAGTCCCCGCCCGTCCCGCCCTGCGATGTTCCTCGTGTCCCGCCCTCCCTGCCCTCTTTTGTGACTTCAGACTCATTGTTTTTTCCCTCGGTTGTCCCTGGTGTTGTTTTTGCTCGTGTTGTGTTGCCTGTTTCTGTGCCCGTGTGTGTTCCTGTTTCGGTTTAGTTTTTGCCTGTGCCCCTGCTTGTCTCTGTTTCTGTGCCTGTGTCAGTTCCTCTGTTTGTGCCGATCCCCCTGTCGGTTGCCTGGTCTGTGTTGGGGTTTCGGTTTCAGTTGTCCTCTGGTTCTGGTTTTCCTCGTGTGTTTTGATGTTTTTGCTTTGCGCGCTCCGGGTGGATGCGCTTTTGGGGGGGTTCTGTGACGGTCTGCCCCGCCCCCTCCTGTCACTCTCGTGCCCGTGTTGTTTTTGTAGCCATGTGTGTTCGTAGCCCCGCCTCGTGTTTTTTATTTCCCTGCCCCTCGTTAAGTCTTTCAGGTGTCTCAGGTTTGTTCCTTTCTATTTATACCCTCTGTTTGGTCTACTGTGTTGCTGGTTATTTTGTCTGACTTTGTCTACAGCCTCTGTTGTCTCTCTGTCGTTATACTTTGTCTAAAAGCCTCTGTCGTGTTTGTGTAACTTCGCGTTTAGTCTCTCGTCGTGTATTCTACCTCAGCTTCGTGTATGTTTATTAGTTCTCCTTCGTATTTAGTTTGCTAGTGTCCCCCTGTTTAATTATGTCGTTACGTGTTGGATTCGTCTCGTGCACTGGAATGTCTTACAATAAATCTCACTCTCCTCAGCGCTTGTGTCTGTCCTCTAAATTCAAGGCGCGTAGTCTTTACTCAGACACACATACACACAGACTCACTTTCACAGCCTCCTTTGTCATATGAAGTTCTGCTTATGACTATTAAGATATGACTTCAATTAAAAGAAATTGTGAGAGCAAGGTAATGATCGTATTATTAAAAAACCTAACTGGAACAAAACATACTAATATATAATGATTAATCTTTTTGGATGGTGGTGTTGATGCATGTTTTTCAAAGTTTTTAATTACCATCAGATCAAGACTAAAATGAACTGCTATTGCTAAATGCCATTTAATAAACACATTATTAATTTCATTGAGAGTAAAATGTGTAGTGGAATGAAACCTTTAATATATTTTAGCACTCGATAAACTATAGTGCCCTACCTTGATTCATTAAACAGTGCTTAGATTTTAATTTATTAGATTTTACCTCTGTCTTTGAGGGGGCAGTGGTTGAGAATGTCCAGAGTGGCTACAGAGTACGTGTAGAAGTATAGAGGAATGTAACATTGGGTGGAAAGAATGGGCAGTAGGTGGGGGTGGAAGGGCACATTTACTTAATTTAACTTAATTTAAGAACTTAATTTAAACTGTAACGGTGAGGGGAAGACAGGATGCCAAGATGAGATAATAGACATCAAGGAGTTTTATTTAGAATAGATAGCAGCGTGTTTATCACTAGCATAGACAAATAACATTTAACACACACAGCGTTAACTAATACAAAGACAAGCGACAAGACAAGATGAGCGACATCGGCACACATTAAATACCTTAACATAAACACGAACCAAGTGCAACAAATAATGTTAATGAGACAGGCAGCAAGTGAGACAGATGAACACATGCACACAGAACCACACCCAAAGGAAATAAATATATGAACATGAACGGACACAGACCACACACGCTCGAGAGGAGAGGTCAGAGGCAAAAACAAAACTAAAACCAAACATAAATATGTAGTATAGAAAAAGAAAAGTTTCTGCATGTGATAAAATTGTCTATGTCACGGTCAGCCTCGGACCCCTCCCTGTAGGCGTGTGTTCATGTTGTAGACGTCCTTATGTGTATTTCCGTGGGAGTGTGTTAGTGTGAGTGTGTTCATTCGTCGCACCTGTAGCTCGTTTCGTCCTCACAAGGGGTTAGTGTTGTTCGTCTATTTAATGTGTGCTTGCGCAGTGTCCCGTGCTCGTCTTTGTTAGAGTCACCGTTGTGGAGTTGTGAATGTTAAATGTTTTATGTCAGCGCTCAATAGCGCTTCTTGAGAAAACAACGTCAAATAAAGTGTGTACATCTCTGTCCGGATCGCTCGTCTGTGCATCCAAATCCGTCGCTCCACCGTGACAGTCTAGTTATGTTCCAGAAACTGAATACTGTTGGCTCCATGATCAGATAATCCTGTATTCTTTAGCTATAATTTATCCTTTTCTTTATTAGAATAATTCCAAGTTTGGTGTCTTTGGAATAGTTTCCTCAGTCCTGGGGTCGTGAATTTGGGTCCCCAGTGGAGGGGCTGAAAGAAAGCTTTTCTTAGCATTTTTAAACTTCATGCTGCAGGAACCTTAAAGGACCAGAGATGGTTAGTTTCAAACTTTATGAAGGGATGCGCTTCCTGTGATTGTGACAGTAGACCCTCAGAGCAAGGGAATGAAAAATCTTCTGCTTTCTCACGCTACAAAGGGCTGCACCTGAGATTCCAACCCAGTTTTCTAACCTTTCTAGCAGGATCTTGTGATCTACTGTGTCGAAGGCTGCACTAAGATCGAGAAGCACCAATAGAGATACATAACCTTGACCAGAGGCAAGAAGAACATAATTTGTTACTTTAACTATGGCTGTTTCAGTACTGTGGTGGGGCCCAAAATCCAGATTGGAACTTTTCAAATATGTTATTCCGGTGCAGATATAAGCATAATTGTTGGGCCACAGCTTTTTCTATGATCTTGGATATAAATGATAGGTTCGAAATGGGTCTGTAACTACATAGTACAGTTGAATCAAGATTTGGTTTCTTGATGAGGGGTTTAATGACTGCTAGTTTACAAGATTTGGGCACGTGACCTATTGTAATGGATGAGTTAACTAGAAGAAGTTCAGTCACAACTGGTAAAACCTCTTTGAGTAATTTTGAGGGAATTGAGTCTAATGTGCCAAGCTTCAAGCATTTCTTGTAGTGCAAAATTTTGTTCAATATCAACCAATCCAGATGACAGACCAGATGGATTACCTATAAAAGGATTTATATTTAGTCTAATATTCTCTATTTCATTATCAAAGAAATCCATAAAGACATTGAGGACGTTTTTATTTGGAACTTTGATCACTTAGGCATTGCCCTGGTGTATCGTGAAATTAAAAGAGTGGAATCAGTTATCGAACGCCCGCGGAAATTGCCCAACATGATTGATGCAATGGGTAGAGCTGTTGGAACGCAAACTGTGACTGTTAGTAAAAGCCTGGATTCGATCATGGAGGGTCTCACTGCTCTACGTGCGAAGTTGGATCAGTTGGGAGACCGCTGACTTAAGATGAGTCTCACGTGCTCAAGGACAGGCTCCTTGCTAAATTCTTCATTCTAGCTTATCTACATTGGCGCCCAATCAAAATTCTCCCTGAAGGTTGTCGTCTTGGTTACTTGCTCCTTCCCCCACACAGAGACTGTCAGAGGATGGCCCACGCTCTCCACCACAAACTTTGACACTTAAACTGTGTGCCAGGCCTCTGGCTCCCCCCTCCCCGTCTAGATTATCCACGCCTCTCACTGCTTGACTGTCTGTGTTACCATTGCTTATATGTGCTATGGGGATTTTCTGAGTGCTTGCAGACTGTTGTCCTGTGCGAGAATAATCTGTGATCATATTTTTTGTCTCCTAATATTTATCTCTCTATGTTTCTCCCCCCAATCTGTGAACGGTGGCGCGTTTCTGGCGCTGCAGGGCCACTCTGGTTTTACACCAGGGCCTGGAGGAACGTAATCTCGTTACCTTGTACTTGTGCAATGTGTAATGACAATAAAGCTATACCAATACCAGTTAGGTTTCCTGGAATCTGAGGTTCAGCTCCTGCTTGATTTTTTGTAAGTTTAGAAATAGTACTGAAAAGAAATCTAGGATTGTTTTTATTATTCTCAATCAGTGAGGCTAAGTATGCTGAGCGTGCTTTAGTGAGTGCCCCTTTGTACTCAATAAGGCTATCCTTCCAAGCACAGTGGAATACTTAGTAGATCGCCATTTCCGCTCTAATTTACGTGCTATTTGTTTTAAGTTACGAGTTTGGTGGGCCGACTTTTTAAATCTGGCTTTTTTATATTTGATATATATACTATATCTAGAGCTGATCTGCAGGTATTCTCTAAGCAGTCAGTAAGACTAATTCCTCTGGATCTGATGGTGAGTAGGTTAAAGTAGTTAAGTCTGGGAGGGTTTCAATAAACTGTGTTGCGGTTGATGAATTTATCGAGTGTTTTAAACAATGCAGAGGAGACAAGCGGGTATTCAGGTTAAGATGTAGCTCGAAGGAGACTAGATAGTGGTCGGAGATTGCTGTGGTTTGCGGAAGCGTATTTGTTATCTACGTATGTACCCAGCGTCAAAATTAAATCTAGAGTATGATTGTGATGAGTAGGTCCTGTGACATTTTGTGTAATGCCGACAGAGTTCAATATTGAAGTAAAGGCCCTTTTCAGCAGACCCACCGCCTTCGCAAAATGTATTTGTCACTGCATACCGCTAAATTTGCTGCAAAATCGCTGAAATGGTTTATAAAGTCTGAGTAGGGCCCTGGTGATTTGTACACATTAGTAAGTGAGAAAGCGTTCTTATTTGTAGCCGGATTAGTTATATTAATAGATAGCATCTCAAAAGAATTGGACATATCAAAGTGTTTCTGATGAATTTCTAAAGAATTTCGGTAGATTATGCATGTTCCTCCTCCTCTGCCTGACAATCTTGGTTTATGTACATTACTGTATCCCGCAGGGGTGGCTTCGATTAGAGTTAAATATTCACCAGATCGAATGCAAGTTTCTGTGAGACACAGAACATCAATTTTCTGGTCGCTTATAAGCTCGTTCACAATAGCTGCTTTAAAATTGAGCAAACAAATATTGAGTAATCCAATTTTCAGATCGATCGTATTGCTGCTAATCAGATGCGAGGTTTGAATAGTAGTTTCACATATTTTACTTAGACACTTTATTGTTTCAATATTTTAGCATCCAAAATCCAAAACTTTGCAATTTATGTTAACGTGCCCAGAAATATACATGGTAATGAAAAAATGCAAAAACGAATATTGTTTTTTTTTATTATTATTAACATGTTGCAGTTCTTAAAGTTATAGGGAGAATATGTTATATGTGTTTCTCAATATTTTACTTGAGCCTTTCTCTTTTTACTTTGCCATTTTGTTAGCTAGCTAGCAACCCAGGTGAGAATGTTGTCCATGTTGCTATTTCTCTGTAGCAGTGTGTGTGCCAATCTTGTGTTGTTTATGCTGAAAAAAAAAACAAATGGGCAGAATGTGTTCAGGAAAAAATAATCAACTAAACTGAAACTGCAGCTTTTACTGTGGATCTGTGTCTGAGTTAGCAAACAGTTCAACTCTTTCAGGTGGAGCCACAAGAGAACTTCAAGGGAATCCAAAAGAAAAGTTTGCTATATGCATTACATCGGTATACTTGTGCGAGTGTACAATCTTTAAGTGGTCCACTTTTGTTCACACATGATGCATTCCCAGATCAAAAACGATAGCAGCTGCTAGGTCGAGATTCATCTTGGCATTAAGCAAATTCTGTTATAAACTAAAATGCCAATTTGAGTAATTTGATGCAATTAATCAGATGGCATTTGTGTGGCACATTATAACATAGGTCAACTCTAAAGAGCATCCTAAATATGATGCATGCAAAGGTTCCATAACAAGAGAATGTTGCCCAACAAGAGAATGAAGGCAGTGACTCATTAGGCAACTGCCTCTAGAATAGAATACATGAAGTATCTGGGCTTTCTTGAGAATACAAATCATGAGTTTGCAAGCATTGTGCGAAGTACAGAAAATGTCAGAAACCATTAGGCCAGAAACCATCAGGCCAGTGAAGAACACAGGCAAGTCAAAAGAGGAAAAAATGAAATACTTTATTGCAACCACACAGGGTATACAACAGAGGAGCAGCCCCAGGACTGACTGGCTTGCTCCTCTTTGTGTTCCCATTTTATCCACTTTAAACACTGAAAGTAACCGATCATATCACTTGGTTTTTTAATCAACACTTTTTCTGAGAATTTACCATTATATAACCTATTGGATTTACCATTGTCTTTAAGTCTGATGTAGTCTTTTTAGAAAAAATAAGACCTCCCATAAGCCTTATGGCTTCTTAGGGTTCATCCTTTAAGCTTTATTGGTTAGGGGTCTCCCCACTTCACACACTGGTATATGTATATGTATGATATATATTACGCCCATCACCATATACAATGACATATGGGTTGGTCGCTCTTTCCCTTGAAAAACCCAAGATTTATTACCATTACACTATTTACTGCTACTGTTGCTCCAGCCATGTCCCTTACAGTGGGAGTCTGAGGAAAATGTGCATACGCCACATGTGTCTACATCTTATTAGAGCTTGGCTAATAGTGTTGGCTAATAGGGTCCCCTCAGAATTTTAATACACAATGGTCCACTAAGTCTTCCAAGTGCTAGTCTTCAGGTCATCCACCAAGTAAGGGTGCCTTGTCTTAAGGATGTTGTAGAATTCTGCTTTCACATCTGTGCCTCCTGACTGTAGAACTCCATACAACATTCTCATCTGCTCCTGAGATGTTTTTCTAATGCTTATCATTGTATACATTTCATCTGTGATAATACATTTTGTTATTAGGATGTCGGCTATCTCCATTACCGAGGAAACTCTCTGAATGAGCGTGTCCCTGTGTCTATCCACAAATGCAGAATCTGAAATTCAAATGAAGATCAAAATTATTTCTGAAGTTGTAAAATTCAACTGAACAATAAAAAAACATTTCTGCATAAAACACTAGCAGCTTAATTACATCATCAAAGCCTTTCCAGTACATATAGATTTACAGTCATAAGAAATTATGCATCCACAATGTTGTTTGGTATGTGTGTCTCAGATTGTACACTATGCACATTTTATTCTTTTATACTTTTCGTGTCAACTAACTTTCAGCACTTAATGGAAATGGCAAATTACTGCATGGCACGTCACATCATTGAGGTGACATCATTGCATCATGATATCACATCACTGAACTGTGCAAAACAGACAATTAATTCATCTCAACTAAAATGTGAACAGACATTAATCTTAATTGATGTCAGCACGGTTCCCAATTCCCACTCTGTTTCTCTATGTGGTGTTCAAGAAATGTGTCTCCCCTATTAGAGCATTCCTATGTCCCCATGTTTCTCTATGTAGTGATGTGTCTGCCCTATATAATTTAAAAACATTAAGTCTGACCAAACATTTTGTATAGTATAGTATCTTATACACTGCCATCTCCTGGTGAAATATAAAATGCTGTGGTCAACAGAGGCTGCAGGCCAGAGAAAATTTGAACGTGGGTTGTATTTGGCCCACAAGCCGCACTTTGGACACAATGCATTACAGCCTTCGAAGATTTTTGGTGAGAAAAAGGGGGTCACCTCAGAGGCTCTGGAGAATTTGTAAAACCTTAGTTTAAGAATTCAATCTTTTTAATAGCTTGTGTTTTAATATGCATGTCTAATAACATTTAACAGCATTCTGTTCATTATGAAACTTGATAATCCTTGTTTGGAGGTTGCATAAGGTCACTTAAGGCAATGCCTTTGGGAAACCTAATTAGCCCCAGTATATAGTCCAGTATAGAGCCCAGTATGCACTACATTTGGTGAAACGATCAACTTTTGCTTTTGTCATAATTTTTTTTAAAACTATTTTTCCTTCAATTAAGGAGGGACTGCAGCTATGCAGCTACCACTCTGAAATTTGTTTAGGAATAAAACAAGACTTTAGGGACAAGACTTTATAATAAGCTCAAGGGAGAGAGAATAATTGAGGAACTGTTGAAACTAGAGAACGACGCATGGGAAGTGGACTCTAATTTGGTGGTGGTGTTCAGTAGTGTAGTGTTGCCCATAGGTCATGTGACATTCAGAGTGGTTCAGGTGTCACAATGTGAATATTTGGTCATGGAAGTTAATGCTGCCATATATAGCATATAGGTCCTGGAAATGGAAACATGGTCCCTTGTAGAATAGCAGAAATATTACAAATATTATTACATTTTAGTAAAAAGTAAAAAATTAATTGTAAATGAAGTTGATGTTTATGCTTTCTGCATGTGATAAAATGTTTGAATATGCTCAAAGCCCAATATTCTGTAGCCTACACAAATAGCCATAGTCATGTGGACTTATTTGGATGCTTGTTTTAAGTATAATGCAGTCAAAAACAAAACTGCTAAGATCATGTCAGGGAATTGTGTTGTAGCTAGTAAATTGTAACATTTATCATTTTGATTATTTTTCATTTGATGTTTTTCTGAAAATGCCTAATATGCTGAAATATTTGGTAAAACAGGTGAGGTGATGTGTTGTAGGTAATGTATATGGCCTGTGGAGGTAGTAGAAATACTAAAAATCTTTTTAACTTTCTAATATTGATCTCATGGAATAATCATCATATAATAAGTCAGGGATCAGTGGACATGGTGAGTTTATTTTATCAAAGTTATTACACTATAACTTTCAGTGATGGCCAAAATGTCTCACGTGTTGTTAAACAGTGAACATGATTTCAGGTGCATTTCTATTCCTGTGTTTAGATATAATACTTATAATGAGCCTAAAGGAGAGAAAATAATTGTGTAAAGTGGTAGTTAATATGATTTTATCTGCATTTCTTTTTTGCATATTCCTCACTTCCTCAGCCAGTTTGTTCTGATGCATCTTCTTCAGAATGACCAGTGAGATCTCTAGAGCTTCACCTGGGCCATATGTCTGCAGCATCTTGTCCACAGTGCCATGTCTGTCTGTATTCTCCAGATGTGTCTTTGGGATGTGTTTGTCACCTTCCACAGTGTTAGTCAGATGCCACTGGAACATCTTCAGGTCCACAGCACTCAGATCCTCTAGAATGGACACCAGCTGTTCTGGAATGTTGGCCATCCTGCATTATGAAGGACAACAGATTCCAGATTCAAGTCTGTATTTAAAAATTTGTATTCACAGTACAGAGGTGAATGCATGTTGGGTTAAATGAATGTGTGTGTGTGAACAAAGATATTTAGATTCTTCTTCTAGATTATAGCCATTTCACACAGATTATACAGTATTTAATTGTCACACTTATCATCAGAGCCATACTGTTGATAACTCCAGTTACCAATTGTAACTGCCATTTGTACAACATTAAAGCACTTGGACACCCTGATAGACATTTCGGGTTCTTGACTATAGTAACAAGAGCCAACAACAACAAAAACAATGGCGTAAGCCTTTATAGCATCCCACCTGTCAGAGATCATAAAGGCAAGGGGACCAATGAGCTCAGCCATCAATAGTAAAATATTTGGGTAATGATAATAGAACAAAAAACATTTAACCATCTCCCCATACCAGTATGTGCTCCTAATTTTGTCAAAGGTAGACAGTTATGTGAAGGAAAAAGGACAAGTTTTACCTTTGATTAACAAGCATTAATTCACAATTAACAAAGCTAGATAGCTTGTGTTCCAATTGTCTTTCTAAAACAGATATCCTTCTTATATCTTTCCATCTCACTTGATCTTATCCCCATCTCTCCTTGTTTTTACACTGTACAAATACAGGTACTAGAGGGAGCATAGGAGTGTGCTCAACCAGTCCACGTGTGTTGTGGATCTGGATAAGGCATTCAAACATATATCTTGAGGTGGAGGCTTACTCAAGGAGTATGGGGTACTGGGCCTGCTACTATGGGCCATCCAGTTCCTGTGAAAACATAGCAGGAGTTTGCTTCGCATTGCCAGCAGCAAGTCAGAAAGGTTCCCAGTTGGAATTGGACTCTGTCAGAGCTGCTCATCATTGCAGATTCTGTTCATAACTTTTCTGGACAGAATTTCTTGTCGTAGCCAAAAGGCAGGAGTCGTCACGTTTAGTGGCCTCAGGATTCAATGTCTGCTTTTTGTGGATGATGTGGTCATGTTGAAATCAGGTCAGGACCTCCAGCTCTCACTGGATCAGTTTGCAGCAGAGTATGAAGCGGATTGGATGAGAATCAGGACCTCTAACTATAAGAACATAGTAAGGCTGGGATGCCCTCTCAAGGTTTGGAATGAGCCCTTGCCTCAAGTGTAGGAGTTCAAGTATCTCTTGATGTCATTTGAGTACTGTAAGTATGGAATGAGACATTGACGGGTGGATAGGTGTGGTGTCTGCAGTATTGCAGACTCTGTACTGATCCATTGCGATGGAAAGAGCTGAGCCAAAAGGGAAAGCTCCTAATTTTCTCATCAGTCTATGTTCTGACCCTCACCTATAGCCATAAGCTCTGGGTAGTGACTGAAAGAACAAGACTGTGGACAGAAGCAGATGGAAATAATTTTCTTCTGCAGAGTATCTAGTCTCTCTTAGACATACGGTGAGGAATTTTGTCATATGGGAGAAGCTCAGATTATCTCTGTCTCCTGGGATTGCCTCATTATTCCCCCTAAAGAGCTAAAAGAGGTGGCTGGGGAGAGGGAGGACTGAGCCTCTTTGCTTGGGCTTCTGCACCCATGACCCAGGCCAGTGGGGAAAAATGGCTAGATTTATTTATTTATTTTTGTGCAAGAGAGCTATCAAATGCCAACATATAGACTGGGTTATGATTTTAACCAGTAAAATTAACAGTCTCAGTAGAAGAAGAAACATGGAAGACAAATTTCAGATAAAACTGTATGTTTCAAATTCAACAAACTGTTCGTATGAGTTGTTTAGCTAAAAACCTGTTTATAACAGCTTAGTAGTAGAACAAAGTAGATCATTGCAAGGACAGGGGATTTCTACATACTTAAGTGTCTCCAGTCTTCTGTGTGGATCCATTTCTCCAGCAGACAGCAGCTTCACTCTTAAGGGTCCTGGGTGGTTGTAAGACAGATAACAACACTCAGAACTGCCAGACAACACAAGACTTCAGGGAAGAGACTTTATAATGAACCTAAAGAAGAGAAACGAATTGTGTAAAGTGGTAGTTAATATGATTTTACCTGCATTTCTTTTTTGCATATTCCTCACTTCCTCAGCCAGTTCGTTCCGATGCATCTTCTTCAGGATGACCAGTGAGATCTCTAGAGCTTCACCTGGGCCATATGTCTGCAGCATCTTGTCCACAGTGCCATGTCTGTCTGTATTCTCCAGCTGTATCTTTGGGATGTGTTTGTCACCTTCCACAGTGTTAGTCAGATGCCACTGGAACATCTTCAGGTCCACAGCACTCAGATCCTCTAGAATGGACACCAGCTGTTCTGGAATGTTGTCCATCCTGCATTACGAAGGACAACAGATTCCAGTTTATTGGTTCAGTTTCTTAATGTTCAAATCTATACACAAACATTTGTGTTCACAGTACAGAGGTGAATGTGAGTTGGGTGATGTGTGTGTGTGTGTGATACCCAGTGTGTCTAGCTTGAGAAGAGCAAGATTTATTATAGGCAAATCCAAAAGAGTCATAAGAATGGTCCAGGGTCATAACGGGCTAGCAGTCAGACACAGAAACAAAACCAAGGTGTAAACAAGGGCTAGACATAATGAAACATGAAAATGACTAAACAGAACTACAAACAACACATAGGAACAAACCAAGAGCAAACAAGACTAAGCACACACAATGTAGACCTTATTATGTACAAGAGTAGAAACTTGAACACACTGGCAATAGCCACATACATACTGTACATAAAGAAAGCACAGACTTGTACAATAACCAACAGTCTACTGACACAAACACAGGGTATATGACCGACCACAAGGCATAACGAGGAGACAAACCAGGAACAGGTTACAGTGATTACAAGAGGCGGTGGTTATAAAGGACAAGGGCGTGACAACAGAGAACACATGGAAAAACAGGAGCACTTGCAACACCAAAACAAAGCTGCGAACATGTGCTCTGCACATATCACACCAGTCCTTCAGCAGTTACATTGGCTACCTGTTATCCTTAGGATCAATTACAAAATCCTTATTCTAACCTTCAAGGTCCTACATGGTCTTCCTCCGGTATATCTCATTGAACTTGTAGGTACCGTGCCAAACCAGTAGGTGGCAGTACCACTGGCATTACATCAAACAAGCTTGCTTTGACGGAAGAAAGGGTGTGTCTAAAGTACGTAAAATTCAGGTGTTTAAATACCTTGATCAGCTCTGCCATCTCTCTCTGGTTTGCTCTTCACAGAGGTTAGACCTATTTAAGAGAGGCTCCGCCATCTTTCTTTCTCTGGTTCTCTTTATTAAGAGCACGCGAACTCTGGTACGACTAACGGCACAGTTCAATTATCAGAGTTTTAGTCATATTGTCGGTCTTGCATCCATGTGTCTTGGACGCTTGAGTAAAGAGAGGGGCTGAGCTGTCAACTAATCACCACCTCATGGCAAGATGCCAGATAGACCTGGCAGACTCAAACATGTCGTGAGGGTTTCAGTTGGCTCTGAGACGATTCTGGCCAACCCTCAGGTGACTCAGGAGGGGGAAGCGGTTCCCAACCAACATTATATACCAACATTTATATATATTATATAAGTCATTTCAAGTACAGGGGATTTCTACATACCAAAGTGTCTCCAGTCTGCAGTGTGGATCCTCCAGTCTAGCAGAGAGCAGATTCACTCCTGAGTATCCTGGGTGGTTGTAAGTCAGATCCAGTTCTTTCAGGTGTGAGGGATTTGAGAGATGAACAGCCTTTGTCTGTGACCAAGCAACCAGACAATCTGCAGAAAGGAGGATAAAACAGAGTGAGAGACAATGAGTGAGACACATTCACAGAGCAGCCTGCATCGGGCAGCTAGAGAGAATAGTACCTGTGGTAGGAGCTTCACACTGTTCTTTATAATAAAAATCTGGCATGGTGAAGTCTCATATTCATACCTGTATTTCTATACCATCAAATAGCCCTCCAAAATTATAACATCAAATTATAACCTCTATTCCACCTAATAACTATATCAACATCACCAGGGGCCTCATGTACTAAAGGTGCGTACGTACAAAAACATTGTGTACGCAATGTTTCACGCAAACGATCAGATGTACTAAATGTGACTTGAACGTGAGAAAGTGCGTACCCCCACGCCACTTTCATTTCAGGCGTACGTATGTTTTTCGTACTTATGCGACACTTAGAGGTGATGCATTGAAATTACAACTATTAAGATATCCTTTACGCACACATTGTAGTAAGCTCTTATAGGGTAAAATTAAGTAAATTAGACAATTAAACAGTAAATTAATCAAACAATTTCATTGCCTTACTGGAATAATCATTCAACGTGTTTCCGCCTAGATTATATAAACATGCATGAAATGTTGCGCTGGAGTTCTTGGGAGATGGCAGCGTTGGCATTACTGGAGGTTATTGCTAATGGCCGAATTCGCCGAGAGCGCGTTTTCCGTGACCATTATGATTTTTTGGCCCATGATGATGACTGGCTTATAAACCGTTTCAGATTTCCAAGAGCTGTCCTCTTGAAACTCTGTGCTGAGTTGGGTCCAGTTTTGGAGAGAGAAACGGCGAGGAGTCGCGCATTGCCAGTTACTTTACAGGTGCTGACCATCGGCTTCCTGGCAACTGGCTCGTTTCAAAGAGAACTGGCAGACCGGTCGGGGATATCCCAGTCATCTTTGAGCCGTGCCATGCCAGCTGTGTTGGATGGGATCATATGCATGTCAGCTAGGTATATAAAGTTCCCATATGATGCGGTTGACCAGGCAAACATTAAAGCGCAATTTGCAGCGATAGCCGGTTTCCCGATTGTAATCGGAGCGATCGACTGCACACACATTGCTATAAAGGCACCATCTGAGGAGGAATTTGCTTATGTGAATAGAAAACACTTTCATTCCATAAACGTGCAAATAATCTGTGATGCAAAAATGTGCCTTACTAATGTAGTGGCATTATAAGCTGGCAGAGTGCGTGATGGGTGGCTTCTTGGTAAGCAACAAATTTAAAGCATTTGACATTGCCAGCTTAGAATAATTTATTTAAAACATGGGTAATTGTTAAATTACTTAGGAGACCGCGGCTACGCGCTCAAGACGTGGCTGATGACCCCCTTTTGCAATCCACAGACTGACCGGGAGCGGAGATACAATTCTCTCCATTCTCGCACCCGGTCAGTCGTGGAGAGGGCAATGGGCAGCTGAAAAGCCGGTGACGCTGCCTGGACAGGACCGGGGAATGCTCCTGTATCGGCCAGAGAAAGTGTGCAGTATTGTGAGGGCATGTGGGGTCCTGCACAATGTTGCGCTAAGGTACGGCATGCCATTGTTGGAGGTGGTGGAGCAACCAGCGGACCCAGAGCCAGGAGAAATGAACGCGCAGCCTAACCCAGGTACCATAGAAGCAAGGCAACAAATCATGGCCGGTTATGGCCGTGTCACCCATAATACAGGCAACTCTCTGCTCAAATGCAGTGAGTTGGATGTCTCCTGCCCCCCACCTGTTTGGGTCACACTCTGGCGATGTGCAGTCAGCCTCCGCTTTACATCCACCTTAATGTCTGACCATTTTTTTTTTTATTTCTGCTAGTGTGCGCTGTTCTGACCCCACAGCATTTACAGCTTCACACACGCTGTCCCACTCAGACCTTTTGCGCTTTGCCGTAATGCCAGAGGACAGCGTGCCAAACAAACATTTTTTTTCCGCGTCTCCACTTCACATTCGGTGAAGTTTCTCTTCTTTCCCCGTTTTGACATGCTTTGTGATATATCCGAGAGGAAACTCCTCCGGTGCAGGGCATATTTACATGAATTTGCATATTTATAGGGGGCGTGTCACAGGCGGAGTCAGCCACTCTCTCATGTGCGCTAAATTCCACGTTGATTGGGATGTACAAAAGAAACGTGCGTGGATTACGGCGTAAGCACGGTTTGATACATCCGGATTTTTTTTTGCGTACGCCATTTTCTGGATTTGTCCGTACGCCAAGTTTCAGTAAGAAATCCACGCAAGTCTTTGTACATGAGGCCCCAGGTGGAGTCCACTGCTCAAGACACCACAAGGCACTAGCTGTGTTCGAAATAGCCTATTACATACGGCATACTGCATACTGCACTCAGTATATACTGGATGCTGCATACTGGTCCTCGTAGTAGTATGCAGTACAGTTTCCAGTATGTGACAAAAGCAAAGCATACTACGGGGTCACGCGTTGCATGATGGGATGCAGAACACCACGAAGATAGCTCTGTTCGCATACTGGAATATTTTGGGGAAGTAGTATGTCATCCGGGGATGTTTTGCGTACTGGAAAAATTCTTTTTATTCGCATACTGCATACTGATTTGGGGCCCAAGCAGTACGCCAGTAGTATGTAGTAGGCTATTTCGAACACAGCCTTTGCTTCTCTCTCTGATCGAGCTTTTAAAGACCCGCCATCCAATCTCGTCCTGCGCCATAGAGACTCATGACTCCCGCACCAGATGGTAATCATGTCATTGCGCCATCTTCTGGAGAACCTGCAAATAACTCCAAAGCAACCAGACAACGCAAAAAACACAAAAAAAACTCTGACCGTAACACTATTATAGACTAATTACTCATGGATTTTACTAAAACAATGTTTATATAATGGTTGATCCAGAGTTGGTTAACCGTCTAGTGTCAACTGGTTTTCAATGTACTGTAGATTCAACGTTCTGTCATGATCAGCCCCGCCCCCACCTGTCAAGTGTACTTTGTTTATTTTGCCATGTGCTATCTGTCAGTTTTAGTTCCTCCTAGTTTTCTGAAACCCCATCCTTCATTTGTATGCCCAGGCGTTTCTTCTTGGTTTTCTTTGGTGTGTCTGGTATTTAAACCCTGGTCTCTTTGTAGTCAGTACTGGTTATTGTGAAGGTTGCTTCTGGTTGTGAGGTTTGTTTCAAGTTATTGTTGGTGTGTTCCTAGTGGTTATTTTGTCTTTGTGTTTACCTGGACTCTGGGTATCCCCTTATTGTTCATATTAGTTTATGTTTCTAGTCTGTCATCATTTTGTTTTGTATTAATATGGATATACGTGCTGGATTTTTGAAACTGGACTATGAACCCGACTCTGATTTTGGATTTGCCTATAATAAGCCTCGCTCTACTCAGCGTATGCGTCCGCTCTATCACTCTACTACTTCCTTTCCTGTCTGGCTTAGTACTGGTTTTGGCTAACTAACTGCTAACGGCTAACATTAGCATAACACAAGGAGCTGACTGACTGGAGTGCACAGGCTTCATACACGCTGGATATTTGGATGCAAATGTAGCCTGGTATGTGTCGAAGTCTCATCGCAACATTTTTTTTTCATCTGAGACATTGATGCTGTCACCCAGCCACATCATGTATTCACTTTGTGATGATGATTTGAGTGGAAAGCAGTGGACTGTGGTCACCTCTAGGCCCTTCACTTTAGTATAGATAAGCTTGTTTCCGCTATAGTCTTGTTTCCGTTTTCCCTTAGCCCCACATTGTATTCAGTTTCCATGGTTTTTCCCTCAGTCTAGTCACACCCTCAGTAACAGCTATCCCTTGTTTCTGTTGATCAGTGAGTCTGTATATAGTCTTTGGTTCCCCAGTCTTCCATGGCAAGTCATTAGTGTCTTCATCCCGTAGTAGCGATATCAGTTTTGCTAAGTCTCGTTCTCCTTGATCCTGTTTGAAATCCCTGCCTGTTCTGGTTTTTGCTTCTGTCTTTGTTCTTCTGTTCAGTAATTCTGGTTCTAGTATGTCTTTAGTCACTTTCCTTTATTGTAGTCTTTTCTCTAGTTCCTGTTCTCCCTTGTTGTGTGCTACTCATGTGTGTTCCTGCCCATTATTATTTACACCGTTATCTTATATTCTGGTGGTTATCCATTTTCGTTTGTCAAACTGTGTATGTTATGCAGGTTCATTCAGTGTAGGCTGTCTTTGTGTATCCTGTTCTGTTTAAACCTTTTCATTATATTTCTGCTGTCAACTGTCTGTTCCAGTATATGTATCAAGATTTGTTCCTAACATACTTACCTTAGTGTCTCTGTCATGTGTTTATCATGCCCTCCATGTCGGCACGGTAACCCTAGTTGAGCAGGGTATCATGCAATGTTTATCTCTACATATTTAACATGCATTTTGTTTTCTGCTTACATGTTTATACAAACGCAATGCCACAAGGCACCTAGAAAATGCTCCGGTTTACCAGTGGATGCACCAATGCCACCACCTACGTGAGGCCCAACATCCACATTGGAGGTACTGCTCAGTCTAGCTGGGACTAGCTGTGACGCCCAATGAAGATGGGTTCCCTTTAGAGTCTTGGTCCTCCCAAGGTTTCTGTCACCCCTGGCTTGCTCGTTAGGGATCTGGACCCATGTGTTTGTAAAGCTGCTTTGTGACAACATGTGTTGGAAAAAGCACTATGTAAATAAAATTGACTTTAACTATACAAGTGAAACATTAAAAAACAGAACTCATCAGCTTTTATTAATCAAACCTTAGAAAACACAATTTACATTCATCCTTCGTCCACTGTTGATTTGACTGATCCCAAAGCTCTTTAAGGAAAGTGAAGTGTAGATTCAGAATAGTATTTGCAAGATTAGTTTGGCCGCACCTGACTAACATCTTTCCATACCTGTGTGAAACGGACGATTTTCACCACATCGGTGTGATATGTGCCATGCCACAGGTACTCAGGTGATAACAACTTGGTGGGTTTGTTGTAAAGAAAGTATTTATTCAGATGGGACTCTTCTTGCCACACGGCCTCAATGGAATTAGCTTTGTCAATGTCCAGCCACATACGGCAGGTTTTAGTGACTTTATACACCTCTTCCACAAGCCCTGCAATCATTGCCCCACCATAGTAATAATCCCCCTCTCCATATGGGATGTAGGCCTGGGACTCAGGGCGGCGCTCGTATGTGAAAGCATCACGTGATGCAGTGAAGAAGCCAAAATGTACGGCTGCAACAAGGCGACTCAGAGTCTCTGCCCCCCAGTGACCATAGAATTTTGTATCGACATCGAGGCAGAAAATGTAGTCAGCTTGATTGATTAGTTGGTTCTCAATGAAGTTCTCAATCCTCTCCATCCTGCGTAGAGAGATCTCCTGCCATCGATTGGAGCCTGGGATTTTAATTTTAGTCAATCTACGATCAGATCCCAGCGTTACCATAGGAACAGCCTCTGGCTGATCTGTAAAGACGTAATAATGCACACGGTAACCCAGCATAAAGTGGCTCTCTGCTGACTCCAGGAAGTCCTTCAGGAACTGCACATATCTGAGGTGGCGAGAAACAGTTATGGTTTCAGGAATTCAGTCAACAGTCAGCACAAAGCTTTAGTAAATGTAGCATAATTTGCAAAGCCAACATTGCTTTAATACAGAGTCTTATTTTTGGAATCACATTTTTTGACCCATTAGACCTACAGTAAGGCGTACTTTCTTCACTTTTTGGCTGTTTGGATCTCACATAGCAAACACCGGGAAAAATAAGCACATGGTGGTTTTTTCTCTTATCATATTAAACCAACAAAAACGGGTCCAAAGAGCTTCAGCAGCACTTCAACTGCACTTTCCCTATGACTTCTCTAGTCACACAAGCATGTCTTGGTGTAAGGGTTGGCCCCACCATCATACCACTACTGGCCACCAGAGGGAGCCTGAAGGGCTAAGCAAGCCAGATGAGCTATACCTGCTCGATAGCCCTTATAAGCAGCTCACTCCAAGACACTGGTTGCTGAATTGTTAGTTAGTGTTCTGATGTACAGATCGGTCAGTAACATGTGGTAGAGTTTACGAGACTTGCTCTCGGGCATCTTATTCCTTTTTTCCCTCTGGTCCCTCTCTCTCTGGTCTCTGGTCATTTTCTCGATTCAACAAAAAGCTGTTGCTTTAAAACCAAAAGAACAAGTTTGTTCAACTATCCCTTTGTTTTCCATTTGGCTACTCTTTTTGTTGGGAAGTGCATTTCTGTTTTTGCCTCACTGTATGAGAGAGCCAGTCCTTCCCCTGGCGTCCTTTGTTTTTTTTTTCGCGCTCGAACCTTTCAGGGATTTTGCCCGTTTTCTTTTTCTCGCCTGTTTCCTTTTGCCCCTTTTTGGTCTCACTCCCAATTGCAAGTCAAATCAGGGTCCTATCGATCCATTTGGGTGCTATCTACCCAAAACCCCAAGGTGGCTCACCCGGTTCACCTCTGTCTAGCCGCCACATTACACTTGGTTTGTGATCTCTTGGTTTGCAAAAGCTTTAATGTCAGAATAATATTAAGAACTAATTGGGAAACATAACTAGTCATGCTTTAGTCTTGCAGTAATTTAAAAACACTTCATGTTCAATGAACACTCAGTGAGTGTCAAGTTTAGCCCTGCCTCCTCCAATTTGTCATTTCGGTCTTTCCCCAGTTGAGGGTTCATGGCCATGCCCCTAGGTATAAATACTCCAGTTGCAGCTTGTTAAGACTGTAACTAAACTGGGATAAATAGCTGCAGTCTGGAGTTCACACTCTGGGTTCATTACTTATCTTCAGTGTTGCTTCATGGTATTGGTTTCTGGTTGTGTATCATTGTCTGTGTAGCATTTGGTGATTTCTAGGTGTTGCTTCTTGGTTTGTGCTCTTACATTGTATGTTCGCTAATGTGGTTAGTGTTACATTGTCTATGCCATGAGTGAATTCTTTGTCAAGGTCTCTGTAAAATTTATGCTCATGGTTTTGGTCTGTTCTTAATATGATGCCTAAGAGTCTGTGAGTATGCTTGGTTGTTTTGTATGCTAGATTATCATCGTGTATATTTGTTAGCATAGTCCTTGGTGTTTAGACTCCGTTTGTTGCCTTGTCTTTCTAATTGTTATCACTATATAGTTTTGTTCCATTTTAACATGCCTCATCGTATACGTTCTGTGTCAGCCGCCAAGTCATGTGATGTTAACTATGAAACCACAGAATACATAAAATGCCCTTCTGAGCAAGTGTCACCTCTTGATTACAACACAACTGCATCATCACAGTGAGTCTGATGCAACATGGATTTAAAAACACAGATTAACTGAAGCAAGAAACACCTGAATGCAATTAAGGGTGGGGACATACAAGACACATAAGAGAAAGGTGGACAATAAACAAATAATCATAAACAAATTTCCTTTCTTCAGGATTTCATTATATAATTTTGCTGTCTGAATTTTTAGCTGCTGAGACAAACTTAGACTAACATTTGGCCAACAATCTGGTCAGACATTTTTTTCATGTCATGTTTTGGCTATTGTTTAAGTTGAAATATAACTTCATAAAGAACGTTAGGTCTGTTCTGCTTTACACATTAAAATGTGGTGATCACGTACTTGCCCACAGCAAACACGGTGATGGCCACAGTGATGTTCTTTGGTTTATAGATGACATCAAGGAGATTCGTGTCAAACGAGCCTTCCCACACTACTGGAGCCAGCCATGGTGTCACTGTAACAACATCCTTACGGCTAATGGGCCAACCAAGACACACCCACACAAAGAGAGACTGGTTGATCTAAGACAGTAATATTAAAAGTGTGCAAACACATAACCATGTGCCCAATACTGGACTTACACACATTTCTGATGGGAACACTGAAAATTATTTTATCAGTAAAAGAACCATTGGTGTGTATGCTTTACGTACCCCTCCAGAAAACTTGGACTGTACAAAGGCCTAAAACAAAATCAGACAAATACAATTATGCACAAAGTGAAAATCTGTACAAATTAGGCCTGAGACGGCAGGAGTCCAAAGAGGGCAAAAAGCACACAAATACAATTATGGTCACAATCCCCACAAAACCCTGAAAATCCAATAAGCTGTCCAGTTATTTCATTAGGTTGTATCACTGGAGCAAAACCTTATATGAACTACTTACCTTTTATTTTTATTTGAAGTTTCCTATTAAATAAAATAATGCAAAACTACCTCAGGCTGTTCACCACTACCCGTTACTAATGAAGTAATCTTTAAGGACAAGGGTTACATTTGAATTTCAGATGTGGGGAGTTCTCCTTCCTAACCCTAACCCTGTTTGGCAAACAGGGCTGTGTAAAGAAGGAGAACTCCCCACATCATCAAGGACACTTCTCACCCTAACCACAGACTCACACCTCCTTTCGCATAAATAACAGCCTCTAAACGCTTCCTATAGCTTTTAATGAGAGTCTGGATTGTGGCTGAAGGAATTTTAGACCATCCTTCTTTACAAAACATCTCTAGTTCATTCAGGTTTGATGGTTTCCGAGCATGGACAGCTCTCTTTAAGTGACACCACAGATTTTCAATAATATTCAGATCTGGGGCCTGAGATGGCCATTCCATAACGTTGTACTTGTTCCTCTGCATGATGCCTTAGTAGGTTGTGAGCAGTGTTTAGGGTCTTTGTCCTGTTGGAAGATCCAGCCCCGGCGCAGCTTCAGTTTTGTCACTCATTCCTGGACATTGGTCTCCAGAATCTGCTGATATTGATTAGAATCCATGTGTCCCTCAACTTTATGGAACAGCATTATGGAACCACCACCAAATTTTACTGTAGGTAGCAGGTGTTTTTCTTGGAGTCCTGTGTTCTTTTTCCTCCATGCATAACGGCCCTTGTTATGGCCAAATAACTCTATTTTAGTTTCATCAGTCCACAGCACCTTACTCCAAAAGGAAGATGGCTTGTCCAAATGTGCTTTAGCATACCTCAAGTTTGTGATGTGGGCGGAGAAAAGGCTTCCTCTGCATCAATCTCCCATACAGCATCTCCTTGTGTAAAGTGCGCCGAATAGTTGAACGATGCACAGTGACTCCATCAGTAGCAAGATGATGTTGTAGGTCTTTGGTGCTGGTCTGTTGGTTGACTCTGACTGTTCTCAACATCCTTCGCTTCTGTTTATTCGAGATTTTGCTTGGTCTGCCATTTGGAGCCTTGACTTGAACTGTGCCTGTCTTCTTCCATTTTCTCACAATGTTTCTCACAGTGGAGACTGAAAGCTGACATCTCTGAGATAGCTTTCTGTATGCTTCCCCTAAACCACGATGGTGAACAATCTTTGTTTTCAGGTCATTTGAAAGTTGTTTTGAGACTCCCATGCTGCAACTCTTCAGAGAAGATGTAAAGAGGAGAAAAACTTACAATTGCCACCCTTAACTACACTTTCTCATAATTGGAGTGACCTGCGTATGGAGGTCAAGGGTCACTGAACTTACCAAACCAAATTTGAGTTCCAATAATTAGTTCTAAAGGTTTTGAAATCAATAAAATGACAACAGTGCCCAAACTTATGCACCTGCCTATTTTTGTTTAGACAATTATTGCACACTTTCTGTAAATCATATAAATTTCATTTCACTTTTCAAATATCACTGTGTTTGTCCCCTATATGATATATTTAACTGAATTTTTTTATCCAAACATTCAATGATTTATAAAGGTAAATCAGGAAAATGAACAAGGGTGCCCAAACTTTCGCATCGCACTGTATATATATAGATAGATAGATAGATAGATAGATATGCAGTATATTGTAATGGATTTCCACTCCCTTGCTTTGAGGGCCTAAAGGCCTCAATCACAGGAAGCACATCACTAAGAAAGATTTTCTTTCAGCAATGCTTTCAGAAATGCTTTTAGCTTTCTGAGCTCGATGTATTCTTCTGGAATTAGGAGGGAATTTCAAACACAGGTTCCTCGTTGAGAAAAGAGATGTCGTCCAGGTGTCCTGGGAATCGTCCTTCTGGATATGGAGTCCAGGAATGTGAGTCTCGTCCACAGTTTAACAACAGGGAATTGTTCAGCTGGTTGTTAGATTACACCGTAACTCGGACTCGTTAATTAAGTAATACAACTTTCAGCTGTGTGCTGTTAATCGTAACATTGTTTGTGTGCTCTCAATAAAGAAAACCAGGTCTGAAAAAAAAGGTCTAGCCTCAGTTACGGGCAAACCAGAGAGATAGAGATGGCTGCTGATCAAGATATTTAAACACCTGAATTTCGCGTACATTAGACACACCCTTTCTTCCGTCGATGCAAGCTTGTTCAATGTATTGCCAGTGGTACTGCCACCTTCTGGTTTGGCATGGTATCAACAGGTAGTTAATACATTTATTGTCCATGGTATTAGATCACTGCGCAGATTCGGAATTCACCCTTCGGTAATAAGACTGATTCAGCAATATTCCACCTGTTCCAGTTATCAAAACATCAGTTCCTGAGCAATCAGGATGGTGCCCTGTCTCATAATTCATAATTAATCAATATATACAATATATTGCCTAAAGTATTCACTCACCTTCCTTGACTCACATATGACCTTAAGTGACATCCCATTCCTAATCCATAGGGTTCAACATGACATTGGTCCACTCTTTGCAGCTATAACAGCTTCAACTGCTTCAGCGCATAGTTTTAGCAGTATAGTGTATACACGCATATCAGGCAGAGATGTGAAACAAAGGCAGAGTTGAAGTGAGTTTAAGTAAAGTTTGTGAGAAGATTTTTGAGTTTTTGAGAAATTATATCCTCACACTAAGAAGATTAGAATCCACTCAGAATCATTTTATTTTCCTCACAGTCTTTGTTTAGTTTTTTTTCTTGTATCTTGTACATCTTGAACTCCTTGAACTAATTATCCACACACAATTACTAGTATGATTCATTTTGCAAACTGTTAACTTTCCTCAATGTTAAATAGAGAGAGAAGGAGGCATCTTGTGCAATTGTTCTCCTTTTGCCATGTTCTGTATACCAGGATGCTTGTATGTGTCATGGTCCACCTCTGACACCTCTCACATGCTGTCCTATTTGTAGTATGCATGTACATTTGTCTGTAAGTGTTTGTTAGCCTGGCCAACACTGCCCATGATTTATGGTAAAGGATTTTTTAAGAAGCTAATTTAGTACAGATCTTTGATCGTGTGTTTATGCTTGTAGATTGGTTCCTTTGGTCCCAACTAAACAGGAAAATGTTCATTAGAATTTATTCCCAGTTTGTGTAGCGGTCACACTCACAAATTTACAGTTGAACCAAAATAAGTAAAAAAACTTTGACCCATTTATAGAGTTGTCCCAAGTCATACTCAATTACGTGGCCGTTGGCAACTCAGGAATTTTAACTAGCAACAAGTTCTTTCCTTTCTTGACACACAGGTCCTTTATAGTGCTTTGTTAGAGCCCCCATACCAACAGAGGGCCCCCAAGAGCACCAAGATATCATGATAAGCCTATTAATTACATAAGCATTTGGTGCTGAGGTGGTGGTATGGGCCCCCCCAAATGAAATTCTGTTTAGAGCCCCATAATGGCTTGTGCCAGCCCTGCCCATTTCTGACCAACATATTGCAAGCCAGTGGTAAATGTACCACATGTATCTGGAAACACAACAAAAGGCAATACAATGGATAAAGAATAAGAATGTTCCAAAAAGAATGGAAAAGAAGTCAAAACACCACATGAATTTCCAAATGTTAATTTTTAGTCCCCAGTACACCAGGACTATGCTCTGTTCATTTTTTCGTTTACATTGTGATCTCTATTCTCACAGTGCATTTAGTGTCATGTATTGTGACATCACTTCCTGTGTTTGGTTCATAGTGTGTTCATACTTCATTGTGTTCATACTTAATTGAACTGAAGCTACTACGTCTGAACACCCTGAGTGTGACATTTGCCACACAGATCAATTCCACCATGTGTTCTTAACATAAGTACTTACATGTCGCAGTTCCTTGAGTGTGCTAACATGTGTTTCTCCAATTGATCATTTAGGCTGAAAACAGAACAGTTAATAATGAAGCTCTCTCTCTCACACACACACATAAATTCACCCACACTCTCTCTTTATATGTTTATATGTCCATGGGTTCTTAGCATTGGACTCTTATTACAAAGAATGCATATTAGGATAACTGTGTGTACTGACGTTGTGTCTGGTACCATTTATCGCTTACCTTATCCAGGCAGGGGCGAATCCTATGTAAAGAAACCTGACAAACAGAACAGATCAATTCCAGCTGAAAAGTATACAGTATATTGATACAGACAGATAGATACTGAATGAAACTGCATCATTACATGTCATGTCTGGTCCTGCCCCCACCTATCAATCATGTCTCTTGTTTTGCTTTTCCACGTGCTTGTATTTTGTTTTTCTGTGCATTTGTGTTTTCATTTGGTTGCTCATGCCTGTCATTTGATACTACACCTTATGTCATTGTTGTCACCTGTTCTTAGTTTGTCTGCTCATTATCCCCAGTGTTTATATAGCCCGTGTTTTGTCTTGGTCATTATCAATTATTCAATGTGAGATTTTGGATTGGTCATTTTTTCATAATGATTGCATTACTTGGACTGTCATCATATTTGGAGTATTCTATGTGTTTGTCTTCTTCCTGGTTTGTTTGTTCTTTGGTTTAATTTCATGTTTGTTGAATATTGTCTTTTTCGTTATGCCACACAAAAGTCTTCATTCTGGACATGTGTCTGTTTCTAACTGCTCTCCCATTAGGACCCTGGACCATTCTGATGACTTTGACTGTGGATTTGCCCTGAATAAATCTCGCTCTTCTCAGCATGTGTCCACCTTACTATTGCTCCACAATGCTACCCAGATCACAACAAGGTAGCATTGTGAAAATACTGTAATACTGTAAACATCAGATTAGATATTGAACAACAATCTGTAAGGAGCTACATTTAAACATTTACACAGAGCTGTTATATAATGTTAGAACAAACATTGCCCCCTCCCCTGATTGCTCCCCTAGCTATCTGTCATTCACTTCCATGTTTTCATTCTCCATGTGCTTTTTGTTTTCGTTCTTAGTCACACCCCCTCGTTATTGCTTTCCCTTATTCCTTGTTTGTTTCCTCATGACGATTTATATGCCCTGTTTTTTTAATTCCCTGTCACTGGTCAGTTTTGTTCCAGCTTCTGTATTGCCTTTGTTTTTTCTAAGCCTTTGTGGATTTTACCTTAGTAAATCTTTCCTCTCAGCATTTGCATCCACCTCGCTATCACTATGTTACAGCGTAATAATAAATAATAATAAAATAATAACAATAATTAACAAATCATTAGGGATACAAATAGGGATACAAATGAGTTTCTTTATTTGTTAAGTTCTATTTATGTCATAGTTCTTCTTTCTGTCACAAATTCTAGTTTTGTCCTCTGAATCTTTTGCCTTTCTGACTCTATAAACAGACGAAAATTCGCTCTTCTCAGCCCTTGAGTCCTGCCTCTGCTCATGGTTCATTACAGATTGAAATAAACTGGATGGGTTTTGAAAAGAATCAATATTATTTCTGTGCTTCATACCATAATAATTGTGTAGGATAACAATAGCATACCTTTAGGAGTCTTTAGAAAAAAGATTCATTTAGCAAATGTTTTGAAGGAATCATTAAAGCTACAGTTACATACCAAACCACCACACACACACCCAACACCAGTACAAACAGGTGAATATTCTGCTGCATGGTGAAGATCTTGCTTCAGTCCTGCAATAAAGGAACAAGTATATCAAGTGCTTTTACTCATATCAATGAAGGCATATTTAAAAATATGACATCACATGCTTCCTGGTAATACAGGCCATGACCTCTGGTAGGCCACATTCTACCAGACAAGATGTCTCTTGCTCATCTGGAGCTGGAGACACTGAATCTATTGCTTCATGTGTTTTTCTGCATCTGTTTCTTCCACTGAGCTTCCAATTTGCAACTCAGGATTTTCAAATAGCAACAAGTTCTTTCCATTCTTGACAAACAGGTCCTTTGAAGTGTTTTGTCATATAGTAAAGAGAAGGTACAGAATAAGCAGAATAGCTGAACATATATTCATGTGCTGAACATATATTTAAGCTGCAATATTATATTTTTTATGTTACATTACTTTATGCACTATTATTTTGAAGTGTGCAAGCGTCATGGAGCATCATACGCTTCGGTAAAAGTGTAACGACCTACATTAATTTGTACGTTTGGATGTAAAGAAACCTTTGAAGATCAAAGTCAGTTCCCTTGCATGCAGCCAACTATTTTAAAATAGTAAAATAATTTATTTCACATACTGTAAATGGTATTTGTAACGGTGCAGAGGTGAGTAGGATGCTGGGACAAGAACAGCATGAACATAAATGTTAGCATTATTTATAGAAGCAATGATCGCCATTTAGGGCATATCAGACATGAACACTAATGTTACACAACAAGTCAAACAACAACTGTCAAAACCATACACATGTGCAGCACAACACAATAACAATACAAGGAACAGGTGAAAGACGCATAAACAAACACACCCACACACAAACACAAACACAAAGGAACAGGTGAAACGAAAGACGTGTGGGGGCGAAACAGGGCATAGAGTGGGATAACTTTATGGGCAGTGTTCCTCTCAAATTCCTTCCCAACTCCATCTAAAGTTACCTAATCAGCCTCATGCCATTTGAGCTGTGTGTCTAACCAGCCATATTGTAATAGGGTCATATTGCTTGTCTCTGATTGGTGATAGAGAGATTTCTCCCATCTCCAGTTCTAGTTCAGGACAAATTAAGGACACAGCATTATTTTAAAAAAGCCTTATTAATTATTAATATTACAAAGAGTCTGGATCTATAAACAAACTTCATTGGCTTTTTGGAAAGTGTTTACCTCATCTCTCTGTGATAGGAAAGAACACAACTCAGCACACTTCCAATGCCCACACACACACACACACACAAACTCAGCACACTCCCAATGCCCACACACACACAAACTCAGCACACTCCCAAACATACACAAATACACATACTGTACACATACAAATATACTCACACTCCCAAATCAGCGCACTCCCAAATATACACACTCAGCACAATCCCAATGCCCACACACATACACATACACACGCAAACAAATTCAATACACTCCCAATGCCCACACACACAGCTCAGCACACTCCTAGTACCCAGGGCCACTTGTACTCACACACATGTTGTTTGGAATTCCATCTCAAGCAACATTATGAAACACAGAATTAGATTGTTATCTTGTAAAATAAAAATAGTAACAAATTCTATTCTGAATGTTACTCCCTATTCTGACTCACAGTCACAAAGATCATAAAGAATATTTCCAGAGAAACAGGGTATTATAGAGTAACTTCATCACCCATTCTTCTGAAGTTATTGGAGTTGGCTGTAGTTTATATTTTTCTAAGTCGATGTTGCATATATGTATGACTGCTCCAACCTCGCAATCTGATTGGCAGTGAAATTATATTGGTACGGCACAGATATTTTGCCCTCCGTTGTCAGGTCATTGTTATTGTTGCGCGTTGTTCTTATCACTGTATGTTTGTCTCAACGTCGCAACAAATGTTATGTGTTTTGCTGCATCCTTTCTGCATTCTTGCCCCCAGCACTTTGCAAAGCAAATTTACGCACATGGTTACATTTACATATGGTTCGTTTCCGTGTGCTTCTTGTTCATCTGTATCATAAGTGTGCGTCATCGACGTTCTTTGTTAGTCTTCCCTTAGCAGTCTTTGTTTGCCTTTGTGCATGTGTATGTAGGTACGTGCATTTCGTGACTAAAAACAAAACTAAATGACGTTCTCCGTCTGGCATCCTGCTTTAAACCTTACGTTTATTTCTTTTCCTTATTCCCTATTTAAATATTTATGACTACACGGTGGACCTGTATGGTTTGTTTTGTACGTTATAGGTACACTCACCCTGACATGGCTAAACAAAACAATTCTGATTCCATTTGGTTTCATATTCTAAGTGAATTAGTAATAATTCCCCATTTACACCCTTTGACAGTTTAGACATATGTTTCACTTTTTCTGTTTAAATATTTCAAGACATTGTTTATCTTTTAAGTTCATTTGCATTTTTCATGTAGTTACTTACTCTCTTCACTCCATTTTAAACAGTAAAATACAATAAGAATTTACATTCATAAACCTCTCTGGTTTAGTGACCTCTAAAAACCATGATGATTTCTATCTGTCTCCTTAATTGATCAATTTCAGATGTCTTTAATTATAACTACTCATAGTCTTCATTCTCTAGTGTTACACCTTTCTGCGGTGCAAAGGGTCAGTGCATCTGTGTAAACACTACAGTAATAAACACTACAGAAAATAAATAAAACTGAAAAAGCATAGATCAAATACCTGAAAGACGTGTCAGTTTTTTCTCTAGGTTCAGTCTGGAGATCATTAGAATCAAGAGTATTAGTTTGGAGGCTGTCTAACTAACATTCACTTAATCTCCAACTGAGTACTGAAGCTTCTGAAGATAGTACAGATGAAAAATACAATTATGTTCTTGGCTTTAGAAAGAGGAAACCAGCTGGACCAGATTTTTCTCACATTGCATGACAACTTAATACCTAGAACTGAATGAGCCTGTCTAACAGGTAGGCAGGTGGTCAGGTGTGTGTTTGTGTGTATGTGTCAGTACAATTTTTTATAGGTCTTTTGCCTATTGCCGCCCTAACATCATTCAACACTCATACTGCTACAACAGCCTCTCCTCCTCTTGACTGTCACGGTGAGACGACAGGGAGTCCACCAGAGGGCACCCATAAACACACGGAGCACCAGACACGCCCCCTTATTAGTTCGGCGCACACCCCCTCATCGTACTGCACTACCCTGGTCACAATCACCGGAGAATTAACACCTGTGCACGATCTCTCACATGTATATAAAGCCTGAGTCTTTCCGTTTATCATTACCATGGAGAATAAAGAGCTTTTTGCCAAAACCTCGCCTCCGGCTGTTCACCACTACCCGTTACATTGACCAAGTGGCATCCACCATTTTGACCCGTCACTAATGGTGTCACCATTTACAAATGACCGACAATCTATGCCAACGGGAGTTTATTTATTTTTACTTTATGGGCTTCCAGCTCATAAAACCCATGAAAACAGGATTCTAATTCCAAAAATTAGAATACACACAAAACACACAAAAACAGTATTTCTGAATTTCTGAATCAAACACCATGACCTTTTGCAAAGGAGGAAGGATCTCTAATCCTGTTAGGGACTTTTAGTACAATTTTGAAATAAAGTTCACAGCTATATATAAACATTTAACCCTTAATATAATTTGCATTCATTCGATGGGTTAATCTGGAATGTGTTGGAGGAGAGCATCTGCATATTTTATTTTAATGACAATATAATCTTTAATTGGTATGAATGAACAAAACACTTGAATGAGCACTCAGACTTTTCTGAACTGTTATTGCTGTCATAGGATTGAAACATTGCTTCTGTGATGGTCTTTATAGGTTGCTATGGCTTCAGTTGTCCACCAGATGTCACCGTCATTGAAGCCTTGAAGTTTCTAATCTTTTTCAACACAATTGTTAGGAAAGCCTCAGTGCTTCATGAGGCTTCACTTGCCCATCACTATTAATGTACTTTTAATGTGTACAACAAATTCCAAAATAGGTTTATAGGAGAGCTGGGAAAATCCTATCCTGGGAAACTATCCTGAAAAGTATTCAACAGGAACTGAGAATAGGCCAGTCGCTCACTGATGACATAATACATGTCTGTCAATTCAAAATAAGCATCACATTAAGGGAATCTACAAGAAATACTCTAAATAACAAAAAGAAAATGTAAAACATAAAATAAAAAACGTAAATAATGGAAAGTATTCAGAACATTCACTAAAACAAAAGTTGAATTTTAGCTGAAATATGAGGAAATCCCATCCTTGCCGCTCCAAATCTGTAGCGGCACAGTGTACATCAAAGGCCAGCTGACAAGTGTCTGTGGCTTTACAATGCGGACCCCGAACCTGCAAACAAGTGTCTACAGCAATACAGTGATCAACAGGACCCGTTCCGGCTCATGTCCCCATGGCAGCACCCCTATGATCCCTAGAGGCGGGAAACCCACCAAATAATTTTTTTGGGGTGGGGGAGGGACAGGGCATGCTTACTAGGTCCCTGACCTGGTTCCTTCGTCCACGGACCCAGCAACCCTGGGTCTAGTCTCCACAGCTGCCCTGGCACCTGCAGCGCTCCCGGAGGCCAACCTTGCACCTGCAGCGCTCCCAGGGCCGTCCCTGCACCTGCAGCACCCCCGGAGGCCCAGGTTTCCGTCTCTCAAATCAATTTCTCGTTCCTCTTCTAGCTCTTCTGGGGGGATACTGAGGTGTTCCCAGGACAGACGAGAGATAGAATCTCCCCAGCTTGTCCTGGGTCTTCCCTGGGTTCTCCTCCCAGTTGGACATGTCCGGAGCACCTCACCCCAGGTGGCGCCCAGGTGGCATCCGGACCAGATTCCCGAACCACCTCAACTGGCTCCTCTCTACATGGAAACACAACTATGTGTTTGAGTGTTCAGTGTGTAGCCTTTAAAGGTGAAGGTGTGTAAAGGTATATCATAGTAGTCACATATACATGTATATTCACAAATATACAGGTTATTTATGCATATTAGGTACATTTACACCATAAAGTGAAGTATAATTACAAGGGGAAGGTTTATTTAGGTTTTGCATGAACACTACAGCAACACATGCTGTATATAAGGTAAACACACAAATAATAAAAACTACAGAAAAACAGAAAACAAGAAAAACAGAAAACAAGCTTGTAACTCCAGCATACAAATTGAGTGCATCTTGTCTCGCATTTCTCGCACAAAACTCCAAGTTTTAATAGTCCTACAGTCCTGTTGAAAGTAGTTAAGACAAGTAGGACATACATAATAATCAATGAAAGCTATTGCTTCATGTATTTTTCTGCATCTGTTTCCTCCACCAAGCTTCAAATCTGGATGAGCAACTTTCAGCATTTTTAAGTAGCAAGAAGTTGTTTCCTTTCTTGCCTAACAGGTCCTTTGAAGTGATTTGTTATATAATAATGAAACACATCTCCAAGAGGAAGTACAGAATAAGAAGAATGCAGAAAGTTGAGTCTAAACCCACAGATCTTCACTAGACATGTAGGATATGTAATATAAAAATATGGTTTTCACTAGGTTAGGTTAGATTTAATGACGTATTTTTTGAAGATTGAAGATTAAAGAAATGGACAGTCCTGGAAAAACCAGTGTGTGTGTGTGTGCAGGCATTGGCAGTGTGTTGAGATGTGTGTGTTTGTGGGGGGCATGTTTGTTGTGTGTGGGGGGGAGCATTGGGAGTGTCCTAAGTTGTGTGTGTGGGGGACATTGGAAGTGTGCTGAGATGTGTGTGTGTGCGTGTGTGTGTGTGTGAGTGTGTGTGTAGGGGGCATATTTGGGAGTGCGCTGAGCTGTGTGAATATATACTGTGTATATATACATATATATATATATATATACACTATATTACCAGAAGTATCCAAACCCAAAGACATCCAAACTTCATGTGGCCTTCAGATTAGCTCAAGAACAGTGCAGAGAGCTTCATACAGTACATCACAAAGTGCAATGCAAAGTGTTGGATGCAGTGGTGTAAAGTACGCTGCCACTGGACTCTAGAGCAGTGGAGGTGCGTTCTGTGGAGTGACAAATAGCGGTTCTCCATCTGGCAATCTGATGGCCAAGTCTGGGTTTGGGCGGTTGCCAGGAGAACGGTTCTTGACTGACTGCATTGTGCCAAGTGTAAAGTTTGGTGGAGTGGTAATATGGTCTGGGGTTGTTTTTCAGGAGTTAGGCTTGGCCCCTTAGTTCCAGTGAAAGGAACTCTGAAGGCTTCAGCATACCAAGACATTTTGGACAATTCCATGCTCCCAACTTTGTGGGAACAGTTTTGAGCTGGCCCCTTCCAACATTGTGGTGTGGTGGTTAGCGCTGTGGCCTCACAGCAAGGTGGTCTGGGTTTGATTCTCGGTCCGGTCTGTTCTTTGTGGCATTTGCATGTTATCTCTATTCCTGTGGGCTCTCTGGGTACTGGGTTTCCTCCCACAGTCCAAATACATGCATGTTAGGTTGATTGGTCACTCTGTTGGCCATATGGTGGACTGGTGACCTGCCCATGGTGTACCCTGCCTTTGCCTCCCAAAGGGAGGGGTCAGAGGCTGTACTATGACATATCCTAGTTGTGCTTTTATTTTCAATATTCATTTTATGCCTTCTGCATTGAGGAGCATGTCAATTTGTGGAAAGTGTAATTTAAAGTTTTATTACCATTCTCAATTAGCTTTCATGACAACTGACTCTAATATGGACTGGGTAGGTATGAAGAGGATAGTAATAATAATCTTTATTTGTATAGCACCTTTCATACATACATGCAACTCAAAGTGCTTTACGGATGGAAGGGAAGACAGGTGTGAAGAAGACAGATGATTTGTGACTTGACAATTGCCAGTGAATGGTTCCTATTACTGAACTGTTCAGATTTCAGTAATGATTTGATTCATTTTAGTTACATTGTTGGGTGTGTTGTAACGGCCTCGCCCTGCAGGTCTCTTCACCACGAGTGATCAGAGACCGGAGACTGGGCTCCTCTCACTTCAGTTTGACACAATGGGAGCCAATCCAGCACTTGCACGCAAACACATTTCAATCATTCAAAAAGTTAAAATGTGGAATACTTTAATGGAAATAAAATGGAAACTTGTCCACACATTTACATAATTACTACAGTTGAATTTAACATTAGCAACAATACAAAGATTACAGTCAAATTACACTATATGTTTGAAACAGCCACATTGGATGTATATTGAGTTAAACAATTGTACTGTATGCAGTAAATGCTATATATTTATTTATATTTCAATATAAATATGTAAATAAATGTGTGTATGAAAACACTGATGTATACCTACACAACTGTATCTATACAACACACTATTTACAATGGGTTCATATCCTGCAGTGCCTGTCCGGTCTGCTGGAGCAGATACTGCACTCCTAGGAGCTCACCTTAAAACAGAAACAAAGGACACATTAATGTTAATGAAGTTTACAAACAGAGTAGAAAAAGATTATACACAGATTATAATAAGATCAGATCTTAATTACCACAGTATTAGAGGTCATGGTATGTCTTACCAGTGTAACACACAGGTGGACAGATCTCAGGGACTGCCTCCCTACCGAACAGCTTCTCGTAGTTCTGGTTTACACAGTGAACCAGGCTGCTGTAGTCGCTGTGGAGAAATGATGGAGCTGAAGACAGGGACGCTGCAGCCCGGTGCTGGTTCCACCTGTGAAGCCCATCCAGGAGGTATATTTGGAAGTTGAGGCTGTTAGTGCAGGTACCTAGAAACAGACAAAACTAATTAGAAATCACTTCTACATAAATAAATTACACACACACACACACACACACACACACACACACCGTAACACACCCTGAATGTATAACCGGTACAAACCTGGGACGAAGCGGTCCAGATGTAAATGAAAGGACTCCAGAGAAGTCAAGCCTCTTGCACATCGGTAGGTCTTGAGAAGCACCCCACCCTTTGTGATGCTTCTTGTCTCTGTGTAGAGCTCTACCCCTGTTGGGTCCTGAATGCATCTCGCATGCTTTTTCTGAACATGCCAGATGTGCTCCATCCTTTCCCGGTCCAGCAGAGGAACACCAAGGGAGTCGCGGCCACTGCTCCCCAGGAGCTCTCTATAAGCTTCTCTATAAGCCGAATGGTGGTCTCCTCTCCCCGGGTCCTCCTCCGACAGTGCAGAGTCAGCTCCTCCTTGGTCAGATGTTTGGTGGTTTCTGCATCGGTCATGTCAGGCAGACCCTTGGCCCTGAGCTGCTCTCTTTTGGCCGTGCAGAGGAGGGCAACGTCAGCTGCGTCCCACTCAAATATGCAAGAGGAGAGTCGTGCCATGAAGCCGGGATACAGTTGGTGGGTGTAAGTGGTGCATCCTAAGGCAATCCTCCGCATGAAACGCCAGACGTCCAGCCGTACAGTCAAGGTGTTCCACCCACCGAACATCGTCTTCACCTCCTCCTCTTCCGCCTCCGCGCAGCATCCGCAATCTACGTAGAGAGCAGCAGGGGGTGCCACACCTGCCTGCTGATATCTCCTGATTAGGCCATCGGCCATAACGTCCAGGCCAGTGCCGACAGCACACTCCTGCGCCATCAGCACACTGGTGAGCACCTGACCCAGCTCGTTGCCCACAGAGGTGAGCCACACTTCTGTCCCTGTCCCAGCCAGCCTCTTGGTGATCTGAACACAGACGTTCTGTAAACACCCATACATGTGCCCATACATTAAATGAAAAATGGTTGGTTAAATTAATTTTCCTAACCTTTTTTGTGGAGCCCAACTTCAAGATGGCTCCATATGTTGAGGTTATGCTGGCCATGATGCTGTCTGTCCCAAGCCAACTGGAGCTGGCACCACAGCATCCTGGCTGGAAAGACCCTGGGCATAGACAGGGGCGGTGTAAAGTTTCACAATACATAACTTGGACACAAACAAAAAACATGTAAAGCATAACACAAACAAAAACATGTAAGCACAAAACTTCATGTGAAAACCACAATCAATGTTGTTTCACCGACAACATGAAAGAAATCGTACTCACTTGTGTGTGAGGACAACTCTGAACTCCGGGCCATATCCAGCTGCTGAAGAACCGTCTGGCAGTAGTGGATGTGCAAAGAAGAGGTCTGGACCCGGAGCCCGGTGGAGCGGACGGCCTGGCTGTGGTGGGTGGTACCAAAGCTGCAAGTTGTCCTGTAGTTGTGGCTCCCCTTCAGGACCGATCTGCAACAGCGTGCTCATTACCCAGCTGTGGTCCTCTGATGGCAAACCTTCCAGCCGCAAACAGGGAGGGGGAATATGGTGTGGCCCTTCATTAGTCTACAGACAAACAAATAAAACATCATTAATACAAATAGTTAATAATTCATATAACTGAGTGTGAGATTACTTACTGACACAGATGAGTATGATGGTAGAGAACTTGTGAACTGAGTCTGTACTACTGGTTTTTGGAAAGGCCCATGAGCAGGCTGTTTAAGAGAGTATAAGAAAAAACACAGCATTTATCATTACTGATAGACAAAACATATACATTTAATCGTTTTAGATTTAAATTTAGTTTAAATGTTTGTTGCTTCTTAGTTGCTCCAACATGGATAGAGGCCTTGGAATACATTAAAGAATTATAAGAGTAGTCCCTTTTAAAGCTTGACAGTTTCTGGAACAGGAATGTGGAAGAAAATGTCACTTCAGGTGAGAAAGTTGGCTTGAATGTAAGTATGCATGGAAACCCTTCACACAGTTGAGTATAAGGTCAAAGTCGTTACATGCAGTTGTATACAAAGGACAGTCTTTACCGTATGCATATACGGTTTTAATTGTTATATTCCTATTTATAATTCATATATTGTATGTTGTAAATATTGTCTCTGCAAATTGTGGAATTCGCACCCAAGTTTTTCACTCACCGGTGTCTTTGCACTCTGGTGATGTGACAATAAATCTGATTTGATCAGATTGGACTGGACTATTAATATGACAGTTGTCACCTCATTCCTCTGTCATCCACTGAGCAATAACAGCTATTGTGTTAATTTAGGTCTAGTTCAGGCATATCCAAAGTCCGGCCTGGGGGCCAAATGTAGCCCGTGTACAAATTTCCAACGGCCCGCTGCCTCTGACATAATAATGTCCGGCTGCCAGCACAGTGGACCAGAGTATAAAATAGACGGGTACAACAGAGCCATTTTATATTTCACCAGAAGATGGCAGTAGACTTGGTCTATACTGCAGTACCCTACACCCCTCCATCACATGCAGACACCCCCCCCCACCTTCATAAATTAGTCAATTTGCAGTTAATGATAATGCTTCAGAATGCCAGGCTGAATGGTCGGCCCTCACACATTTTCATCTCACCAAACCTGGCCCTCATTGCAAAAGGTTTGGAAACCCATGGTCTAGTTAGACATTTTTAGGGTGAGATTTGTTGTAACAATACAGTATTTAAAATCAAATTTGAATTAAAGAATATAATTATTGTCAATGAGCAATCAATTTGAGTAATGTGAGTGGTAAAAAGCAAACATTAGTTGCTTTGCTTCTTTAATTGGCAATACTTACTGTAATGGTGAGGTTAGGTAGCACGACGAGGCGAGTGCGTTTAGCATACACATGTTTACTGTAGAACTGTAGTGCAGACAGCGCACTTACTGACGAGACTCTGACAAAGACGAGCATGGGACACTGCGTGAACGCACATTAAATAGACAAACTACACGAGCCCCAACAAAGCGAGATACAGGTGAGACCGATGAACACACTCACATGGAACTACAGCCACGGAAATACACATATGGGCTCTGTTCGAAATAGCCTACTACATACGGCATACTGCATACTGCACTCAGTATATACTGGATACTGCATACTGGTCCTTGTAGTAATATGCAGTAGTTTCCAGTATGCGACAAAAGCAAAGCATACTACGGGGTCATGTGAACGTAGCGTTGCATGAGGGGATGCAGTACACCACGAAGATAGCTCTGTTCACGTACTGGAATATTTTGCGGAAGTAGTATGTTATCTGGGGATGTTTCACGTACTGGAAAAATTCTTTTTATTCGCATATTGCATACGGCATACTGATTTGGGGCCCAAGCATTACGCCAGTAGCATGTAGTAGACCATTTCGAACACAGCCGTGGACATAACTAGATGTAGACTACACACGCCCCAAGGGAGGGGTCCGGGGCTGTATAGTGACATTTACCTTCAGGGTGTGAAATCCACATGTACACTTCTGTGACTGACCAAACAAAGAAGTCTGGCCATGAGCTTGCATTTCTCAATCTGCAATAATGATTGCAAATGTAGGGTTAACATGTTGGTTATGTTTGTTTTCCATCAGTACGGTTATTCAGAACATACATTACATACTTGCAAGTGATCTTAGCAAACACATACAGTATACAGTATGTAATACAGTCAAAACATGTAGTGTGTGGTGTATATACCTCTTGATATAACTCGTGCCACTTCTTCTGCCTTGGAGCAGGCCTGTTGCCTGCACCAGAAGGCCAAACCCTGGTGCTGGCAAAACTTCTCAGTCGGGAAACCCACTCGGAGTCCGCCATGGCCTTGTGACACTTGGAAGACCTGCTTTTAGACTAAGTAGATATTTCATTTAATTAGCTACGCAAACGAGACAGTGAATATTTTTGCATCTAAAAAAATAAATGTGAAAAATAACCACAATGGTGAAAAACAACACAATGTTGCTCTTTTTTAAATTCCTCCATGTATTGACATTACAAAAAAAGATAAATTGTTTTGGATAAATAAAGGAACAAAAGTATTTGTCATATACCTAGTAGTACGTTAACTAGTAGTATTTTAATGTTGTCGGCCATCTAGGGCAAACTGTAGCTAATTAGCTAGCTTGCTAAATAGCCACCAGCTGCTAATACTGGGTCTTCATTATCTGACACGATGTTTGCTCCGGGATAAATGAGTTATAAACATGGAATTACAACCGGCCAAGATGTATTTACATTGCATATTACTTTATAAGCTATATTCATGGTCTATTAACCTTTATAGGTTAATAAATAAATAAATAGGCATCGGTACACACATCTTAGCTACATCAGTTCTACATGTAACCTACTCTTGTCTAATGTAACTAACTAGCAAAAACAAACAAACAAAAAAAGCATAAAGGATAAAACTATCTCTAACGATTTCAGGCGAGAACGTCATGCCCGCCTTAACTCAGTTTGACAACAGGAAACAACTACAACTACATAGTTGCGTCTATGTAGTACTGAAGTGAATAAAATCTTAAACACTCACCATTTCGCCGTTGGTCTTGCTTGGTTTAAAATACCCGGGCTTCATGTTCACGCTCTCCATATAGGAGCGAGCCGCTTGAGTTCCACCTACGTCACGAAGGGGAAGGAGAAACTGCTCGCGACTATTGGATGCAAAATGTTGGCGCGGCGGACGTGATTGGACATTCCAAAAAGTCCAAACGTCTCCATTTTGACCCCGACCCACCAACCAAAGACTGCTCAAAAACCCAAGGAACAGATCCTGTTTATGTGGAATCTTTATAGAACCACACCCAAGGAAATACACATATGGATATAACCAGACGTAGACTACACCTACACACGCCCAAGGGATGGAGGAAGAGCTGATACCAGCTAGGAGTGAATTGCAATAGTCGAGATGACTAGAAATGAAAGCATGAATAAGAATCTCAGCAGCTGACTGAGAGAGGGATGATCTGATTTTAGCAATATTACGGACAAGAATATGTATAGAATGTATAAAATGTATAGAATGTATTCAATTATTGTATTCTGTTCATAGAACAGCATTGTGCTTTGTAGTGAATTTCACATCAATGTTTCACATAGGTATGTCCTTCACATAGCAAAATGTAACAAAGGTAGATCTTTATTATTTGATACTGTGATTTGTTGTTTGACTATTTGATTTTAGAAAACCACACAGATTCATACAAGTTTTCCCAATGTGAAATTACTCCCAATCTGGCAGTAGAAATAAACTGACAAGAACATATCTGGATGTCTGCTCTGTTTCTAACACAAGAGTTATGCCAGTTGATGTACTGTCAGTACACTGACCCACAATTTATATGCTTTATTTATACACTCTTAAAACCTACATGCTTACAAATGTAAGTGAAGCACTGAGGCTTATATTACTATTGCAAAGCACATTGATTTGACACAGAGTACTGAAGCTTGTATCAGAGTTATTACCACATGACTCAAAGGTTCTAATGTCACTGAAACGGGTGGGACTTTTTCATATGTTTCGCACGGCCAAGCTAAAAGAAAAACTTGCAAGCTAAAAGAAAGTGTAAAATTCCTGGACATAGTTTTACCGTAAAATTGGAAAAGTTGAAAGCCTTTGTCACAGGAAGCAAAAACGGAAGAAACGTTAAAATGTTTCAGAACATTTCAACCTGCTGCCTACTAGGATAGTTTGTAACATGTTATTGAAGTATATTTTCACATAAAAAAACATGAAGAACTTTAAAAACTAAATATGAAATCACTGATCACAATCAAATTTCCTATTTTATGAAATATGAAAATGATAGAGTGTTTCATTGTTTGCAGTGCTGTGCAATTTTGAACCTATGGCTGCTATAATTTATGTAAAACACAAGGTGTCGCTGTTCGGGCATTGGTTTTCAATGATGGTTATGAATACTGAAGGTGGTATATATGCAGCCAAAGGAACTTGCTGGGACGTTTACAGTTAACCAAACTGTAATTGTGAAATCACTGCATTGCTTCATGGGTGTATTCATGTGTCCAGGTGTTTCCAGTAGACATATTAAGTATTTTATCTATGTATGTTTGTGCAGTGTGACAGGTCCGCCCTCAGAACCTTCAGCACACCTCAGGACTAGCTAACACCTGTCAGTCATCCACCCGATATTAATTAGTGGGTGTTTGTGTGTTGTATTTATGAAGACTTAAACCTTCCCATGTGCCTTGCCATTTACAAAGACTCCAGCACATATAGAGCTTATACTATACAAAATGTATTATTTTGCACCATATATATATTGTGTGTGACAAAGGGAGGTGAAACTGAATTTTTAAAAACATACATTGTACTGCAGTGTGACATCACAATATGGTAAAATATAAAAAAAGTATAAAAAGTATACTTATAAAAAAAAAAGTATAGATCAGTTGTATTCAAAGTTTAAGGTTCCCTTTATGCAAACTATAATTAATACTTTGCATATGTATATTATGTATAGCTGTATTTATGTATTCTTTACTTGTTTTTTTTATCGCATTTTTTCTATGTTTATATTTCATGCTTCATTTATATTACATTCACACCACAGGACTGTCACGCTCAGCCCCGGACCCCTGACTTTGGGCGTGTGTTCTTGTTGTCTATGTCCATATGTGTATTTCCGTGGGGGTGTGCCGGTGTGAGTGTGTTCATTCATCACACCTGTAGCTCATCTCGTCTTCACAAGGGGTTAGTGTTGTTCGTCTATTTAATGTGTGCTTGCGCAGTGTCCCGTGCTCGTCTTTGAGTCAACCACGTTAAATGTTGTATGTTTGTTCAGCGGATGGGGTTCCGAATGTGTGGGTGTTTTGTGGGTTGAAGGTGACGGGGCAGTGTAAGACCCCTGGTAGTTGTGTTTGGGTTTTGATATGTTTTTGGTTTGCTAGTTTTGTATAATGGAATGGTTTTGTTTTGTTTTGAATTGTTGGAATGTGGTTTTTGTATATGCTTGTGCTGGCAATAAAACAAAACAAAAAAATGTTTGTTCAGCGCGCGATAGCGCTTTATGTTCTATTTTAAATAAACCACTGTGTGATAACGCCAAAAATACTCTCCTAAATACCTAAAATCTCTCGCCACCGTGACAAGGACATTGTGCATGTGTACCTTACAATAAAACAGTTACATAAAACATTACATTTTGCCTTTTTAATACAAGTTTTGTTTTGTTGGAGAAAAAGCACTTTTTAATATATATATATATATATATATATATATATATATATATATATATATATATATATATTTGCCAATAGTATTCGATCACCCATTCAAATTATCGGAATCAGGTGTTCCAATCACTTCCATGGCCACAGGTGTATAAAATTAAGCACCTAGGCATGCAGACTGTTTTTACAAATATTTGTGAAAGAATGGGTCGCTCTCAGGAGCTCAGTGAATTCCAGTGTGGAACTGTGATAGGACAAAATCCAAAAATTTCCTTGCTCCTAAATATTCCACAGTCAGCTGTATTATAAGAAAATGGAAGTGTTTGAGAACGACAGCCACTTAGCCATGAAGTGGTAGGCCACGTAAACTGATGGAATGGGGTCAGCGGATGCTGAAGTGTATAGTGCGAAGAGGTCGCCAACTTTCTGCAGAGTCAATCACTACAGACATCCAAACTTCATGTGGTCTTCAGATTAGCTCAAGAACAGTGCGCAGAAAGCTCCATGGAATGGGTTTCCATGGTCGAGCAGCTGCATCCAAGCCATACATCACCAAGTGCAATGCAAACCATTGGATGCAGTGCTGTAAAGCATGCCGCCACTGGACTCTAGAGCAGTGGAGGTGCGTTCTCTGGAGTAATGAATCGCGCTTCTGCATCTGGCAATCTGATGGACAAGTCTGGATTTGGCGGTTGCCAGGAGAACGGTACTTGTCTGACTGCACTGTGCCAAGTGTAAAGTTTGGTGGAGGGGGGATTATGGTGTGGGGTTGTTTTTCAGGAGCTGGGCTTGGCCCCTTAGTTCCAGTGAAAGGAACTCTGAATGCTTTAGCATACCAGCACATTTTGGACAATTCCATGCTCCCAACATTGTGGGAACAGTTTGGAGCTGGCTTCCTCTTCCAACATGACTGTTCACCAGTGCACAAAGCAAGGTCCATGAAGACATGGATGGCAGAGTCTGGTGTGAATGAAACTAATAGTTAGTATATTCATATTTTATTTTTAGTATTTGTTAGATTTTTCTTATTAACTATTGTATTATATTGTTGTATTGCTACGATATTGTAGTGATATTGTAGTATTAAATTATGTTTCTTTCTAAAATGCTATTGTTTATTCTTTCAACCCAGGTCTGGATTTGAATTTTGTTAAATACCTTTGACCTTGTCTCACACAGTTATGGATGTTGTGTAATGGGCCATCAGGGGTGTCAGGATGATCAGGAATGAAGCAACCAGACAGACTACACCTCTGGTGGGGTAGGAGGCAAAACAAATTAAATGGAGTCTTGGCCAGAACACAAGTTACATAGAAGGTGTGGAGAGTGCTTGGTGGACACATAAACGGAGGAAGGATGCTTACCCAAACACCCAGCCACAATAACAGAGTCAACGGCCTCCCTCTGGTGGCAGCCCACTGTCATTGCGAGTCGCCCGTTACATAGCTAGAGAGTTGATCAGCTACATCAGGCACAGCGGTGCTGAAGTTTTGTCAGCATCTCTAATGGATTGAGAGGGTTTTGAGAATTATTATACCATAGCAGTGGTGTGGTCAGAATCTGCCCCCTGAAGGGGGGCTGGGGTTAGAGGATTCAGGGTTCATATGTTGCATGGTAGTGGGTGTAAGTACAACACCGTTGTACCTAATTAAGGGGTGACTGGGCTTAATCGTGCATTATTAGCATCATAATCGTCACGACTGAATTGTTTGCTTTTTGAGCTTTTTTTCTGGACTGCTTTTCTTTTGCCCCTCCTGGTGGTGCGTAGCGGGTACGTCACAGAAATAACAGCCCACTCGTCCTGGCCCGTGTAGCGAGGAAAACAGCATTCATCTACACTCTGGCTTTTATATAAATGGGGAAAGTACCTGCTCTCCATTCACAACAGACACATGATTTCAACTCTTTGAATATCGACGACTAAACGTGTGCTGCGTTTTTTTAATCACACTGACTGTAACCGCTGCGATGGACCAGGCGGGGAGTCGCTACCGAGTGGTACGTTATCAAGTTATTAGGTTACTAAGCCGTATTGGAGCGATGGAGACAGTTAGGTATGTGTCCAACTTCAGAAGCCGACATGTAACCGTGTTATGAAAAAGTGTGTGTTATGAACATACGTCCAGCACGCGCGCTGGTCTGTGGCGGCGTTTCTAGGCAGTTGCACGTTACTTCCGCGTTAGCGCGCGCGGCCTTGAAACCGTTGGGTGAGAAGCGGAGATTTAAAAGGTTACTACAACCGTAACGCCACCGGTAATATCTTGATAACGGCGGTGTTTCGGCGCTCGTGCCTAAACCGTTAGGTGGCAAGCTAGTTAGCTAAGTGGCTAGCTAGTTAAACCGTTCGTTTGCGGTTCACCATATTGAAGTATGTAGGTAGCATTAGCATAGACATGTTGACGTAAGACGAGTGGAAATGACTGTGGGCAACTGGGTAACACCGACCATGTAGGTAGGGTAGGTAGGTAAGAAAGAAAGAGGGTAGGTAGGTAGGTAGGTAGGTAGGGTGGGTGGGTTGTTAGGTAGGAAGGGGAACCTAAGCTAGTTCTTTCTTATACCCGAAAAGATTTGTCATAAAATGTGACAAAGCGAAGTTCATAAAATTATTAACTTAATTATTAACAATAATTAACTGCGCCTGAACCACTTAGTTACGCTACATGGTGATGTTAAAGTTTGGAGTAGAAAATAAATGCGATCATGGTCGTGGAAATTATTGTAAATAATAGTTTCAAACATAGCATCCGTTAGAGTAATATATCAATCAAAGAAATATGAATATATGGAATAATATATATATATATATATATATATATATATATATATATATATATATATATATATATATTATTTATAATATTTATATATTTATTGTGTTCGTGTGTGTTTTGTTAGTATTTATTTTATTTAGTTTTTGGGATCTAGCAAACCAGCCAGTACATAGATGTAGCCTCTATAGCTACTGTAGTTTTTGTGCTGGACAGCATCCTGCAGCTGATATGAAGTGACCCTGGACACAGCCTAATCAGGCCAGCTGAACAGGAGATTTAGTACAACAGGCACACAGGGCTGTATACTACATATTTGTTGACATGTAGCATTTTCTCTTGATCTTTATTTTGAATCTTCAGACTTGTAGAGTCAGTGTTTCAGGGTTAGAACTCATCTGACATAGTTCATGCTGTGTGTTTTTGTGTTTGTGGATGTGAAGAAACCTTAGTCAATTATATCTCTGGATGTCTTTCTTCATGGTAGGCTGTTGCTATGCAACGACTGCAAAGTAGGGCTCTCTGCTTGTGTCATGGAGAGGAGCTTTCTATTTTACGTTACTGTGGTTTTGCATTCCTTGGTGTTTCATGACTCCGCCCCATCTTTTATATGGCCTGAAGATGGTTTGGTCTCATTATTATAAATACCAGTGAACTGCATAGGGACTCTTCAACCCTGAGCACTGCCCTGAATCACATCTGTACCACATCAGTGCCCCAGTTAGACCTTGTGTGTGCAGGGTGTTGCGAAATAATTCCGTGGCTATTTTTAACGGGGGTCTGTGTGTGAATGTCGTTTTGTTCTGAGATCAACATTGCTCCACAGCGTGCATGGCTGCTGGTTTAGGAAAGTCTCTGTTTTTCCTAAGCAGCCTAAGTTTTGGTGGCCTGAAGCTGTGCGTGTGTCTGACGGTTGTGAGGCATGTGTCTGTGGTGGCAGCGAGGTGTGTATGTATATGTGTGCTGGATCATCACAGCTTTGTACTGTTTACCCTTTCTGTATTCATAATGGTGCATAAAGGCGAATATTTAAACAACAAACCTTGTAGGTTTTTAGTCAACAACTTGGAACTTTTCCAAGAACAATTAAAATAAGTAAATGCAACAATCTTATTCCACAGTTAAAATAGGCATGGCAAGGCCTATTGCCTAGAAATGTGGATTACTGCTTTTCCACAGTATATCAGCTGTTGAGATTTCCCAAATCCATGTCCTTGTGGCTTACAGGTGTCGTAGAGCACTCATAAAACATTCACAAGACCTGCCAAGCACACGTGTCTGTCTGAGTTCGCTGACGAGACCAGACGCGTGTGCAAGCTTCAAAATTTCCCTTGACTGGGAGGAAGTGTTAACATAGCAATGTTACCATGGCAAGTAGCCTAAATAATATTCATTCATGTTGCGGTGGCATGCTGATTGAAAGCCGTACCACTTCACCATTCGCTTGACACTATGTGGGCAGAATAAAATAACTTTGGCCTTGACTACACAACGATTGCATACTGTAATGATGAAGATGGTAAAGGAACTGTTTCAGGAACAGCGATGCTGACGGTGTTTTAAGAATAATGATGCTGACGGTGTTTTATGAACTGTGATGCTGATGTGTTTTTCAGCTGGTGAGTTGCGTCTTCCTCCCGTTTGTATGTGGTCAGTCAGCGGCAGTTATGGTGGTTTTGTACTTGACTCCAGAGTACCGCTGACTGGTGCTCGAGTGTTTTCATGGCGTAAGCAGCAGATTGGTTGGCTTTTGTCTGATTTCATCTTTGGTTCTCTGTAGTTGCACAACGAGGATGACCCATGTGACGCAGCCTCTGCCGAAGAGCCGTCCACCTCCACCCAGGCTGCCACCTCTGTGGTTGCTGCTAGCAACCCCATCTCCGTGTCAACGGATGCCGAGGCTCCACCCCCTCCCTATACCAGCGTTCCTTTAGGAGCGACTGCCCAAGGTATGCAGTTTGTAACATAATCGTTTTCAGGTCTTGGTACTGATGCAGTTGACTCCAGTATAGTTCATGCTAAAGGCGACGGTTGATTTGGCTCTGAAAGGTGTAGAAAGAAAGTGTAGAGAAGAAGGGAGGGAGTATCATCTTAAACGAAGAGGCACCCAATGGAGTCTCGTGGCTCTATTTCTTGACCTCTGGCCTCATCTCCCACCCTCTGTGGCCTGCAGTGCCTCCGTAGAGCAGTGTCTCCGTACAGCAGTGTCTCTCAGTGACTGTATCTCAGTCAGTTTACCAGCCAGTTAACAACCAAGTTCATGAGGTAGTTCATGAGATATGAGGCAGTGAAGACCGAGAAGCCTGTGGAACTCTGCTTAGAGCATTTTATCCCTAGCTACTGCATGGACTCTGTGTTCGCTGTAGCCCTGCGTTTCTTTGGGTAAGATATTCAGTTTTATTCAAGACTCTGCCTTGAAAAAGGAGATGCATCAGCTTGCTAACGTTGCATTGTTATTGCAGATCTGTGCAGGACAGTCCTGTATTTTACATTTTCTATGTTGCACTGCCCCTATTTGAAAGATTTTAATGCCCAAAATGTAACTGAAACGAAGCAGTGAGGTCGCTGAGCTATGCTGCTCCTGATAGCCCATCACTGCAGACAGGCAGGGCTGCCTACCCAGTAACAAAGCAGTGATCTTCATATGGTGACTGATTGACACTTGAAATTGAAGCTGTGAATGACAACAGTTGATTAGCACAAAGGGAACAGGCAGCCCACGCAAGAAGGATCTCCACAGCTGAACAGAAACTTCTGGTAACAACGCTTTGTGAATGTTTCCATAACATTGCTTTGTGTGTGTGTGTGTGTGTGTGTGTGTGTGTGTGTGTGTGTGTGTGTGTACATACAGAGCACACCTTCCCCGAGAACTTCCCTGTGCCACCCCCCTACAGTGTGGCCACGTCACTGCCCACCTACGATGAAGTGGAGAAAGCCAAAGCTGCAGAGATGGCAGCCTCCTCAGTGGACACCATGCCACGTGTAAGACACACACACACGTATGTGTGGACACCGTGCCACGTGTAAGACACACACACACACGTATGTGTGGATACTATGCCACATGTAAGACACACACACACGTATGTGTGGACACCATGCCACGTGTAAAACACATACAAAAGTAGTCTAACAAAAGAGTTAAACTAAGCCCTCCTCACTATTTTGGTTTCCAGTGTCATATTCCATTCTCTTCTGTTTCTGTGTAATAGCACAGATTAGCAGCTCAGAGATGAGATTTCCTAGTTTAAGTGCAACATAGCATTATCTTTTCTTTTTTCTATGCTACAGGTGTAGCCTGTATTCATTAAGAACACCCACTACCTGGTGAAGGTGTAGTCTGTATTCATTAAGAACACCCACTACCTGGTGAAGGTGTAGCCTGTATTCATTAAGAACACCCACTACCTGGTGAAGGTGTAGCCTGTATTCATTACGAACACCCACTAACTGGTGAAGGTGTAGCCTGTATTCATTACGAACACCCACTACCTGGTGAAGGTGTAGCCTGTATTCATTAAGAACACCCACTACCTGGTGAAGGTGTAGCCTGTATTCATTACGAACACCCACTAACTGGTGAAGGTGTAGCCTGTATTCATTAAGAACACCCACTACCTGGTGAAGGTGTAGCCTGTATTCATTAAGAACACCCACTACCTGGTGAAGGTGTAGCCTGTATTCATTAAGAACACCCACTACCTGGTGAAGGTGTAGCCTGTATTCATTAAGAACACCCACTACCTGGTTGAGGGGAGCCTGTATTCATTAAGAACTACCTGGTGAAGCAAAAGAACACCCACTACCTGACTGATTCTGCTGAAGCTGTAGCCTGTATTCATTAAGAACACCCGAACTGCTGGGCCCTGAGAAGTGGGTGGAGAACTGCTGGGCCCTGAGAAGTGGGTGGAGAACTGCTGTTGAGATTATAGCCCAACTTCTGACATTGTGCTGTGTCAGACTCCTGTGTGGTTGATGATTGACAAGAGGGGGATGGAGAAGACACCTTAAGAGATTTCAGAAATAATTTAAATGAAAAGGTTTTAATTTGATATGGGAGATGTGCAGTTAAGGTGTGAATGGACTATAGCTACAGTAGTACTGACAAAATATTTTGATGCGTTCAGTAAAATTGAAGGTAGTTTTTAACCATCCCAAGCTTGTCTGTCTTCTCTGGGCGGCGTTCTTTCCCTCTCTCCTTTCTTTGGCCTTTAACCACAGAGGCAGTTCCAGTCAGCTTCAGTCCCATCAGAGAACGGAAGCTTTTCGAAGGTAGTGGTGTGTCCCCACCTACAGATCATGGCCTCTGTGAATGTTGAGTAGGGGTTACAGATTATAAATAATCATCAGGAGATCATCAAACTAGAGAATTGCTTTATAATTAAACCCCAAAACTATAAAAATGTTATAATTAAATCCCAGCATAACCCATCAGATATTCACAATAAAAGCGACAGGCTACTCACCATGGAGATGTTGACCCAAGTCATACTGTATAAGTTTATATTTTTATACAAGCAAAAGCGATGGTTGTGTAGCAGTTAGACTAGCGCCATGAAAGAGAAAGGATTCCATGTAACTGTAACGTCAGGGTACTGGGGCTGTTCAGAATCCTTCCTGTACACTAGAGTTCAAAAGAACATTAAAGACACCCACGCTGTGACCTGCATCTCGAAGTGTTTTCATGTGAAATTTATGAATATCGAAATTACAACAGTAGGGCGAATTTCCAAATTACCAGTTTTGCTAGGACGATTATCTTAATTTTAAATGCTTTTTAAATGGAAAAACCCAGTATTGTTTCATTGTTATTAAAAATGTGATTAATGCATGCCCGTTCCTTGTAATGAAAAAAAAATCCTGCCTCTCCAGCACTGTGCCTGCTGGGTTTATCCAGAGTGACATGTTTATCAGACACAATACCACAACTGGCCATGATGGTAGAGACTGATTCTGTCAGCTTATCAGATCTGTTGGCTCTCTCTCTCTCTTTCTCTGTCTCTCAGTCTCTCTCTCTCTCTGGCTGTATCACTCTGTCTGTCTGTCTCTCTTTTTCTCTCTCTCTATCTTTCTCTCTCTCTCTTTTTCTGTTTATCTCTGACTCTGTCTGACTCAGTCTTCTACTATCTGTCCATGACTGTTTATCTCTATATCTAATTGTCGCTTGTATCTCTCTCTCTCTCTCTCTCTTTCTCTCTCTCTCTGGGTTGATGTTCAGGATGATGATTTTCCACTGCGGAGTGATTTCAGTGACGGTGATCAGATGAGGGTGGGAAACGATGGCATCTTCATGCTGGCCTTCTTCAGTGAGTTTGACTATGTGTGTGTGTGTGTGAAAACACACCTGCATGGGTGTATGAGTGCCTGTGTGGTGGAGGGGTTGATTTATCTGTAATGTTTAATGTATGTAATGTTATTATATTGTGTGGCTGATGCTTGGAATTCAGTAATCCTTTTGGTAAAGGTGTATGCAACTGGGGTGGTTTTCAGACTTCATCCACCAGGTGGCGACATTTATATGTAAATATTTGTCTACCATACAAACCAAATGCAAGTGATTGCTGGGAGAGCAGCTGTGAGTCTGTATGAGCACCTGTGGAGTGAATATTTCAGCTGGTCTTGATCAGGAATTCAGATACATGCACTGTCACTCCCTCACTGTTCTGGCCACACCCCTTACTGTTCTGGCCACTCCCCTCCCTGCAAGCTCATACGTTAGCTTTGCTGCTGAATGTGTTATACCAGTTTTTATTTTCCTTGTTTTTTATTACATTACATGCCAGCAGTGACGGCCAAGTTATTATTTAGGGTGGAGTTTGATTTGCAACTCACTGGGTTAGTGTGGGTCTGATCTGAGTGAGCGTCTGGGTTAGTGTGGGTCTGATCTGAGTGAGCGTCTGGGTTAGTGTGGGTCTGATCTGAGTTTCACTGCGTTTTACTGCAGTGGCCTTCCTGTTCAACTGGATTGGCTTCTGTCTGTCCTTCTGTCTGACCAACACCATCGCGGGTCGCTATGGGGCCATCTGTGGCTTTGGTCTGTCCCTCATCAAGTGGATCCTCATCGTGAGGGTGAGGACATGGACACGCATACGCGCACACACACGCTCACACACACACGCTCACACACACACATGCATACACACACAATGGAAGAGAACAGTGAAGATGAATGAAGTCTGAAATGGAAAGCTAATTCCTGTTTTTAGAGTGCTTTATTAGAAATGATTAGAAAATACTTTTGCATATGAATATTAGTATGGTCTGTGTGTGTGTGTGTGTGTGTGTGTGAGAGATGGAGAATCAGAAAAAATGCATATCTGTGCAGAAGTAGCTGTTAGCTATTGTTGAGGACCACTGGCTTACTGTGAGTGTGTGTTTCAGTTTTCAGAGTACTTCACCGGATACTTCAATGGGCAGTACTGGCTTTGGTGGATATTCTTGGTCCTTGGTAAGTGAATGCAGGCTCGTTAAAAAGGACTTGCCTGATTCAGACAGTAGGTCGACTCATAGACCGTGAATAAAATACTGCTGTTGGGATCATTGCCTAATGTATAGAGATCTAATAGTAGCCAAAGGTGTAGAGAGCTAATAATAGACAAATGTGTAGAGATCTAACTGTAGCATAATGACAGCTGACAAGACTGAGGCAGTAATGATTTCAGCTGCAAAAACATCAGAGAAATTGAGCTGTATTGTAGTCACAGAGAGACTATCACAGACGTTACTGTAGTCACGGAGAGACTGTCGCAGACATTACTGTAGTCACAGAGAGACTATCACAGACGTTACTGTAGTCACGGAGAGACTATCACAGACGTTACTGTAGTCACGGAGAGACTGTCGCAGACGTTACTGTAGTCACGGAGAGACTATCACAGACGTTACTGTAGTCACGGAGAGACTGTCGCAGACATTACTGTAGTCACAGAGAGGCTATCACAGATGTTACTGTAGTCACGGAGAGACTGTCGCAGACATTACTGTAGTCACAGAGAGACTATCACAGACATTACTGTAGTCACTTGCACCTACAGCATCACACACTGCCCGATATACTCTGTCATGTGCCAGTTCACACTAAAAATGAGAGTTCAAAGTTCAGTTTATATTAAAAAAAAATGAATGTGTTGACGTTCACAGTTCATTTTTTAAAACACTGCAGATTGCCCACAATGTAATCCAGTGCAAGTCTATCCACCTCTTGTCGGTAAATGAAGGCAGCAGGTCCTGTACACAATGCTGTGAGTTTCATTTAGGTGAATGAACTTTGTGGTTGGTGCATCGTAGTTCTTAATTTTTTGTACCCATTAAGTCGTGTGTATTCCACAAGGCGACTGTGATGCTTCAACACTAAATGTCGTTTTAAATTTGATGCCGATGTGTCCGATGTTCGAACTTGTTTTCTCAGACCGAGTGGGCACAATTTGCATAAAAACATGTTTTTATTCCATCTGAGTCCACACATGTGTCCATAAAATGTATTTAAATGCTCAAGCAATCAGTAGTTACCATGAACTGCATCAGTAGTTATGTTGTTTACACTAGCAATGGACATGGGCTGTGTTTACATGCAGTGAAACTGCCATAAAATGTGAGCACTCACATTCATTCTTTATAAAGTGAACGGTTCAAGTTCACAATTCACAGAAAATATGTATGCGTTCAATGAATGGTGTTCCAACACAACTTTGGATGCACTAATGTGGGCTAAAGATAATATGGGATAAAACTGATGTGCGCTATTGCTTGGTCCTCTGCTAATATGGGCTAATGCTAACATTAGTCTATATTACTCAATATGACAATTGTCATTGACAATTGCTTGTGGTTGTTGCTCATATTGGCTAAGACTAATGTTGGTTAATGTTCATATTGACTAATGCTAATGTTGGTTAATGATCAAATTGGCTAATGCTAACACTGGATAATGGTAATATTTGCTAATGTAAACACGTGTGTGTGTGTATGTTTGTGTGTACAGGTCTGCTGCTGTTCTTCAGAGGCTTTGTGAATTACCTGAAGGTGCGAAACATGTCTGAGAGTATGGCGGCTACACACAGAACACGCTTCTTCTTCCTCTATTAGGGGTGAGTGAACACACACACACACTATATACTACACACCAAATACGCTTCCTATTAGGGGCAAGTATACACAGATGCTCAGAAAGGGGCAAATACTGAATCGCCTCTCTCATATTTATACACTCTCATTTCTTTATCGGCACCTTCACTGTCTCATATTTATACACTCATTTCTATATGGTCGCCATCACACTGTCTCATTTATATCTCATCTTCCTTCACACTGTCTCATTTATATATCACCTTCTTTATCTCATTTTTACACTCATTTATGTCTCCTTTTCCTTCACATTTGTCTCATATTTATATTGCCTTCTTCACACTATCTCATATTAATATCACCTTATGTCCTCTCTTACATTTACTCACACACTCACACTCATTTTCTCTTTTTTCATCTGTTCTCTTTCACACTTGTTCTCCCTCTCAATTCGTCTCACACTCATTCTGTACGTCAGATACTCATTCTCTGTTTCTCTTTCTAGGATTTGTCACATGTGACGTTTCCTAGTGGTCTGTCGGCTGGCAGGTGAGCTGGATTTCTCTGGCGTGGCTGGAGTTCCAGGAAGACAGAAGCAGTTTGTCAGCTTTGCCAAACGGTCCAGACATTTGCCGCTTCACCAAGTTAACATTTCATCTTCGCAAATTCACAGTCATTTTATTTCTAATATGAATAGTCGGGGGGGGGTCTGTATGGGGAGGACTTTTATTTTGAAGAATGTTCTATTAACTGCACGCGCATAAGATAATTTATTATATGGATCTTTAAAAAAAGGAAAAGAACAAAAAACAGAAATGAACTGAAATATGCAGCCAAGATGTCTTATGCAATTCTGTTTTTAACTATGGCAGCGGTGCACACACAGAGCAGTGCACACACTCGCTGGAATCAGGACCTTGGCAGGTTGTATTGCACTGCAGTGTTAAGTCTTAGACTAATGATTTGATTATTTAAAATGAATGGTCAAACTTGCGCCAATGTAAGATAATGTTTTTGCACATTTGCTAAGAATTTTCTCTTAAATGTTTCCTCCTTAAGTTTGCTAGCCGCTAGTTTAATCTTACTGGTTAGTAATTAGGTAGCTTTAAAATGTCTGACTGGAAGTGCAATTTCGAACTACTTTGGTTTCCAATCTGTTGATTGTTTTGTTTATTTTCTTTTTTATATATCTGTGATGATCTGGTGGTCGGTCGTGATGAACTTGTGCGAGTTGCCATGAACTGTCTGACCACGTATCTAATCGATAACATAGCAGCCTGTTCAGCAATATCACCCGTTTCATAATGTATGAGCATGGATCACTTGGCTGCTGTGATTAAAATAATCATGATGATGATAATAATAAAAGTAATAATAATGACACCAATAAAGCCTGAGAGGACAAAAAGCAATTCTTATTAAATGTTCGTAAAATGACAAGCCTGTTTTTTCTTCGCAGATGATTGTTTGGGGTAATTGTAGTTTCCTCAGAGAAAGTTGTGTGCTGTGCATTTAATTCTCTTGTCTTGCAAAATGCCAATAAAGTTCCAAATGTGCTTAGTGGTCTTTGCTACCTGCATTCTGATTTCTTGTATGGTAATGCTAGTGATGTGTTATTTCCACTTTTAAGTTTAGCTATATAATAATTGCATTTCTATATTAAATATTATTTATAGTTTAATTGAAATTCAATTGTATAAAAGATGAGTGTAACATCTACATTGCGGCCCTATGTTGCTCGGAGAAGGCCGTTTTAAAGGTAATGTTTAGATGATCTAGTGCTAGGGTTAGTAGTGAGAAGCTGCTTGATGTGCTCAGTAAGTAAAAAGTGCAGCTACATCCTTGTGTGTGTGTGTGTGTGTGTGTGTAAGTGTAATCTGCTGTCCCCCTACCCGTCACCAGTCCCTCTCCATCTCTCTCATTTCATCCCCTCTTTTTAAATAAAACCCAATCATCCCATTAATGCACAGAAAATGATGCAAATAATATCCAGATAATCACCCAGATGCCTTGATAACTGTACTCCATTAACTCCACTTGGATACCCCAGTGTCACAATGTCTTAATTTGTATTTTAACACTTCATCTAATTATATTTCAGTAGATTAAATACTGAAAAGTAAATGTTAAATTAACCCTTTTTATGTAATGTGTTAATTTCATGTTTGTCCATTTTTTCCAGCTTTTCTCACAGCTCATTGGCAAACAGGCTGTGACATATCTCATGTATCACAAACTGCTTTATGCAAAACTCTTGAGTTACTTTAAATGATGAGATACCATGAACTTCACAAACCTTTCGAGTCCCACGGATATATATACAGGTCCTTCTACAAAAATTAGCATATTGTGATAGTTAGCATAATTAGCATAAGTTCATTATTTTCTGTAATGTACTGATAAAAATTAAACTTTCATATATTTTAGATTCATTGCACACCAACTGAAATATTTCAGGTATTTTATTGTTTTAATACTGATGATTTTGACATACAGCTCATGAAAACCCCAAATTCCTATCTCACAAAATTAGCATATCATGAAAAGTTTCTCTAAATGAGCTATTAAGTTTCTCTAAACGAGCTATTAACCTAATCATCTGATCAAGATTGTGGAGAAGGGCCGATTCCAGACCTTGGGGGACCTGCGGAAGCAGTGGACTGAGTCTGGAGTAGAAACAGGTGCCGCATTCCCCATGTCATGCCACTTTTGAACTAGAAACAGCGGCAGAAGCGTCTGACCTGGGCTACAGAGAAGCAGCACTGGACTGTAAGCAAATGTTGCATGTCATTCGGAAATCAAGGTGCCAGAGTCTGGAGGAAAACTGGCGAGAAGGAAATGCCAAAATGCCTGAAGTCCAGTGTCAAGTACCCACAGTCAGTGATGATCTGTGGTGCCACGTCAGCTGCTGGTGTTGGTCCACTGTGTTTTATCAAGGGCAGGGTCAATGCAGCTAGCTATCAGGAGATTTTGGAGCACTTCATGCTTCCATCTGCTGAAAAGCTTTATGGAGATGAAGATTTCATTTTTCAGCACGACCAGGCACCTGCTCACAGTGCCAAAACCACTGGTAAATGGTTTACTGACCATGGTATTACTGTGCTCAATTGGCCAGCTAACTCTCCTGACCTGAACCCCATAGAGAATATGTGGGATATTGTGAAGAGAAAGTCGAGAGACGCAAGACCCAACACTCTGAATGAGCTTAAGGCCGCTATCGAAGCATCCTGGGCCTCCATAATACCTCAGCAGTGCCACAGGCTGATTGCCTCCATGCCACGCCGCATTGAAGCAGTCATTTCTGCAAAAGGATTCCCGACCAAGTATTGAGTGCATAACTGAACATAATTATTTGAAGGCTGACTTTTTTTGTATTAAAAACACTTTTCTTTTATTGGTTGGATGAAATATGCTAATTTATTGAGATAGGGATTTTTGTTTATTCTTTACTTTTTTGCCAAAATCATCAATATTAAAACAATAAAAGGCTTGAACTACTTCAGTTGTGTGTAATGAATCTAAAATATATGAACGTCTAATGTTTATCAGTACATTACAGAAAATAATGAACTTTATCACAATATGCAAATTTTTTTAGAAGGACCTGTAGATATCAGGTAAAGTTAGGGCACTATAGAAATCAGACTCTCCCTATACGTGTAGGGGACGTGTTTGTGGTTGAGACTATCAGACCCCTACTACTGCCACTAGCCCTCAGCTGCCCCAGGGTGCAACTAAGACTCATCAGAACCTGAGAGTGTCCTAGCACCCCTTATGACAGGTTTAGACACCGTAGCAGCTGCTAGTGGCTCTGAGCAGTCCAGTGTAGGACATCTATATGAGGTCCTCCCAGTACGGGACAGTGCAGGACAAATATATGAGTCTCAGTATGGGACAGTGCAGGACAACTATATGAGTCCCAGTACGAGACAGTGCTGGACATCTATATTAGTTCCAGTACAGGACAACTATATGAGTCCCAGGGCATCTATATGAGTCCCAGTACGGGACAGTGCAGGATATCTATATGACTTCCAGTATGGGACAGTGCGGGACAACTATATGAGTCCCAGTAACAGGACACAGGTAACAGTTGTAAGTTGAATGTTATAAGAGTAACAGTTATCTCTCATACCTTCCTCACTGGCCTTTGCTGACCCCAAACATCCATATATGCATAATGGTGAACAAGGGTCATCAGGGTCTGAAGAAAAAAGCCTTGTAGCATATAACTTGTGAAGCCAGGCAACAGATCACTTGATGAAGCTAGATTTTTCTGAAAACATGTTTTCATTCTGTGAGCACGAGAGAAGAATGAATAGGAAGGGAACAACGTCCACACTGACGCTCATGCAAATCCATCTTCATGGGGAGTAACATTCATTTGCACGGCGTCCGAGTGGTTTCCGGGATGCCAGTGGGGAGCTTTTGTGTAAAGTCGTGCCCCATGCAAACCTTCACGGGGAGAAGGTAGCGTTTCGCTTGTCATTTGCATATGACTCCTGCGATCACAGTGTGGCTCAGTGTGAGGCGGGAAACTGTAACAGGTCCACTGAACAGTGACAGGGCAGGTTGACTTTCTGCAGAATGGATGCTGATTTGATTGTTTTTACTTATGGGAATGAATGTTTGCAATAACAGTATGAAATATTGGCCATGGCATAGCTAATATTTAGTCTAGTTTTCTTTTTGTTGTTTGACTTTTGACAACTTTTTGTCTGAGTTTTCAATTTAGGACATATTAGGAAATATTCTCCTTCGCACAGGCATAACTGTAAGATGAAACACAGATTGTGGAAAGAAGAAGAGAGGCTTCATCAAGAGAGAGAGAGAATGAGAGAGATCAGGCAGATGAGTGTGCAGGAGATAGAGTGAGAAGGAGAGAGTGGGGAAAAGAAAGGGGCAGGGAGAGAGAGGGGGAGAGAGAGGGGGGGAGAGAAAAGGGAGTGTAATGGGGAGGGGGAATGAGAGAGAGAAAAGGGGGAGAGTGTAATGGGGAGGGAGAGAGTGTAATGGGGAGGGAGAGAGGTGACTTGTCCATTGCCAACACTGGACACAAAGCTGGAACTGTTCAGCTGTCTGTCTGTTGGCTCGAACAATATGGCATTCTGTAGCTCTGCAGAGCTTCATCTGTTCCAGCTCTTCACCCTGTTATCTCTCCTTCGCTCCTGTTCCCTACCCTCCTGTTCCCTCTCCTCCTGCCACTTCTCCTCCTGTCACCTCCCCTCCTGTTATCTCTCCTCCCCTCCTGTTACCTCCCCTCCTATCTCTCCTCCCCTCCTGTTGATACCTCCCTTCCTATCACCTCCCCTCCTGTTACTTCTCGTCCTGTCATCTCCCCTCCTGTTATCTCTCCTCCCCTCCTGTTACCTCCCTTCCCGTCACCTCCCCTCCTGTTATCTCTCCTCCTGTCACCTCTCCTACCCTCCTGTTACCTCCCCTCCTGTCAACTCCCCTCCTGTTACCTCTCCTCCTGTTACCTCCCCTCCTGTTCCCTCTCCCCTCCTCTGCCAATCCCTTCTTTCCCCTGTTCTCTCTATCATGCTTGACCTAACTTCCCTACTCTTCAGGATCTGTCTCTCTCTCATGCTCATTCACACACACACACACACACACACACACACACACACACACACACACACACACACACACACACATACACACACTCCCTGGCCAGCTGAGGCCTTGGCTCGGCTAGATCCGAAACAGACAGAGCTGGCTCTGTTTCTCCCTCAACACTACATCCATCCCATCCTGAAACAGAGAGGAAAAACAACCCCTGTCAAATGTGTGTGTGTGTGTGTGTATGTAGAGAAAGAAACAGAGCTTTGTGAGCATTAAGAGTGAAAAGGAATGTGCAGCCATTTTGTCCTGTACCCAGTAGTCCAGGGCCTGAACGCCTGATGTAGACGTCACTTCTCTCCCTCACTTTCCCCCACAACCCTGCTGGGTGAATAATGTGTGCTTGCTGTGTTAATAACATGTCCTTGCTGTGGGAATAACATGTTCTTCTGTGTAAATACATATGCTTGCTGTGTGAGTTGTGTGTTGTTGCTGTTCTTGCTGTATGGGTAGCGTGTTTTTGCTATGTGAGTAGCATGTTTTGGCTGTGTGAGTAGCGTGTTCTTGCTGTGTGAGTAGCGTGTTCTTGCTGTGTGAGTAGCATGTTCTTGCTGTGTGTGTAGCGTTTGGTTGCTGTGTGAGTAGTGTGTTCTTGCTGTGAGTAGCATTTGGTTGCTGTGTGAGTAACGTGTTCTTGCAGTGAGTAGCATGTTCTTGCTGTCTGAGTGGCATGTTCTTGATGTGTGAGTAGTGTGTTCTTGTTGTGTGAGTGGCATGTTCTTGCTGTGTGAGTGGCATGTTTTTGCTGTGTGAGTAGCGTGTTCTTGCTAACATTCTGGGCATGCTCTACCGAAGCAGCAGTCTCTCCTATTCAAGGGCAGGATCTTGGCATCTTGACAGCCATGTCACTTCCTAAGTGAGGACAGGCTTGCAAAGCAAGGGGAGGGGCCAAGGGAGGGGTGGCACTAAGGGAACAGAGCCAGAGAACAGAGAAGAGACCATAGACCTCTGCACCCTGAGTGCCTGTAGCAGCACTGTATATTTTAAAATTGTTTTAAAAATCAGTCAATTGAATTATTGTGTGGTGAAACGTGGAGAAACAAATTTCCAGAGATGATGAAAAAACATCACACCTGTGATAATGTCCACAGACAAAACATCACACCTGTGTTAACTGACACAATCATCACAGGGATTTGTCTATGTAAATGAACACAGTTGTGATGTTTTAATTTAAACAGAAAAATCATCACACCTATGTTAATTTACACAGTCAAATCATACACCTGTGTTAATTTACACAGATAATCATCACACCTGTGTTAATTTACACAGACAATGCATTTGGCAGGACAATCCCCCCCATCCACCCAACAAGGCCTCACCGGAGACGAGGAGGAATTTCAAGCATGTCCACTATCTTTCATAGCATTTTCAAATTTCTGTCCTCAGGCACTGATGAGGATGAGGTACACACACACACAATACTCACACATCCTCACACACACATGCTCAGCTGATATGTTGCATTTTTCTGCAAATTTCAGCAATCCTGACTGAATGATGTGATGGACACACTATTGTGGTGGGGGGGGCACCTAGATGGACACTGTTGGAGGGAGTACAGCAGGGTGCAGAGGTCTACAGTACAGAGGTCTACGGTGCTTCTACAGTACAGAGGTCTACGGTACAGAGGTCTATGGTACAGAGGTCTACGGTGCTTCTACAGTACAGAGGTCTATGGTACAGAGGTCTATGGTACAGAGGTCTACGGTGCTGCTATTGGACACTCAGGGCACAGAGGTCTATGATGCTGGTATAGGACGTTCAGGGTAAGAAGTCTATGGTACAGATGTCTATAGTACAGAGTTCTACTGTACAGAGGTCTATGTTACAGAAGTCTAGGGTACAGAGGTCTACGGTGCTGCTATTGGGCATTCTAGGTACAGAGGTCTATGGTACAGAGGTCTATGGTGCTGCTATAGGGCACTCAGGGTACAGAAGTCTATGGTACAGAGTTCTACTGTACAGAGGTCTAAGGTACAGAGGTCTATGGTATAGAGGTCTAAGGTACAGAGGTCTACAGTGATGGCATTGAGTACAGAGGTCTATGGTACTGAGGTCTACGATGCTGGTATTGGACAATCATGGTCAGAGGTCTATGGTGGTGGTATAGGACATTCAGGGTACAGAGATCTATGGTACAGAGGTCTATGATACAGTCTGCAATCGCCCTTGATATGCACATTCAAATGTATTAACAAAGCCACTAAAATAACCAGCAAGAAATGATCAATTGTCATTCCACTCTTCTTCCCAGGCATTATATGTGTTACCTGCCATAGATGTAATCAGCTGTACACTGGAGAAACCAAGAGAAGACTAATCAGTTTTTTGAACACCTTCAGATTGTCAGAATTATTGGATTTGTCATTGCCAGTGTCAAAATTTGGCATTTTAATACTAATGGACATTGTATTAATGGCATATCTGTTTGCATAGCTAGTTGCTATGGCAGCAATGACGTTAGGAAACTCAAGGAAAACTGATCTCCACTCTCTGAACTGCAGAACTTGTGGAGTTAATGTTCTGATTTAAATATCCTATTTTTATAATAAAATGACCTGATGAAGGACCTCTATCCAAACATTTAGGCATGTAGACATGGTCAAGGTGACCACTCGAGGTTCAAACCAAACAACAGAACTGAGATGAAGGAGGATGTCAGTAACTTTGAACATGTCACGGTTGTTAGTGCTAGACAGGCTGTTATGAGTATTTGTGGAACTGCTGATCTACTGAGACTTTCACGTACAACCATCTCTAGGGTTTTTACAGAGAATGAATAAAACAAACAAACTATGAATGGTAGTAAGGTAAATATGCCTTGCTATTGCCAGAGGTCAGAGGTGAATGGCCAGGCTGGTTTGAGCTGATAGAAAGACAGCTGTAACTCAAATAACCGCTCGTTACATCTGCGGTAAATAGAAGAGCATCACTGACCATCCATCCATCCATCCATTTTCTTCCGCTTATCCGGTCCGGGTCGCGGCGGCAGTAGACTAACTAAAGAGGCCCAGGTTTCTCTCCCCCCAGCCACCTCTTCCAGCTCTTCTGGGGGGGGACCATATGCTTCCCAGGACAGCCGAGAGATATAATCTCTCCAGCGTGTCCTGGGTTTTCCCCGGGCCTCCTCCCAGTTGGACATGCCCAGAGCGCCTCCCTAGGCAGGCGCCCAGGTGGCATCCGAACCAGATGCCCGAACCACCTCAGCTGGCTCCTCTCTACGTGGAGGAGCAGCGACTCTACCCGAGCCCCTCCCGGAGGACTGTGGTCCGTACCTTATCTCTAAGGGAGAGCCCAGACACCCTGCGAAGAAAAAACTCATTTCGGCCGCTTGTATTCGCGATTCATTCTTTCTCGGTCACTACCCAAAGCTCGTGACCATAGGTAAGAGTCGGAACGTAGATTGACCAGTAAATTGAGAGCTTTTGCCTTTTGGCTCAGCTCTCTTTCACCACAACGGTCCGGTACAGCGACCGCAATACTGCAGCCGCAGCACCGATCCGCCTGTCACTCTCTCGCTCCATCCTTCCTCACTCGAACAAGAACCCGAGATACTTAAACTCCTCCACTTGAGGCAAGGACTCACTCCCCGACCCAGAGAGGGCACTCCACCCTTGTCCGACTGAGTACCATGGTCTCAGTTTTAGAGGTGCTGATTCTCATCCCAGCCGCCTCGCACTCGGCTGCAAACTGATCCAGCGAGAGCTGTAGGTCTCGGCCCGATGATGCCAACAGGACCACATCATCTGCAAAGAGAAGGCGTGGAATCCTGAGGCCACCAAACCGAACCCCCTCCACCACTTGGCTACGCCGAGAAATTCTGTCCATAAAAGTTATGAACAGAATCGGTGACAAAGGGCAGCCTTGGCGGAGTCCAACTCCCACCGGAACCAGTCTGACTTACTGCCGGCCATGCGAACAAACTCCTGCTCCGCTTGTACAGGGACTGGATAGCCCGTAGCAACGGGCCCCGCACTTATACTCCCGAGCACCCCCAGAGGAATCCCCGAGGGACACGGTCGAATGCCTTTTCCAAATCCACAAAGCACATGTGGACTGGTTGAGCAAACTCCCATGCACCCTCTAGGACCCTCGCAAGGGTGAAAAGTTGGTCCAGTGTTCCACCTAACCAGGACGGAACCCACATTGTTCCTCTTGTAACTGAGATTCGACTATCGAACGGACTCTCTTCTCCAGAACCCCTGCATAGACCTTACCGGGAGGCTGAGAAGTGTGATCCCCGATAGTTGGAGCACACTCTCCGGTCCCCTTTCTAAAAAGGGGAACCACCACCCCGGTTTGCCAATCCAGAGGCACTGCCCCGATGTACACGCGATGTTGCAAAGACGTGTCAACCAAGACAGTCCCACAACATCCAGAGCCTTAAGGAACTCAGGACGGATCTCATCCACCCCCGGGAGCCTTGGCACCAAGGAGTTTCACAACTACCCTGGTCACCTCAGCCCTAGTGATGGGCAAACCCCGTCCGAGTCCTCTGGTTCTGCTTCCTCTATGGAAGACGTGGTGGTGGGATTGAGAAGATCCTCGGCATTCCTTCCACCGCCTAATGACATCCCCAGTCGAGGTCAGCAGATCCCCAGCCCCACTGTATACAGTGTTGGTCGGGAACCGCTTCCCTCCTGAGTTGCCTGACGGTTTGCCAGAACCTCCTCGAGCCGATCGAAAGTCACTTTCCATGGTCTCACCAAACTCTTCCCACACCCGAAGTTTTTGCCTCTGCGACAGTCAAAGTCGCGATCCGCTTGGCCCCCCCTGTACCTGTCTGCTGCCTCCAAAGTCCCACGGGCCAACCAGGCCCGATAGGACTCTTTCTTCAGCATGACGGCCTCCCTTACCCGAGGTGTCCACCACCGGGTTCGGGGATTGCCGCCACGACAGGCACCGACAACCTTGCGGCCACAGCTCCGATCTGCTGCATTGACAATAGAGGCACGGAACCAAGCCCACTCAGACTCAATGTTTCCGGCCTCCCTCGATGCGGTCAAAGCTTTGTCGGATGTGGGAGTTAAAGACCTTTCTGACAGGTTCCTCTGCCAGACGCTCCCAGCAAACCCTCACAATACGCTTGGGTCTGCCAGGTCTGTCCGGCATCCTCGCCCGCCATCTGATCCAACTCACCACTAGGTGGTGATCAGTTGACAGCTCAGCTCCTCTTTTACCCGAGTGTCCAAGACACACGGTCGCAAGTTCGACGATACGATTACAAAATCGATCATCGAACTGCGACCTAAGGTGTCCTGGTGCCATGTGCACTTATGGACACCTCTGTGCTCAAACATGGTGTTCGTTATGGACAAGCTGTGACGAGCACAGAAGTCCAATAACAGAACACCACTCGGGTTCAGATCGGAGAGGCCGTTCCTCCCAATCACGCCCTTCCAGGTCCTACTGTCATTGCCCACGTGAGCATTGAAGTCCCCCAGCAGAACAATGGAATCCCCAGAAGGGGCACCTTCCAGTACCCCTCCAAGGACTCCAAGAAGGCCGGGTACTCCGAACTGCCATTCGGTGCATAAGCACAAACAACAGTCAGAGCCCGTTCCCCGACCCTAAGGCGCAGGGAAGCAACCCTCTTATCTACTGGGGAAACCCCAACACACAGGCAGCGAGCCGGGGAGCTATGAGTAAGCCCACTCCAGCCCTCCGCCTTTCACCCTGGGCAACTCCAGAAAAGAATAAAGTCCAGCCTCTCTCGAGAGGATTGGTTCCAGAACCCAAACTGTGTGTGGAGGTGAGCCCAACTATATCTAGTTGGTATCTCTCAGCCTCACACACCAGCTCAGGCTCCTTCCCACCCAGAGAGGTTACGTTCCATGTCCCAAGAGCCAGCTTCAGTAACCGAGGGTCGGTACGCCAAGGCCCCCGCATTCGGCCACCGCCCAAACCACAATGCACCGAACCCCTAGTACTACCTCTCCCACAGGTGGTGGGCCCATGGGAGAACACCTGCAGTAGTGTAGTATAAAACCTGTAGTGTAAACCTGTACAGTGCAGTACATGTTAGTATTGGTGCAGTCTGAATTATCCTGTTTTGAATCCAATATGCTGTATTTAATATTCATTTAAATGTGTGTGTGTGAAAGAGGGTATTTTCAGTATTTTCACACGTATCAGGTTTCCTGTTCAGAGAATACAGCAAAGCAAAGTGTACGTGTACATGTGCATAGGTGTGCATTTCAAAGTTACTGTCTTGCTTGCCTCTGTTGTCCATAATGGAAGCTCTGTTCAGGTCACATTTCACTGCTAGTAAGAGTGAGTTTAGTCCCTTCATCAGACCTGTTTTCTCTGGACTTTCAGAAATGGGGGACACAGAGCAGTCTGTCAAATCCACAGTCTGTCTGGTTCTTTCAGTAAATTTGTATACATGCAAATGCGTGTAGATGATTCCATATCAGGATCCTGTCAGGATGGTTTTATTTCTGCTTGCCGAGTGAAGCGGACCGTGCAGATGAGACAGTGTCCCTGCGTGAGATGAGACACTAACCCTAACACAGACGCACAGATGAGACAATGTCCCTGTATGAGATGAGACACTAACCCTAACGCAGACGCACAGATGAGACAGTGTCCCTGTGTGAGATGAGGCACTAACCCTAACACAGACGCACAGATGAGACAGTGTCCCTGTGTGAGATGAGACACTAACCCTAACGCAGACGCACAGATGAGACAGTGTCCCTGTGTGAGGTGAGACACTAACCCTAACGCAGACGCACAGATGAGACAGTGTCCTTGTGTGAGATGAGATACTAACCCTAAAGCAGACGTGCAGATGAGACAGAGTCCTTGTGTGAGGTGAGACACTAACCCTAACGCAGTCACACAGATGAGACAGTGTCCTTGTGTGAGGTGAGATACTAACCCTAATGCAGACGCGCAGATGAGACAGTGTCCCTGTGTGAGGTGAGATACTAACCTTAATGCAGACGCACAGATGAGTCCCCCAGGATGCAGACGGAGCCCTTGCAGCAGGTCCTGCTGTTTACTCTGTAATACTCTGGTACTGTACAACCTAATCATATTTCCAAGATTACAGTCAGCATCCAACAGCCAAGTGGTCCAGCAACCTCAGAATGTTAATGTTTATTATTGTTGAAAAGAATTTATCTCTCATAAAGATACAAGAACACACATACACACACACAAACAAATGCAAACAATATGCATATATTTACAAAATTTATGTTTCAATGATTTGATTTGATTAAATTATTTTACTGTAGTATTTTACTCAAAAGTGGAAGGTCGGATATAGAGTTTGAAGTGACAGAATCAAGGTTAGATTTCTTCAGTAATGATCTAACAGATTGTTTTGAGGGGGGGTAAAATTTTTTTCAAAGATCATTTTACAATGTCTAACTCCTTTGAGAAGAGTTGTGAGACTTTTTGAGTAGCTCCTTTTTTTAAACAATATAGGATCTAAAACATGCCTGGGGGTGGGGCGGGCGAGGGGGGGGTGGTGGAGGGGATTGGCGTTGGGGGGTGTTAGAGTGGGGAGGTGAAGGATGTGCAGCTACACAACAGTGTTCCTTACACAACAGTTCTCACTAGTCTTTTTAAAACTGTGTACAGGACACGATTGGTGGTGTTTCTGTTTTGCTGATACTACAGTGAACCATGCAGACAGACATAGCTCATCACGTGAGCGGTTAGTTTTTGTGAGGACGGACATGTCATGGCACTGAGAGTGCATGAAAGTCTGTGAAATGCAAGGATCTTCTCAGTCAAACTGTGTGTGTGTGTGTGTGTGTGTGTGCGTATGTGTTGTGGTTAGTTTCCACAGGAAGCAGCATACACAGTTCTCAGAAACATGTGTACACATGCACAGGCGTGTGTAAGTGTGTGTGTGTGTTTGTGTGCGTGAGAGTATGAGGCGTTTTGAAGCTGCTTAAAGCGACTCATGGGCATATCCTGTGTGTGTGTGTGTCTGTAAGAGAAGACCTAGTTATTTGCAGCTACCTGTATTTCTTGGTATTATGTTTTTATAGCATCTTCCAGTAAGAACATGTGTAATATTATGTTGGGAGAAGCTATGAAATGATCACAACACATGAGCTTTGGATTCTAAATGTAAACACAGATTCTGTTGAAATATCAATTCAAACCTTACTGAAATATCAGCAAGTGACTATACAAAGCAAAAATGCAACACGCCAGTGCAGAGGAGAGGGTTCAGGGTAGGGACAGCGTGTAGGACTGTAACAGGAGGGTTCAGGGTAGGGACAGCGTGTAGGACTGTAACAGGAGGGTTCAGGGTAGGGACAGCGTGTAGGACTGTAACAGGAGGGTTCAGGGTAGGGACAGCGTGTAGGACTGTAACAGGAGGGTTCAGGGTAGGGTCTGCATGTAGGACTGTAACAGGAGGGTTCAGGGTAGGATTAGGGTCACTCTAACCATAACTCTAGGGGAGAGGTGGGGGAGAATGAGAGAGGTGGAGGAGACATAGAGAAGAAAGGGGGTGAAGGAGAAAGACAGAATAGAGAGATGGAGGAGAGAGAGAGTTGTAAGAGAGAGAGGTAGAGGAGAAAGAGGTATAGGAGAGAGAGAGGTGGAGGAGAGAGGTGGAGGACAGAGAGAGAGAAAGGTATAGGAGAGAGAGAGGTATAAAAAAGAGAGATAGCAGTGGAGGAGAGAGAGGTATAGGAGAGAGGTAGAAGAGAGAGAGAGGTATAGGAGAGAGAACGTTTCACAATTATGGACTTTCATCCTTCTTTCATTCAGAAACCTAATCTGCCACAGCCTTCAGGGAGCTGCTGTCTCATTCACGAAAGAAAACCAACCCAAGCACAGACTCACATACACACTCACACACACACACACACACACACACAGAGGAGAAAGGGAAAGATTCCTTTCCTGCAGCTAAAGGAAACCATACAACAAAACACATCACCCACATGCTCTGTTCAGTTACTTCATTTGGAACATTTTAATGTTTAAAGTTTAAAATATATTTATTTTGTTTTTCACAGTCAGAAATAAGATTTAAAGGAAATAAATATTTAGTGCATATATGCTTAAAGGAAGCCAAGGTTATTACTGTAATCATATTGGGCTTTACGGTGTTGTAAGTGTGTGTGAATAAACTTCCCCAGAGCCTGATAAAAAAACAAAAAACTCTTCTTCCCTGTCTTTGTGCCTTCCTCAGGACTTCTCATGCTTCCCCTGACTCTCTCTCCCTCTCTGACTCTTTCGCTCCCTCTCTCTCTGTCTAGTGTTGATATTTGATTGCCTGGCCCTGGTGTCCATTGAATGGGCTACTTCCTTCGTTCCTAAATAATTCCTCCTAATTCTGTGAAAAGAGGAAGGGCTGCCTAAACCAACAGACACACTACAGCACAATCACTGCAGCACAGACACTACAGCACAGAGACACTACAGTACAGACTCCCTACAGCAGACACACTACAACACAGACACACTACCACACAGACACTACAGCACACACTGAAGCACAGATACACTACAGCACAGATACACTACAGAACACACTACAGCAGACACACTACAGCACAGACACACCACAGTACAGACTCCCTACAGGAGATACACTACAACACAGACACACTACCGCACAGACACACTACAGCACAGAGACTACAGCAAGAAACACTACAGTACACACTACAGCAGACACACTACAGCACAGACACACTACAGCACAGGCACACTACAGGAGATACACTACAACATAGACTCAATACAGCACAGACACTCTACAGCACAAACACTAAAGCAGACATACTACAGCAAAGAAACACTACAGTGCAGACACACTACAGCAGACACACTACAGCACAGAGACACTAGAGTAGCCACACTACAGCACACACTATAAACAGCAGCCTGGACACTGTAGGCCAACACCACAGGCCAAACACAACAGACACAAACACCACAGATCAAACGCAGCGGATTAAACACAACAGACCAGACAAATCCTAACTGGACTAACAGTAAATGATCTAACCCTAACTCTAACTGGACTAACCCTAACCGATGTAATCGTAATCGGACTAGTCCTGACAGATCTAACCCTAACCCTAACTCTCTTCCCCTAACTGGAATATCCCTAACTGATGTAACCCTAACTGGACTAATCCTAAGAATTTAAAGGCTGTGTTTGCATCCACAAGTGAAAATAACTTTCTTATTGATTTTTAAGAGCACCATGCTTTTACAGTTTTTTACGACTGCTAACAAGCTTTTCCCAATACTTAAGATACTTTTTCAAAACTCTAAACACAGCGACACATTTACCTCATACAAATAGCCAAATAGTTAGTATCCTGTTCAAAAGCACATTCACTTAACTAAATACCAACTTTGCATTTCAAAACACAACAAACCTGGTTCAGTATCCAATCATTCTTTCAAACACTAGCACAGATTCTCTATTCAAGAGGAACATGAGGTCAATCACTGCAAAACCACTGTCAAAAAACTAACAGTTGATGGCATTACAGAAACAGTATTACATGTAATATTTTACTCTCTCCCAGCAAACAACAGACATTATACAGTTCTGTTGTTTTCTTATGTCCGTTCATTTTTAATGTAATCTGCTTCATTTGGACTTTTACTCAAATGTGTGCATTTTTGGCAACATACTGTCATACCAACTTGGTCTTGAGTGATATTTACTGTAACGTACTGTTTAGAATGTAGATTAGACAAAAAAAGTAGTCTGCGACAGTCTTTCAGTAAAGGTTATATTTTACTGTATTAGGGACATGAAATTGTAGCTTAACTCAAAAAAGATTTACAATAATTTTACATGCAAACACTGTAATTAGCCATGGTACCATATGTGTAAAAATACACATATACAGTTTTTTACGACTGCTAACAAGCGTTTCCCAATACTTAAGATACTTTTTTCAAAACTCTAAACACAGCAACACATTTACATCATACAAATAGCCAAATAGTTAGTATACTGTTCAAAAGCACATTCACTTAACTAAATACCAACTCTGCATTTCGAAATGCAAACAAAGTCTTCTCTACATACACCAACTTTGTTAAAACACAACAAACCTGGTTCAGTATCCAATAATTCTTTCAAACACTAGCAAAGATTCTCTATTCAAGAGAAACAGGAGGTCAATCACTGCACAACCACTGTCAAAAAACTAACAGTTGATGGCATTACAGAAACAGTATTGCATGTAATATTTTACTCTCTCCCAGCAAACAACAGACATTATACAGTTCTGTTGCTTTCTTATGACAGTTCATTTTACTGTAATCTGGACTTTTTACTCAAATGTTTGCATTTTTGTCAACATACTGTCATACCATCTTGGTCTTGAGTGATATTTACTGTAACGTACTGTTTGGAATGTAGATTAGACAAAAAAGGAGTCTGTGACAGTCATTCAGTAAAGGTTATATTTTACTGTATTAGGGACATGAAATTGTAGCTTAACTCAAAAAAGATTTACAATAATTTTACATGCAAACACTGTAATTAGCCATGGTCCCATATGTGTAAAAATACACATATAAAAAATGCAGAAGGGAGAATAAACAGAACACAAAACTGAACAGTCTTACAGTATTAGGGTGTGATCTAAACGGTCTTCAGCATTTGGCCACATGTTTTCATCAACATCACATCTGATGTTGTCTCTTGCCATGCTCCTGGTCTTCACTCAAGAGTTTTCCCCTTCCCCCAGAGGGAGGCAGACGCTGCATCCTTTATTGTAAAGAACAAAAACACAATATATGTATTAGCAGTAGGACCTGGCCTGCAGGTACTATACTGTACGATATAGCATCAGTAGGAATATACTTGTGAAATGTATTGTTTACCTGTTAGTTTGTTTAAAGGCCCGGATAATGGAAGCCACAGTTGACCGTCTGAGATTAGGCTGCACCCTTTCACCAGCCTCTCTCAGTGATAGACCATGGTTTATCACATGGTCTATGATGGTGGCTCTAATTTCATCAGTGACAGTAGTTCTTGATCTTCGCTGAACACCACCACGCATTCTTCCCTCCTCTCCCCTCTACCTCGCCCTGGCCCAGCTGTTCCTCTTCCTTGTGCAGACATGATTTTTCTTCCTCTGTTACTCTCTCTGTTCCTGTGCCCACATTGGCCAAACTCAGTCCAAACAAGCCCCTGTTTTTATGAGTCCATGTCACTGACAGCACCTGTTTGTATCTCCAAGTGGGATTTGAATCAGCTGTGGTTGGTCTATTACTGTATTTTATTTCAATGATCTGTATGTGCAAAGAATGTGTATTACAGTAATAGCTTTTCACCTGCTTTTTTGCATAATTTTGCATTTTATACAGTATTTAAGGTTTTGGACCATAGGTTTTCATTTTTGACATGCTGTGTGCAAGCATTTGTCAAGGCCAAAATGATCCATAATTTTGTTATTGGGTAACCTTGTGTGTATAGAAAATGTAAGCATTGTATAAACATGTTAAATGCCTGCATTTTGTGCAAAAAACAACATGAATTGTATTAACTGTATAGCCACTAAAGACTGAAGTTGTGTTTACTGTGTTTAGAGTTTTGCAAATGTGACTACAGATTGGACAAAAGGATGTTAGCAGATGGAAAAAACTGTAAAACACAGTATATGTATGGCTTATACATGGCTTGAAGTACTTCAAAGCTGCCATACGTGGAAGTTTTGGATCTGTTAGAGGTCATCTTAGAGGTCATCTTACTGCAGTCAGGCTTCAAACAGGTGAAACCTCTGGATGTGCGAGACTGCTGCAGAGGCAGGTGTGCTCACCAAAAACAAATTTCACACGCAGTACCAAAAAGCTCCAGCAAATATTCACCTTTGCATCTAAAAACACAAGGTCGCCCTCCAAAAACTACACTTCCCAACCAAAGCATCTACAGGACACGTCCTCTCCTGTGCTCAGCATGTATGGGACGCAGGTATATTATATCCTGTATATTCAGCGTAGTTCCTCTCCTGGTGCCAAGCCAGCACATTCCCAGCCTGTTTCACTGTTTTACTTCCTACCAGTCGTGCCGAGCTGTATGTGTTTTCGACCAGTGGTGAAACGCTACCCTGCCGAAGAACAAAAGGCTCATGGGAAACAAAGCCCCCCCCCCCCCACCCCCAACAACGGGCCTTTGTGTGGAGCTGTTCCCCAGCAGAGAGATCTGCGGCAGGACAGAGAGATACAGACAAACCACACCACTCCGTTTCAGAAATGTGAATATATTTTCTAATTTATAGTGAACAAATGCATCACACACAACACCCTTTTCCATCAGTTTTTCAGATTTTGTAACAATAAACATTTTTTTTATCTCAGTCACGGTGATGTTTATAGGATGCTTTTTCAAATAAATATTTTTTAATAAAATAATAAAACTTAAAATAAATATTTTTACACTAAACAATGTGTTGAAATTAGAAAATACAGTTTTTTCTGAGGGTCACTGTACAATTTTACAAGATGTAGGGATAATTCATGTAAGACTTCTGTAAGGCAAAAATATTAAAAAAATGATTGACATACATTCAGAGTGAATGCACAGCACTATATATGCGTGATAAATGTTTTATATCAAAAGATCTATCAAGGTGCCTTAACTGGCACAAGGCTTTTCACAGTTGAAATATTATATACAAAAATAAAACATCTGAGAAAAAGCATCAGCTCGCTAATTTGCAAAACTCTGTGGATTCTACAGGCACGAAGGTTAGTCACAGAAACGTGGACAGCGCTGGTTGTGTACTGAACACCAGTGTTGGCAACATTCCTCGGATTAAGAACGAGAGAGAGAACAGAAATGTTCTACACATGAACCAACACCCCCAACCCCCCCCCAATCCCCCCCCAAAGTCACAGACGACTATGCTAGTCAGTGTAGAGGGTTAACCACAGTGCCAAAACTACAACGACCAAAGAGCCCTGTCACGGCACTGCCTCCTGATGATTACACGTTAATACTTTTGCAGTGGGTGAGGGGGACGCCGTGGCAACGGCACCCGGGCCTGTGGGCGCGGTCGTGGCAGGCTTGGCACAGCGCCAAGCATCCGCGCGCGGGGAGGTAACACAGCAGGCAGGGCAGGAGCAGGGAGAGGGTGCCGACGGCGGCCCAGCGTGCGCAGCATTGGGGCTGGCGGCAGGAGAAGGGCTTGTCGGCGCACACGTCCTCGTCGTCGCTGGAGCAGTGGTAGAACAGTGCCTTCAGGCAGCACACGCACGTGGCGTGGTCCACCGCCGCCTCGGCGGAGCACACACAGCGGCGGCCGCACAGCCAGCAGGCGGGGAGGGGGCGGGGCTCCGTGCACTCTTGGCACCTGCACCGGTCGCAGCGGGCGCAGCGGTTCATGTGCTTCCCCCCGGCTCCGGTCCCCTCACGTGGCGGCTTCAACTCCTCCTGCTCCACCTCGCCACGCTTGGGCTGCGCCCGCACCACTGGCCTCTCACTCGGCCTGCCTACATTTCCCAGGAGCCTCTGGTCCGAGGAGGCACTGTCAGTGCTGATGCGGGCTGTAGTGAGGGAGGTGTCGCTAGTGCCGCTCGTCGACCTGCTGATGGTACTCCGGGGCGACGTGTACACCATCCCGTCAGTGCGGCTCGCCAGGGGCCGGTCCTGCCCTGCGGGGTGGTCGTGGGGCTGTCCGGAGAGCGCGGGCCCCTGCGTGTACTCGTTGCTGATGTGGGCTGCACAGATCTGGTGCAGTGAGAGCACAACGGGGGCCCGCGTCTCACTGCCCTCGTCGTCTGAGGTGCCATGTCCACCAGGTGGCAGTAGCACCTCCCCCCTCCCGCTCTGAGCTCTCGTCTCCATCGGTGCTCTGAAGGTGGACGTCTCCCACGCGGCTGGACCACATCTGAAGTCCTGCAGGAGAGGGAGGACGTTAAAAGGGCTAGCAACGTTCCAACATGCAAAATACTCACAGGCACAGCCAACAGAAATGCTGATTAAACATACCCATGCAAATCTGCCCTCACAACCTCCACCACACACCCACACACACAATCTCACTCTCTCCTTTGTCTAATAAACCCCTGCATGCCTCATCTGATCATCAAAGTGGTTAGCCTTTGGCATCTGTGGCCCACACATCTAATTACTGTGTTTCCTCTCTAGAACACTTTTAATTACTGTTACTCTGTGTCCTCTCTGTAGAGCACCTATTTTAATTACTGTTTCCACTCTAGAGCACCTCATTTAATTACTTTGTTTCCACTCTGTAGCACCTACTTTACTCTTTCCACTCTAGAGCACCTCCTTTAATTACTGTTTCCACTCTAGAGCACCTCCTTTAATTGCTGTTTCCACTCTAGAGCACCTCCTTTAATTACTGTGTTTCCACTCTAGAGCACCTCCTTTAATTACTGTGTTTCCACTCTAGAGCACCTACTTTAATTACTGTTTGTTTCCACTCTGAAGCACCTACTTTACTCTTTCCACTCTAGAGCACCTCCTTTAATTACTGTTTGTTTCCACTCTAGAGCACCTCCTTTAATTACTGTGTTTCCACTCTAGAGCACCTCCTTTAATTACTGTTTCCACTCTAGAGCACCTCCTTTAATTACTGTTTCCACTCTAGAGCACCTCCTTTAATTACTGTTTCCACTCTAGAGCACTTCCTTTAATTACTGTGTTTCCGCTCTAGAGCACTTCCTTTAATTACTGTGTTTCCACTCTAGAGCACTTCCTTTAATTACTGTATTTCCACTCTAGAGCACCTCCATTAATGAAACATGGAAACATGTTTCTCTTTTATTTTCTGTCAACAGGCGTGTGTCATCACCCAACGTGTGTGTCATCACCCAACATTTGTGTGTCATCACCTAACATGTGTTTGTCATCAGCTAGGACAGGTTAGACATGACCTGAATAGCCACGATAGCCACCAAGCACAAGTGTCTGACAGTCTGACATTCATACTGTGTCTCTTATTTTCCACAGTATCTGCACCAATGACAAATAGTGAATCAATATTTACTTATGAACCCACTGGCCTCTGGGGTTTTCACTAATTAATATATGTGCTTTAATTCATATATAGGTTTGTGTTATAATTCATATTTGTGAGCAATAATTCATACATAGTTTGAAGATTTTTGTTCCAAATTATTATTCTTATTACTAGTGGTGTCAGTGTGCACTGCACAGTGTGCTGAACCTTTCACTGTATGTGCTCACAGTCTCACAGAGCTCACAGAATCACAGAGCTCACAGTCTCATAGAGCCCACAGTCTCATAGAGCTCACAGTCTCATAGAGCTCACAGTCTCAGAGCTCACAGTCCCCCAGGACTCATGGGTGATGAGCCTTGGATTACAGCTTTTGTCATCACAGTATGAAACAGTTACAGCAGAGGAGACTAGTGTCTGCTTCACTAGACCTGGACTGCTCATCTTAAAGAGGCTTAGGGTTAAACAAGGGTAAGGTTTAAACCAAGGTTAGGGTTAGGCTTAAACCAAGGTTAGGGTTAAACCAGGATTAGGGTTAAATCAAGGTTAGGGTTAGGCTTAAACCAGGGTTTTGGTTAATCCACGGTTAGGGTTACACCAAGGTTAGGTTTAAACAAGGGTTATGGTTAAACTAGGCTTAGGATTAGGGTTAAACCAGGATTAGGGTTAAACTAAACCCATTCAGCACCACCTTATTTTTTAGCCCCGAGTACGGCTCTACCTCAACCACCATCTTTCAAGTCACTAAGAAGACAGGCTTCAGCATCAAGACTTGCACCAGTCCCACACCCTCCTCTTTCCAGGTAGGGGAGTGAACTTCCCTACGCCTGACAATCTGATTCGACACCGACTCACTTCTGCATGAGTCACAAACCACTTAAATATACTCTAAAACATAATTTCCACTTTAGCCTGATAGGACACACCTATATGTTCATGAGGATATGAACTTTATAGACTACAAAGCGCTCCTGTAATTCACTCTGACCAAGAATGTATATGCTGTAGATGCTGTAGCTGTAGTTGCTGTATATGTCGGTGTAAGCTCAGAACATACACTTCCCAAAACTCTCACACTTTTACCTTTAAACGAGTGGCCACTACAGCACTTCAACGGGAGGAAATTCAGCAATCTGAGAAGCCAGTGTGCCTCCTCCTTTACACTGAGGTAGCCAATTAAAAGCACTTTTGCCAAGGCTTGAGTGTGCAAATGCTTTGTTACATTTACTTTGACGTGTTTAAAATAATTTTAAAAGATTGTCCTGAAAGGCTTTTGAAGGTGCTCTTGAAAGCAACATGAAAATATATTGTATATTTCTCACAAATACTGAATTTGATACAATTAAAATCCATACAAACTAAAATGTACAATGTATGTGTTCAAGAAGGTCCCTCCTCAGTGGCCAGCAGTAGTCTGCCAACACAGAGGGGATCCGGTCTCCTTGGTAACAATTTTCTGTGCTTTACATGACATTTGAGTATACTGGAACAAAAAAGGTGATAGAGAAATTCTGAAAACATACTTGGATTCTGCATGCAAAATAAAGTAATAACCGTATTCTGAGAGTGAGAGAGAGATGACTGGGGTGGGTCTTTGACAAACTAAGAAGTATTTATCTTGAGTTATTGATGGACTTTTTTGAATGATTTTTAAAGTAAAAGTTGTAATTTTGTAAGATGCCGAATATCTCCAACTAATGAACAACGTCATGACGCTAACCTTAACGATAACATCCGTGCCCACAAAACTCAGGCTGACGTTTTAATAATTAAAAAAATGATTCGGTTATAAATCAAGATATGAAACGATCAGCCTGCTCGTGCAATGTTCAGAGCAGCAAAGTTCTACGTACACTTTGTGGACTGAAGAAACGCTATTGTTTTCATCACAAAACTATTAAGTGCACAGCTGCTGACCTACAGGAGTAGGCCAAAATAAACATGCAGTGACATAACATGATGAGGAAGAGAAATGTACAGCAAAATTCACTTCTGTAGCTGCAGGAATGGCGCGGGGCAGGCACGCGTGCGCCGGGGAAAAGTCACTGTGGGACAAATCCGGGAACTTAAGAGAGCAAACAAATATCAGTTCTCGTGCGATTCCACCAACGCGCCACGCGCATTTACGATTTCACCAACGAGCTACGTAAATTTGCATTTTCTTAATGGTGTGATATGCTTGTAGCACCGACAAACCTTACCGTGTTTTCACTGCTTTGAATCCCTACTTGTTTGGTAAAGTACCCCAGTATCCAGTGTTGAGAATCCCCTTAAAAAAGTTCAGACCTCACTTTACTCGGGAACCCATTCACAAAATCTGAAAACTTGACGGTTCCAAAACGGTTCCTCGCGATTCGCACAACAAAATCGCACGTCAGAACCCAGCGAGTGAAAAGCCAACAGGTTATTAACTCTGGGTGCTATGTTGTTATTCACTTTACGCGAGAAAAAAATGCGCGGATGCCTCGTGCAATAATAAACAGCGCCTTGAAACTGTTGCGAGTTTTAAACGCGTGTTGGACGGTTCGCAAGAAACGTCGCTGCGTCTTTTTGGGCGTCTGGCTGCGTCGCACACTATGGTGCTTTCAAGTTTTTCTCGTCTTGTTTTTTTTCCTTTCCGGAGAGGAGGTCGGGTCTATGCTGTAAATGGCGTCATGTGGAAGGGGGGAACAGAGTAGTTGTTGTCCCAAAGGATATAACGTATCCGGTCCCAGCTCATTGGCTCAGCAAGCCGCGCTTTCACTCCCTGTGCCAGAAAAGTGCCGCAGACGTCCGGAGGGGGAAGCTGAAGTGGATCTGCTGCGTTGGGACACACGCTATAAACACGCCGCGGTCGCGACGCTGTTGATGTGTCGTGGCGAGGGTGACACCAGAAACGACGATCTTACGTTGACAGTTTCAAAGAAAACGGAACGGCCCCGTTGCTTTAAAATAAAGCACCATCTTAAAAGCTCAACATATACTGTATCACGTCTGAAAAAGTTCACGCGTCATCCAGTCAAGTTTGCCACCCTGTAAGATCGTAACGACCTGAATCATGTCTAGTCTATAATATATAGTATAATAATACTGCTGCTAATTCTACTACTACTGCAACTATTGCTACTACTACTAATAATACACTGAACAGCTCGCCAGACTTGTTTTTCCAGTTTTTGGACTTCATGGCTAATGCAAGAGTAATAATACACTCATTAAATCATACTCTTAGTGGAGTGTGGGGATTAGGAATTCGGTCGTTCAGTATTTTGCATTAAGCCTACTACGTCTAATGTAAGAAGAATTTATATACCAATATATAGTCTATATGTAGGCTACAACTGTTTATTGCATGTAACAAAATGTGAACCAAAATGTTTGATTTACTATCATCTGCAACACCCTTGAATCCAAATCATCTGGGCAGCTGTTTGAACTGAGAACACACAGTTAAAAAGCAAAATGTACTTAAGACCAACTGGGACACGTAATGTAACATATGGCACATTTAGTGCAACACCTGGTCTCTACAGCGATGTACTGTGTGCACTACTCCCTCTAGTGGTGTATATAGTGCGCAACAGGTTTATCTCATGACTAGATATATACTAGATCATAATTAGGGTTCACACACATAGTGTGGGAAACCTATTGTATTTGCTCGAATTTTTAGGGTTCACACACATAGTGTGGGAAACCTATTGTATTTGCTCGAATTTTTCTTATTAGGGTTCACACACATAGTGTGGGAAACCTATTGTATTTGCTCGGATTTTTCTTATTAGGGTTCAAGCACGTAGTGCTGAACCCTATTGTTTTTGTTAGGGTTTTTCTTATTATTAGGGTTCAAGCACGTAGTGCTGAACCCTATTGTTTTTGTTAGGGTTTTTCTTATTATTATTAGGGTTCAAGCACGTAGTGCTGAACCCTATTGTTTTTGTTAGGGTTTTTCTTATTATTATTAGGGTTCAAGCACGTAGTGCTGAACCCTATTGTTTTTGTTAGAATTTTTAGGGTTCAAGCACGTAGTGCTGAACCCTATTGTTTTTGTTAGGGTTTTCTTATTATTATTATTCTTATTATTCTTTTCCCATTTTGGTGTCTACAAATGATGCTGCAGCCTAAACCGTAAGGCGTAGACAAACCAAACTTGGCAAAACAGGTCTCTAGGTCCCAAGGACCACACCCACTTATAGGGACTCGCATTGGCCTGATGGTGGCGCTATAGAGCAACACGTGATTTTTGGCCCATATCTCCCACACCGTAAGTCATAGAAACAAAGTCCCACTTCCTTTGCCTTCCTTGGCTAAATTCAATAGGAGTCTTCATATACAACCATGAAGCTCCGCCCACTTAGATTTTTTGCTAATTAGCATAATATGCAAAACCTTCTTTTGTATACTAGTCCAAGGTTTTTCATCTGATCATCACAATCATGGTGTCAAACTATTCACAAGAATGTCCTGATCAATAATTATTAACAAGATTTTGACATTTGCATATTCTGGCTGTCACATGTCAATCAACAACAGGGCGGGATCTAATTTACTTAAACAACTATAACTCAGCAAGGCTTTGACCTATCTTCATGAAACTTGACAGCCTGATAGATCACATGACTTTGAGGTCAGAGGTCAACGCTGGCCACGATTGTCCAATAGGGGGCGCTATAACATGGAAAAAACTGTTTCTCAACAACCATTGGTCACATCAAGCCAAAACTTGACATGCATCATCAGGGGCTCAATTGGTATCAGGACGCTTAGTTATGACGTCATCACACAAAAAACATGGCCGCCATGAGCCAATGAATTGGTTTTGAAAAAAAAAGGTTTTCCCCCCACCCCAAAAAACCCCCCCCCTTAAAAAAAAAGGGGGGGAACCTTTTTAAAAATTTTGGGAAAAAAAACCCCCTTTTTAAAAAAAAACCCCCCCGGGGGGGCCCCCCAAATTTTTTAAAAAAATTTTTTTCCCCCCTTTTTTAACCCTTTTTCCCCCTTAAAACCCCCGGGGGGGCCCCTTAAAAATTTTTTTTAAAAAAAAACCCCTTTTCCTTTTTTTTTTAAAAAATTGGGAAAAAGGGGGAAAAAAATTTCAAACCCCGGGGGTTTTGCGGGACTTAAACCTTTGGGGGAAAAAAAAAAAAATTTTTTTAAAACCCTTTTAAAAAAAAAAAATTTTTTTTAAAAAAACCCCCCCCCCAAAAAAAAAATTTTGAATTTTAAAAAATTTTTTTCCCCCCTTTAAAAAAAAATTCCCCCTTTAAAAAAATTTAAAAAACAAATTTTTTTTTAAAAAAACCCCCTTTTAAAAATTTTTTTAAAAAAACCCAAAAAAAAATTTTTCTTTTTAAAAAAAAATTTTTTAAAAAATTTTTAAAAAAAAAAACCCCCCCCCCCGGGGGGTTTTTTTTTTAAAAAAACCCCCTTTTAAAAATTTTTAATTTTTTAAAAAAAAAAAAAGGGGGGAAAAAAAAAATTTTAAACCCCCCCTTTTCCCCCAAACCCCTCCCCCCCCCCCTTTTTTAAAAAAAACCCGGGGGGCCCCCCCCCCCCTAAAAGCAAGGTTTTTAAAAAAACCCCCCCTTTTTTTTTAAATTTTTCCCCGGGCCCCCCTTTTTTTTTAAAAATTTTTTTTGTTTTTTTCCCCAAAAAAATTTTTAAAAAATGTTTTGGGAAAAAAAATTTTTTTTTTTCCCCCCCCCCTTTTTTTCCCAAGGGGCCAAATTTTCCCAAAAAAAAAAATTTTTTTTTTTTTGGGTTTGGGCAAAAAAAAAGGGGGGTTTTTTTTGGTTTTCCCAAATTTTCCCCTTTTTTAAAATTTTTTTTTAAAAAATTTTTCCCGGGTTTTCCCCAAAAATTTTTTAAAACCCCCGGCCCCCAAAAAAAAAAAATTTTTTTTTTTTTCCAAAAAACCCCAAAAACCCCCCCCAAAAAAAAAAACCCCCGGGGGGGGGAAAAAAAAGGGCCCCTTGGCCCGGGTGCAATTAGGGGAATATAGACAGGGACCCACATTGGCCTGATGGTGGCGCTATAGCACACCATTTTGCGTTTTGGTCCATATCTCCCACACCGTAGGGCCTAGAAACAAAATTCCACTTTTGCTGGATTCCTTGGCTCAAGCCAAACAAAAAGCCTCTTGGACCCCTAAGCTCCGCCTACTTACTTTTTTTTTGCTAATATTCATAATATGCAAAACCTACTCTTGCCTACTAGTCCTTGGTTTTTCATCTGATCACCACAACCTTGGTGTCAAACTATTCAGAAGACTCTCATTATCAAGATTTATCAAAAACATTTTGACTTTGTCATACAGTCTGGTTGTCACATGTCAAATCAATAGCTCTGGGGTGGGGCCTAATTTACTTCAGCAGCTATATCTCAGCAAAGCTTTGACCAATCTTCATGAAACTTGATAGGCTGAAACATGTCTTTGAGGTCACAGGTCAAAGCTGGTCACGATTGGCCAATAGGGGGCATAACATGGAAAAAACTCTTTCTCATCAACCATTAGTCACATCAAGGCAAAACTTTGTAGGCAGCATCAAAGGGTCAACTGGTATCAAGGCACACAATGATGACATCATCACTAAAAAACATGGGGGCCATGAGCCATTTAATTGGTTTTGGCCATTTGACACACTTAACATTGACCAATCTTCATAAAACTTGAAGGCTGATATAGCACATGTCCTTGAGTTCACAGGTCAAAGCTGGTCATTGGCAATAGGTGGCCATAACATGGAAAAAACTCACCATTGGTCACATCAAGCCAAAACTTTGTAGGCAGCATCAAGGGGTCAACTGGTATCAAGTCACACAATGATGACATCATCACTCAAAAAACATGGCCGCCATGAGCCATTTAATTGGTTTTGGCCATTTGACAGACTTAACATTGACCAATCTTCATGAAACTTGATAGGCTGATAGGGCACATGTCTTTGAGGTCACGATTGGCCAATAGGGGGCGCTATAACATGGAAAAAACTGTTTCTCATCAACCATTGGTCACATCAAGCCAAAACTTTATAGGCAGCATCATGGGGTCAACTGGTATCAAGGCACACAATGATGACATCATCACTCAAAAACATGGCCGCCATGAGCCATTTAATTGGTTTTGGCCATTTGACAGACTTAACATTGGCCAATTGGCATGAAACCACTAAATCACTAAAATGTCTTATTTCATTTCTGTAATATCAGAATGGTAGTACTTGGGCTCCATCTACTGGCCAAATACTGGAACTGACTGAAATGTACTGCCTCAATTGAGTAATTTGTTGCACATTCATTTATCCATTTTATTCACTGAAGTAGCTTCATTTCAATTGTAGGTCTAAAGGACCCTTTGGCCCTCTTTTTTTTGCCTATTGAGGCCGAAATGCCTGTTCGTGTGTGAACCCGCAATTGCCGCTCGCGGCTATATTTGTATTATATAATTGTGTATATTATAATCTTTGCTGTATACACAGATATCTGCGTGTGCTTTTAGAACATGGAGATGGCATTCATATAATGTTTTTTCTGAAACAGTAATATAGTAATAGTAAATATTCTAAAAGCTTTATCTGCATTTTTAGATTTAGATACAGAATTCATTTGTGTGCTCAAGGTTTAACATTAGATACCTAAGGAAGAAGTACCATCTTTTCCAGTACCAGATTATGCGGCCCAAGATCAAGGACTTATTTTATTTTCCTTCAACTTAAAGGTGGAGTAGATCATTAATTGTAGTTATTTATCATTATGCTCTTTACATGCCAATAGCAATCAATAAATAAAACACTTCGATACATGTTCTAGCTGTAAAACACCAGTGAAATTATTTTATGCCCTGTTTGATTAATACATCCTGTTTGACGAAAATGTTCTGTTTGATGAATACGTCCTATTTGAAGAGTACGTCCTGTTTGATGTATACGTCCTGTTTGACGAACAAGTCCTGTCTGATGAATACGTCTGATGATTGAAGCATGGAATGAACTCATGATGGGGCTCATGAGAGGCACCACCCATGGAGGTATCTAGATCCTGAGGTCACTACTTTATACATCTCTGGAGAGAAGGAGAAAGAGAAAGAGAGAAGGAGAAAGAGAGAAGGACAGAGAGGTAGAGAAGGAGAGATAGAAGGATAGAAAGAGAAGGAGAGAGAGAGAAGGAGAGAGACGGAGAGAGAAGAATAGAGAGAAGGATAGTGTAACAGTGGGGAGCTAGGAGGTGAACAGGAGAAGGAGAGCTAGGTTTATTAACCAGGGTGTTAATAGTCTCCTTTAGCCAACACAGAGTGCACGGGGAAGATGAGGCATTATTACAAAATACAAAGATTGACATCTGAGATACACTAAGAATATAAACATAGAAACAATAGTAGACTATAGGGAACTCAGACATGACATACAAAAGGATCATACACGTAAAGGGGGACCACTAACAACTAAGAAAGGCTAGAACCACTGAGCAGGGCAAACCTAGATACAATAACAAAACTACAAAGAGAAACCAGCAAAGACTCAAACAATTGTAAAACATGGGAATAGGTGAAACTTAACCAAAGAACGCCAATGAAGTATCCAAGAGCATAAGAAGAGAGAACATTTAGAAAACATGCGAACAAATGAACATTGACAAACAATGACTGCAACACACAGAGAATATAAACTACATTAAAAACTAAATCACTACACTAAACTGGAAACAGCTGAAAACCAAACTAGGAGGGCAGTGACATGACCAAGGGGGCGTGACAGACAGGAGGAAAACTATGGAAACCAAAACAAGGGCGGAACTAAAGAAACACAAAAGCAAGACAGACAGGTAGGGGGAGAAGCCAGACATGACAGATAGAGAGAGAATGAGAGGGAGAGAAGAAAAGGGAGATAGAGAGAGAGGAGAGAGAGGAAAGAGAAGAGAGAAGGAGAGAGAGGACAGCGAGAGAAGGATAGAGAGAGAAGGAGAGAGAGGAGAGCGAGCAAGTTAAATTTAGTAAAATTAGCTAGCCAACGTAACGAGGTAAATAAGTGGGCTTGTTTCCTTTATCAGCATGTTCTTGGGCTGTGTGCAGAACTCAGTACTGGTGCAGGTTTGGTGCTGCTGGTTTTGTCTCTCCTTGTGCTTCATGTGCTCTCTTAATTCGTTGTCTAATCTCCTAAATCGTACAACTCTTTCACTGTTGTATTTATTCTCCTATATCATATACCTCTCTCAGTCTTGCATCTGTTCTAGCAGGATGAAGGTTGTCTTTTGTCTCCTTTTACTCTTTCTCTGGATTTCTTTTCTTATTTATTTTTCTGTTCTGTCTCCTGGGGTGTCAAGGTATCTCCTGCAATAACTGCTGCTCTGAATTTAACTCACAAACTAGACTTACAAACTAGGCTTTGCTCTTTGACCTCAGTTCTTTTGTCATTTTTGACAACTTATATGATATTTTTCTATTTAGTTTAGTTAACACTTTCAGCCTTAATTTAGCATCTTGACACCTACACTTTCTAGAATTCCCCTGTTCAACCCCCCCCTGATTATTAGCCACACCCGAGTCTTGTTTCTCCCAGTGTCTCCCAAGGGAAGCATCTATAACCTTCCCTTGTTGTTGTAGCAAAGTCTTGTTTTGCCTGCCTAATGATTCTGAGCACTCTTTGAATATACTTCAAGTGATCTGACTTATGCCATTTTCCCCTGTTCATGTTGTTTTAGCCTGTATTTCTGTTTTGTTAATCTGGACACTTGTCTGCGCTGTTACTGACCACTGCTTGTCTCTCAATACAGAGCCTGGACTACCCTTTGTTCATTACTGTAATTATATTACACAACCTTCAAGTGAATACATCTCCGCCTCTCAGTGCGAACATATCTTCAGCAGTCCACTATGAACATTTAGATGAGCTCCTGAAATGTAATTGTATTTCAAATTAAATAAACTATAGAAAGACTTCTTATCAAATATGAATACATAGCCTAGTCTGCACTGTACCAGGAGCATGAGTTAATGCATGTATTATTTTGGTGTTACTCTTACAGCCAAAGTACAGGATAAAAATGAATCCATGAAGTGCATTATCGCCATCACCAACACCATCATCATCATCATCATCATCATTATCTCCATCATGACCACCATCACCATCATCACCAACATGATCATCACCATAATCATCATTATCATCATCATCATCAGCACCATCATGGTGTTGATGGTGGTGGTGGTGCTATTACAGCACCTTTTTAAAAAGCAGACCTATTATACTCAGGTAATTGATGATGAACTAAAGCACACTGAAAAAACATTTTACAAAAACATTCCACAAAAACATTCGAAAAACCTTTTACAAATACATTTTACAAAAACATTCCACAAAAATCTTTTACAAAAACATTCCACAAAAAATGTAACACAAATATTCCATCTTCACAGATTTTCATTCATTCTTAAAAATGATTCCAATATCCATGCTTTTTGGCAGTAATGTTCTCAGTAACAAAACTGCTCAGTGTAGTTCTTTAAATGAGCATTTGTGTGTGTTTGTGTATGCAATTGTGCATGTGTATGTACTTGTGTCTGTCTGTGTGTGTATGTGTGTGTGTGTATGTGTGTGTGTGTGTGTTTTTATGGAGCCATACCTGTTGTTGATGTTGGCACACTCCACAGTACTTGGAACAAAACCACAAACCACACTGTGTCAATCTGGGGCCTGCAAACATGTGTTCATCAGGGACTTCTGCTACTGTGCAGCACACGTCCACGTCTCACAGGTTGATTGTATGCAGGTTATAAAGGGAGAGGAGTAGAGATGATACATACAGAATCTCTTCTGTGTGTGTACGTGTGGAGAGAAAAAGTGTGAGAGGCAGACCGAACGATGCACAGACAGAACGAAGCGCAGACAGAGAAAGAGGCAAACAGACAGAGAAAGGGAGAACATAACAATGACGAAAACGATGAAGGGAAAGCGTTTACAGAACACCCACTATTGGAGTCCCACAGTGAGCTGTTAGCTATGGGAGAAATGTTGAAGCCCTGTAATTAGGCAATTCAAAAATGCCCCTGTCTGATCGTATGGCTCGAGAAGGATGTGTGCCAGAAGTTGGAGCTGAAGAGGCCTCTTCTCCAGACCACAGTGCTTCAGAGACAAAGTCAGCTCACCAGTGAGAACAGGAGCTGCGCATCCATCATCCTGAACTGCCGAGATCCCAGAGGAGGGAGCAAAAAATGTTCTCTTTGAGCTGAAGGGTGCGTTGGACTTAGCATGGCATTTGTTTAGTGATTCTAGAAGGTTCTAAATAAAGACATCAGAAGGGTGGAAGAAAAAGCTTTGGGCACCATTTGGCCTCCAGGTGGGAAGGACGGATGGTATGTTCTGGGCATGACACCATGAAGCGTCCATGTTTCAGTCTGTCTTTCCAGAGAATGACTGGAGATGGTTCCAGAATGACTGGAGATGTGAGACCCATGTTATACCCAAGTTATGTTTAGATGGGAGGCTGTTATCCTCAAACCACTGTTCCATCTCATTTGCCTTTACCTGACTAAATCTGCATGTTAAAACAAGTGAACATAATAACATTTTTAAAACAGCAATTTAATAATAATTAACCTGCTAAAAATTGCATATTGTTACATTAGACACAGTTCCCTCCATGTTCACACATAACCCGTACTGGAAATCTGATCAAACATTACAGACCAAGTGCACGTGATCTGGATTTATAATGAGAGTTTGAGTCTCTGGATATGTGCTTGTGGAATTTGTAGCACTTGGAATGTATCTGATTATAGGTCTGCTACAGAACTGACTCCAAATGTCGGGACATTATTACTTTAAAAGCACCACCATATTGATTTACAAAATCTTTGAACAATGCATTTTGTTTGTTATTGTTGTTTTTAATGAAAACAATGTATATGATTCCCATGTGTCTGGTTTTAAATGAACAGTACAGGGGCAAATATCTGGGGCAGATCTGTTGGCCTCTTAGCTTTGCAGCCACTGTTGGATGCTGAAGGTCCCCCAGTGTCAGTGTTGAGTGCTGAAAGCCCCACAGTCTCAGTGCTGAATGCTGAATGCCCCCCAGTTATCTCAGTGCTGAGTACTGAAAGCTTAACCAAATATAGAAATGCCATCATGAGACAAAAGATTCAAATTTCTACTGAAGGACAGAAAGCTCTTGGGACAGGTGCTGGCTAATACAGATGTCATGCTAACAGCTATTAAATTAACTAGTCCACACTATGAAGCAAAGCTCCAAGCAGGTCTAGGGGGTGCTAGGCATTGTCCTCCCAGATTTCAAAATATGATGTACCACCTCATCAACGCAGTCTAGAACTGGGCTTGCTTTCAGATATGACTAAATATATTCCATCAACCCCACAGACACCACCATCACCACTGGAATGCTCAACAACCCCACCATCATTACCACCATCAACCCCACAAACAACACCGGTATGCAGAACACCCCAACCATCATTCCCCAAACCCCCAACATCATCATTCACACCACACCCACAAAAACCCACATCATCATCCCAATACCCCATCAACACCACCATCATCTCCAGTATGACAATGAACTCTGCTCTCTGCAGTAAATATTTTATGTTCAAAAGGCAAAACAAATTTCCACAAAGGTCCTACATTCCAAAGATCCTACATTCCTACGTCAGTAGCCTATCAGATTCTTGTCAGGAAGTCCCTGTTGTTCATAAACACCCTACAAAAGACTGTAAGGAGTTTTGTTTTTATGTCTAAAGCACCATTTGAATCCAGGTGTCAGCTGGGTGTTTGCACCTAATCAGTAGTGAACTGGGAACCTTGGACATGACAAGAAGCCTATACTGACTGACACTTGAAGGCTTTTCTTTTGGTAAATGTTGCCTCTGCTTGTCATGAAGCACAGATGATGAACTCCTGAACTCCACTGACAGCCGCGGGTGCTCCTGGCTTGGCATGTTTGGAGTGGTGGTAACACACTGACGATTCTGATGCTGTTTCATGATGCAATCTTACATTCTCTTGGGGAATACTGCTTCGTTGTTACTGGGATTGGGTCTCCCCCCCAGCACCAGAGATCCTGATGCATGTTAGAGATGAATGGAAGATGTGAGGAGTGCCACTACCTGAGTGACTTCAGACTATCTCTTGTTCACTTTCACAGCGATGGACAGCATTACCTGAATGCATAAACTTGTTGTGAATTAAAATGGAAGTGTTTTCATAAGGTTATGCAAAATGGTTCCACCTTACATCAGGTGAAGTGGAGGGAATTTGCTTTTTGACATTAGATCCTCAGTTCATTAGAACTTCTCAGTTGCAGAGTGAGATATGAGGGCTGTGTTTAGATACCACAGAGTCAGAATGATGTGTGTAGGCTCAATGGCAAATATTCCCCATAATCAACTTAATTACTGTAACTTAATTAGCATATAGTTAACTCCACATTCTCATTCTGCTGATTCAGCATCTTCATTCATACTGCAGTGTTACCAAGCTTGATAATACATTTATTTGTATGTTAATTGCATTAAGAAGCCTCATATTTCAGACCTCTAAATCACCATATCCCAAAGTATTTACTGGCTTAGAAACAGAAATAAATAAATAAATAAAGTAATAAATATGAAATAAAGTTTCAAGCCAATGTTCAAGTCAAATCAGATTAATGTTTAAAGATTATCAACCTAAATATGCAAACTTAAAGAACTGAAGTGATTTAAATGGTCCTACTGTAATAAGTTCAATAAAATTCATCATTGTATTTCCACATAAAATGTGAAAGAAGTTCCAAGACAGTTGAGATAACCAGGGGGGAGTTGAGATAACTAGAGGTAGTTGTAATAACTGTGGTGAGTTGAGATAACTAGCGGGAGTTGAGATAAATAGGTAGTTTCCTGATTGGATGCCTGCAGCATCTCTCAGGGCTTAGTGATGAATGGCTAAATGATGGCTAAAAAGTTTATGAATGATGGAGAAGTGGCTACTGACAATATACTCTCCCTCACAAAAATAACTTTTTGTGTGATAAAGATGTTAAGTTTGAATGAATGAATGACCAGATTATCAGATGAATGATCTGTTAACAGATGAATAACCAGATTATCAGATGAATTATCAGGTTAACAGGTAAATGAATGACTAGATAAAGAGATGTGTGAATGATCAGATTATTAACAGGTCCTCTCAAACTTGCAGTGGAACTGAACCAAGTGGGTTATTTTTCCATCTTCTGCTTCAACCTCCAGTAGAAAAACACTGATCTGGAGATATAAAGCAAGATGTCATCACCATGACAACCGCTGTGGGAGGCCTGGATCTGTGCTGTTGGAGAGGCTCCCCTCCATCACTCAGATAAGAAAGCTGAGGTTCTAATAACCACCTTAAATTAGCTACAGTGCTGAACACACACACACACACACACACACCACGCACACACACACACACACACACACACACACATCCACACACACACACATACGCACACACAGTCCAGTGCATTGTGGTAAAAGGTTGCACTGTAATCCAAGGTCAGCAAACACACCCTCACACCTATACACTGGCTAGGCCAAACTAGATGATTATAGATAAACACAACAAAATCCATCATACACAGGCAGAGCTGAAGGACCAAAACTCCCATAACATTTTGACAGAATCTCTGGTCTTTTAACACACAGCAAAGGACACTTACTCGACAAAGACGTTTAGTGTGTAGACCAATCACTATTGACCTATAACTGGTGTGCGCTGGTCTGCTTAGGAGCTAGTGCACATTATTGGATGATAATGCTTGTCCTGCTGTGCTAAAATGGCCCAAGGTGTGGGGGGAAAAAAACCAACAGGAAGTCAGTGGTGGGCATCCACCTCCTCATGCCCGGCCTCCCTAGAGTCTGCAAGCCTGCAGCAAAATGTAATTTCCACCTCATAAGTCTCCCGTAATGTGATACAGCTTCTGTTGAACTGCTCTGATGACCTTAATCAGTGCAGCGGTTAAAGATGCAAGCTGCCAAAATAGCGCGGGCTGAGTAATGGGCATCAGCCACACCATCCGGCGCAGGAGGAGAGTGGAGGGGTACGAGGCCACTGTCCAAACCCCCCCACCAGATGCCCGTTTTGACCTCGGGCTGTTTTCTTCTCCCTCTTGCCTCATCCACAGTTATTGCTTGTAGAAGTTCTCAACTTCCTGCCAACGAAGGTATCAGCTTCCTGCCGAGGCAGGCTCGGGATGCCTGGGCTTTGAACAGAGTTCAGATATTAAAGGTGGCTTCAGAAGGCCAATGGGGGATGAGTGAGGAGAAATGGATGCTAAGGGAAATCCTCATTCCTTTAAATTATCAGCAGATCATTTTTTTTTTCTATTGGAGCCATTCTCCCAGTTTGGGGGTCACAGCCCCTAGTCCTTAATAATGGTTGGCTAGTCATTGCCACATGTTAACCCTAATGCATTAACCCCAACCCTAAGGCATTAATCCTAACCATAGTGCATTAACCCCAACCCTAAGGCATTCCCCCAAACCCTAAGGCATTAATCCTAACCCTAGTGCATTAACCCCATCCCTAGTGCATTAACCCCATCCCTAGTGCATTAACCCCATCCCTAGTGCATTAACCCTTGCCCTAGTGCATTAACCCCATCCCTAGTGCATTAATCCTAACCCCAACAGAGTCCATCCATAACCCTAACCCTTATTTTGGCTAACCCAACTTCAGATAATGTAATTATCCCTTTCTTCTGTCTGTAGTGCTAAGTCAGTCCACCTCTTTTTATTAATGTATACACACAAATGCATGTACAATATTACTTAGTGTATATTAGTGTATAAGTTACGATAAGTATATAAACAATATTAACATGGACAAAACCTCTGAATGAATCATTAATTGGTATTTGTGATACTTGATTATTCTCGTTATAGAAAAGTTTAAATACGTGATGAGGGTGATGAGGGTGATGAGAGTGATGATGAGGATGATGATGAGGGTGATGAGGATGATGATGAGGATGATGATGAGGGTGATGAGGATGATGAGGAGGATGATGAGGGTGATGATGAGTGTGATGATGAGGGTGATGAGGATGATGATGAGGGTGATGATGAGGGTGATGAGGATGATGATGAGGGTGATGATGAGGGTGATGATGAGGAGTGATGATGAGGAGGATGATGAGGATGATGATGAGGGTGATGATGAGGGTGATGATGATGATGAGGGTGATGATGAGGGTGATGATGAGGGTGATGATGATGATGAGGGTGATGATAAGTGTGATGATGAGGGTGATGATGATGAGGGTGATGATGATGGGTGATGATGATGATGAGGGTGATGAGGGTGAGGATGATGATGAGGGTGATGATGAGGGTGATGATGAGGGTGATGATGATGATGATGATGAGGGTGATGATGAGGGTGATGATGATGATGAGGGTGATGAGGGTGATGATGATGATGATGAGGATGATGATGAGGGTGATGAGGGTGATGATGAGGATGATGATGAGGGTGATGATGATGATGATGAGGGTGATGATGATGAGGGATGATGATGATGAGGGTGATGATGAGGGTGATGATAAGTGTGATGATGAGGGTGATGAGGATGATGAGGGTGATAATGAGGGTGATGATGAGGGTGATGATGAGGTGATGAGGATGATGATGATGATGAGGGTGATGATGAGGGTGATGATGATGATGATGAGGGTGATGATGAGGGGTGATGATGAGGGTGATGATAAGTGTGATGATGAGGGTGATGAGGGTGATGATGAGAGTGATAAGGGTGATGATGAGGGTGATGAGGGTGATGATGAGGGTGATAATGAGGGTAACGATGAGGGTGATGATAAGCGTGATGATGAGGGTGATGATGTGGGTGATGAGGGTGATGATGAGAGTGATGATGAGAGTGATGATGAGGGTGATGAGGGTGATGATGAGGGTGATGAGGGTGATAAGCGTGATGATGAGGGTGATGAAGGCGATGATGAGGGCGATAAGGGTGATGATGAGGGTGAGCATGATTATCATTGTGAGGAAGATCTCTGAGTTAGCATTTTTGGAATATTTGGGGAGATTTGCAGGTCTCCTGTTGCAAAAGATGATGTTGACCACATTCTTCCCAGGGGACTGCTTTTAAAGAGGGATTATGTACTGCAAGGTGCCATAAAGAATCTTATGTAGTTTATTAAGATAAAAGCACAGCTCCCGTTTTGTTAGAAATTATGACATCATGGAGTCCAATTGGTGAACATCAGTTTTTCTGTGAACTAGGGTTCGGGTTAGTCGAACATTCCTTGGAATCAGTAAATGCCATAACATCTATTCTAACAACATGTGCTTTGTCTGCCCTTGGTCTTATTAAACCTTCTGCAAATGTAATGAGGACCTATTCAAATGTGTAGCATCTGATTCGTCTTCCATGAGCTGCATCGGTGTGTTAAAGGAACCATAATTCACCATAAATTACTCATTCAGACGATGGCATTTCAACCAACTTTCTGCAGTGCCTTCTGAAAACATGATGGAATTTCAGTGAAATCTTTTTTTTGATAGCAATATTTATTTATCTGTTAATGCACTTTTCAGAGGAGCGGAAAAATCTCCATGACAACCTTAAAAGAGCGCATGGACTATGTAAGCCATTTATCGCTCAGATCCGTTTGCTCAGAGGGAGGAAGTATCCTTCACACATGGCTTTAGGCTCTGTAAAGTCTTGGAATGGATTTGAAACCTTGGCCTTGTCTGTGCCCATTTGTGAAGAAGGCAACCTCGGAGCCAGATACAAAAACGAAGGCTTCACACACACACACACACACACACATGCGCGCACACACACACACACACACACACACACACACACACACACACACACACACACACACACACACTTTCTGTTGGCCTCTTGATAAAAAGCTTTAAAAGTTTACTTTATGTAACTCTGTCAAAATAAATAAATAAATAAGTTAATTCAGCAATGATATGTTATTTTCATTAGTAATTGAGAGGTGAAGATCATATATAATAATGCCCTCAATATCGTTAATTATATGGACAAAAACATGCTTCTTGTGCAACCTACAGTATCTCTAGTACCTGTCAATGTGCCACCTCCTCAGGCATTTAGGTACCATAAAGTTATCATCCAGTCAAATAGGTGGGGTTTGGACGTCTGAGATTCACAGAAGAGACATAAGAACTCACGAGAGGAACGATGCGTATCTTTTATCAGTGTATATGCAGAGTATATCAACAGTATATCAAAGGCAGAATAAAAGCACAGGCAGAATAAGAGCACAGGCTGAATAAGAGCACAAGCAGAATAAGAAGGTTGTGCGGCAGCTCTGGGGCCCACTGATCTACACAGTCACAGTAAAATACAAACAGAATATTCAGGAAATATGTACACAAAATGATAAAAAAACAATTTTCAGAACAAAATGGCTTCTATGGGCCATCAGTATTTAGCGTGACCTCCCTTAAGCACCACTCAGCACATCTTGAAATTTTTTGTAGAGACACTGCTCAGTGTTTCTGATGTAATCTTCACGTTCCACTGAGGTTTAAGAGTGCCAGATTCCTGCTACTGGTCAAGTATAAGGAGAGATCACACTAAATCCCTGCCGATGGAGCCTAGAAAAGCTGATGTCAGCTGATTTGTTCTATTGTTAAAGACTGCACACAAATATCCTGTATTTTCTGGACACTGTGCACACTCTATGTCTATAACAGAGTTCCTGAATATGCTCTGGTGATATACTAGCTGTGTGTGGTCTGGTCAGCCCTCATTGCGTCTCTGCTGCTTTTATGCCCTTTATAAAAGCCACTGTGAGTTGTACCACTGTGTGACCCTTCCAAGCTGCTGTTGGTTGTACCACTGCATGACCTCTCTAAGATGCTGTGGGTTGTACCACTGCATAAACTCTCCAAGCTTTCCGTGCATTATCACTGAGATATATGCAGAGGTTTATGACCTGATAGCGACTGCTTTACATGAGAAAAATGAGAGTTTGAACTCCAGTAATATGCAATTCATATAAAACAAACACAAAAGAGCGCTCACTTATTGTGATTACGATAAACAAATCTCAAGTCCACATGAAACAAATCCCATGGTCACACACAAAGCTGAAGAATCCCTGAGGAAGTGTAGCTCTGTAGGGTAACCTATCCTCTGGTGGATACTGGGTGGCAAAATAACATGAATAAAGTTGTTTTTTTTGTGTTTACTTGGTATAGAACTTATAGCAGTAAATTATGAACCTTCTGAATTGACTAGCAAATCTTGGGCAGACACTAAGATTATTCAGTGACAACCAATTAGTAGTCTTATTTGGAGCCCGCATGGTACACAGCTAAACACAGTCTAGTGGGAGAGCTGACAGCAGTGCTAATGGACCGCTCGCTGCTGTGGTGATGACACCTAAGAGCAGTGTTGGATCTTCTCACTACAGCATGGGGAACATTCACATCAGCCAGTCTGGATCTGCTGGGTTCAGCCGGATGAGGGTTCAGCTGGAGGGCATGTTCAGACACTGCACACATGCTCCTGAAGCTTAAGGGCCCAAACGTGTTAATGACTGGGAGTCTACAAATAATGTTTCCTATTATACAAGTGCTATCCATTGACTTTTTTACAATGACATTATGAGTCATACTTCACCACAAGCACTGCTGTAGTCCAATTCTTCTCACAACTTGTTTTGCTATGTGCAATCAGTATTTTTATCTTGAATTTGAATGAATTTTCCATCAAAAGATAAAATACTAACATTATTCATCTTGTCTGGCATTTCTCTGCAATGCCACTCTCTGCCAGCCATTCCCACTTTCATTCAACCACTGCAGTCTCACCCAGCCACACCCATTCTCACCCAGCCACTCCCACTCTCACCCAGCCACTCCCACTCTCACCCAGCCACACCCACTCTCACCCAGCCACTCCCACTCTCACCCAGCCACACCCACTCTCACCCAGCCACTCCCACTCTCACCCAGCCACTCCCACCTTTACCCAGCCGCACCCACTTTCACCCAGCCATTCCCACTTTCATTCAACCACTCCAGTCTCACCCAGCCACACCCACTTTCACCCAGCCACTCCCACTCTCACCCAGCCACTCCCACCTTTACTCAATCAAACACATATATCAGACACATATAAAATAAAAGTAAATGTAATTACACATGCTCAGACACACCACTTTAACATATAAACATAACTACATGTTCAGATACAGCACTTTAACATGTAAACATAACCACACATGTTCAGACACAGCGCTGTAGCATATTAACATAACCATACATGTTCAGCTGTTGCAAAGTTGCAAACATCACAGCTGCAAACTATGTAATGCAGATCATCCCAACTGGATGCTTTTGGTTGTGTGTACTATCCAGGCACACAAGCTGGAAGGGAAGATCACAGCACTGGGGATGTGTCACTGGGTACATGTTTGTAGGTGTGTGTTACATTAATGGGACCATCTGTCTTTGCGTTATGAATTGGGACTGCCTAACTGCATTTGTTTTTGCTTTGTCTTTGGTGATTACAGTGGGCTAGAGTAATCTGTCAAGGATTCTTCTCCTGTTAAACTGCAACAGTCTTACTCCGGTGAGCCTTGTGAAGGAATCATGAGATTAAAACCTGTTCTGATGGCCCGTGCTCTGATTTTACCCTCCTGTGTCCTCTGGCCTTCTTGCGAAGCCGCAGATTAGCTTGGGATTAGGAGTAGATGCTGGGCCTGACCCGACACAAAGACACCCAGCTCATCCCTTTTTCTCTTTCCATCCCTTTCCTTAGTGGCTTGAGTGAAAGTGATTCTGCTTGGTTTACTAATTCAGCGCGTGCCCTCGCTACTCCGGAGTGCCGGGCCTTCGTGGCGTCTGCCACCCGAAATCGCAACAGCATGTTCTGTTTCACTACTGGAGTGCGTCTCTGACGATGTCCCACTGCGGGAGACAGAGGAGAAACAGTAAAAAATATAATGAGGAAGGCAGTGTTTTTGTTTAGATGTGTTTTGTTTACTTTGTTTTCTGAGGTCTATGCCTATGGCACCTTGCAGAAATGTCTCATTGCATACAGGTGATACGAGGGGTGTGATGTTAGTATTTCAAACACAAGCTTGGAAATACGTGGCATTTGGCTGCAAAATAAATAATACCAAACAAGTGTGTGGAAAGTGCTATACAAAGACAGGAGGAGGCGGAGAGAATGTGTGCTGTTACATTCTCTTCTGTGATAAGAGTTGCTGGTACTGACAGAGATTGTGATTTGTGTGACTGCAGGTCTGAGCTTTACCCTGATGCTTTCGTACCAGATAACGGCTATATAATCCAGAAGAGCACATACAAAAGACCCCTGCAGTGCACATCCTGATGCTGAATGTCCGGTTCACATGCTAATGACTCTGGACATGCTAATGACTTGCTAATGACATGCTAATTGCCCCAGACATGATAATGACTCCAGACATGCTAATGACTCCAGACATGCTAATGAATCCCAACATGCTAATGACTACTGACGTGCTAATGACTACTGCAGACAGACTGGAAACATGACTCAAATAACACCACTTTAGATAAGCAGAATTTGTAGAACAGTATTACCCCTGGAATCACACAGGAAAGATTAAAAACACCACAGTGTTCAAGTAGGACTTCATCATTGCCTTAACTTCCTAACTAACTCATGGAAGTGACAGGTGAAATGTCGCAACACGCTTATTTGGCTTTTCCTGTCTACATTCAGACTCCAAGGATCTGATCTGCTGGTGATAGCTGAAACAGTTCCTAGAGGGGCATAAGAGACATGTTACCATAATGCATGGACAAGATTAAAAGAGGGTATTGTTAATTAATTACTGTAAATTAATTTCTTAATGAATATTAAGTAATATAAATTAGTAACTTAGAATTGTCTGTTGATAATGCCTCATGCATATTCGTTTACTTATGCCTAATAGCTGTGTAGCACTCCTCGCATTCATTCATTATTTCTACAATCTTAAATAAAAACTGAACAGCCTTTTCAAGTTTTTGATTTTGAGGCCATATTATTTTTCCTATTGCGGCGGCTCGACTTGTCTTCAAAGTTCAGCCATGTTACTCCTCTGCTGCGCTCTCTTCACTGGCTTCCTGTAGCTGCCCGCATCAGATATAAAACCCTGATGCTGGCCTACAAGGCTAAGAATGGACCAGCACCTCCATACATGGTGGCAATGGTCAAATCCCGATCTGTACCCAGAGCTCTTCGAGCTTCAAGCACAGCTCGGCTTGACCCACCATCTCTCAGAACACGCGGAAAACATGCATCCAGACTTTTTTCAGTTCTGGCACCTCAGTGGTGGAACGAACTTCCCCTGAGTGTCCGAATGGCAGAGTCTCTTGCTGTTTTTAAGCGAAGACTGAAGACACATCTGTTTCAAGAGCACTTAAATGAAATTTTACTACACTAGCATTTATTAAATATTTGTGACTGTAATGACTTTTCTTGCTTTTATCTTTTAAGTAGGGTTTTTTCAGTATATATTTGAGTATATCTAGGCGTCCATACTGACTGCATCTAATATCTTTGCTTAAAGTTTCTTCCTGATTTTAGCCTAAACTAATTAGCTAGAGATTTTGTTCTGAGTAAAACAATGAAGCACTTTTTGTAAGTCGCTCTGGATAAGGGCGTCTGCTAAATGCCGTAAATGTAAATGTAAATGTAATATTTTTTACATAATTTACATAAATGTAAATGTAAATGTAAATGTATTGCCATGATTACCTAAACGAGATATTGTTGTTATCTCTATGCATAGCTAAAATAATATATTTGTGTGTGCCACTTGAATTTTATAGCCCCAAAATGACTCAGCAGAAAACAGAGAACTCCTAATTGCTGGTAGCTTCATCTTCCTACCAACAGGAGGCGCCAACACCCTCTTTTCATAGCCCCCTACAGGTATTTTATGAATGATGACTGTGTGACGTGAGGGTGTGTGTGTATGTGTGTGCATGTGTGAAAGGGAGAATATCCTCACTGTTTATCTTCTGCAGAAAGAACTCTCACTACACTTCAGGAACAGTGAACAGTCACAGACGGGTGGTAGAGCTTGATCAATATCTAATCAGTGAGCGCGAGGCAAAAACTATGGTGTTTGGGAGACGCAGACAAATGCCTCCCCACCACTCCTGAGGAAGAGGAGGAGGGGGCAGGAGGAAGGCAGGTGAAGAATTACTCCAACTCGACTTCCTCCCATCAGCCTGACGCTGTGCCAGTGACTTCGTAATGCAAGCTGCCTGTGTTATCCATTCATGCTCACGGAGTGAAATAAAGACCAGTGTCCTGCCCTCTCCCTATCACAGGGACTATAACACTGTCCATCTCTCCCTGACAGATCTTGGCAGAGTAACAGATCTTCCCCAACTGCTTATCTTATGTTAGTAGCAGAAGGCTGATCTGAGACCTGTGGCTGAAGGCAGAGGCTGATCTGATGTCAGCAGCAGAAGGCTGATCTGAGGCCTGTGGCTGAAGGCAGAGGCTAATCTAATGTTAGTGGCAGGAAGCTGATCTGAGACCTGTAGTGGAAGGCAGAAGCTGATCTGAGACCTGTGGCTGACGGCGGAGGCTCAGCTGCAGTGAAGAAATCACATGCGTTTGGTGGCCAAGTGAGTCTCCCTCTGTCCCACTGAGGTGGGTCCTCAGACATCAGACAGTGCAGGTGACTCTATAACTCTATACTCTACAACTCTCTCCTACGGCAGGATGGATGAGAAAAGCTTCTTCTTCTGGTTGGGGGTAAATGAGAAATGCACCTTCCTGCACCTCGTGCTTGGTTCTGCACTATGTAGAATCTCTGCTTCACTGTGCCCTGCACCGAACGCAAAGTTACGAAAGTTACACTCTAGTAGATCCATTCCCGGGTTTTGTGTGCAGTGTTGATAATAAACCCAGAGCACCTGTACTGCTCAACTGTCTCAGTGCACCAATGTTACATTACTGGGAACAAATCGTACCATTTGACTACTGGAGGTCGGCTGATTGGCGGTAGGGCGAGCTTGAACCAATGCAGGCTGGAAGAACACACACTGTGTATGCATATCCAGCACATCACTGTGCATAAATGCTGACTGAACACATGTGTAATGACTGTGCAGAGATTACAGACAGGAGATGGTTTGCACATGAAATTGATTTAACAAACAAACCCCACCACCTCAGCCTTAAAAGGGAATAAACCCATCCGTCCAAATGTTATAAGATTATTAGCAGAAAAATAATGAATTGTTTTATATTCTGAATATGTCCCCACATGTGCATGCACACACACACACTTAAATGCTATTCACCTCTTCAGAGTTAGAGCTGTTGAGTAACGTACTGATTCTAATTCTTCCAGCATTCTCAAGGACAGTGTTTATTGCACTGTAAACTGCAATAAATCAGTTTATTCAACCAGATAATACACTGGCTAGACTTCCAAACCCGGGCACTTAAAGCCCCAGATTATTCTCACATACTCATAGTCCTGCTGTAGTCTGATAAAGTGGGGATGGAGGTGGAGGAGTGGCTGAACTCTGGCCGGGCCCAGGACTCGCATCCAGCTTAGGACGTTAAAGCTCTCCATTCCAAATCACATTTGCTGTGAACTCAAGTCTGGACACACTCACTGAATCATGACTCACTGAATCATGACTCACCGAATCATGTAGACACAATGCCAACACCCTCACCCACCCCCCAGGGTTCATATGAACTCTTATATGAACTGTTACATTGAAAAATTGGTGAAATTTTCAATAATGGCTTTTAATAGCTTTTTTAAAGTTTCTAACCTTTTGTACCTTTTTGTATAAATGCGTGTAATATCACTTAGGGCTAAAAAACTTTCCAGAAGCACAGCAGGCAAAGGGTCCGCAGATGTCGGAAAGGCTTCCCTTCGCATTCTGATATTTTCACCAAGAGAGAGAGCTACATCAGGTGGAGCACAACCCCCAGGTGGAGAGCTCCACCAAGTGGACTACTGTAACAAGGCTAAGAATGGACCAGCACCTCCATACATGGTGGCAATGGTCAAATCCCGATCTGTACCCAGAGCTCTTCGAGCTTCAAGCACAGCTCAGCTTGACCCACCATCTCTCAGAACACGCGGAAAACATGCATCCAGACTTTTTTCAGTTCTGGCACCTCAGTGGTGGAACGAACTTCCCCTGAGTGTCCGAATGGCAGAGTCTCTTGCTGTTTTTAAGCGAAGACTGAAGACACATCTGTTTCAAGAGCACTTAAATTAAATTTTACTACACTAGCATTTATTAAATATTTGTGACTGTAATGACTTTTCTTGCTTTTATCTTTTAATTAGGGTTTTTTCAGTATATATTTGAGTATATCTAGGCGTCCATACTGACTGTATCTAATAATATCTTTGCTTAAAGTTTCTTCCTGATTTTAGCCTAAACTAACTAGCTAGAGATTTTGTTCTGAGTAAAACAATGAAGCACTTTTTGTAAGTCGCTCTGGATAAGGGCGTCTGCTAAATGCCGTAAATGTAAATGTAAATGTAACAGGTCCAGATATCCACCTCTTTCACTGAGCAACCTGCATATCTCACAAATCCATCTCATACACACTGTTTCCAACAGCTTCTTGATCAAGGACTTGGTAATGGTGTCTATGAGTTCTTGGTCATGGTGTATATGAGCTCTTGGTCATGGTGTCTATGAGCTCTTGGTCATGGTGTATGAGTTCTTGGTCATGGTGTGTATGAGTTTTTGGTCATGGAGTGTATGAGTTCTTGGTCATGGTGTATATGAGCTCTTGGTAATGGAGTCTATGAGTTCTTGGTCATGGTGTCTATGAGCTCTTGGTAATGGTGTCTGTGAGTTCTTGATCATGGAGTCTAAGTTCTTGGTCATGGTGTATATGAGCTCTTGGTCATTGTGTCTTTGGGATTCAAGGGTTCTCAGCAATGGAATTCAAGAATTCATAGTATTGTTGTTCGAGGATTCTCAGTGATGGGGTTACAGGGTTCTTGCCCAAGATGTTCAAAGTGTTTCTTGGCGATGGGCTACAAAGGTTCTCTGACCTGGTATTTGAGGGTTCTTGGAGATGGAATTTGAGGGTTCTCAGTGTTGGTGTTCCTGCCTACTGCTAAACCGATGATCACCCACACTCAGTGAGGTTGTACCATAGTGGTCACACAGACAGCAGGTTCAGCTGTATTCAGTACAGCTTGAGTCCAGCGTTTCTTCTCCAGCTGATGCAGTGACTCATGCTGAGTGTCATTTATACCCGCGTCTGCTTTTCTCAAGCAGCACTGCGAGGGAGGACAATCAGAGCACACGCTTTTGGTGTGAATCTGACAGCTGCAAAGGAAATAAGTTAGGTGCTCCTGGTGTTCAGAGAGAAGCTTTTATGGTTAGCATTAGGGCTATCAGTTTAGAGTCTGTGTGGATCGAATTAGCATTAGTGCTGTCAGGGTAGAGTCTGTGTGGATTGCATTAGCATTAGGGCTATCAGGGTAGAGTCTGTGTGGATTGCATTAACACTAGTTCTCTCAGAGTGGCTTTCGTAGAGTTAAAATTAGTGACCACAAGCTGGACTCGCATGTGATTGTTGTTAGCACTAGCACTGCCACATTCAGACATGGAGACGTTATCTTAACAACTCATATACATATTAACGGAACATATGACTCTTTATATTATTTTTGTGTACTTGTTTAATCACTGTGGAAAGAGCTACATGGCGACAAACAGTATAAATGTGAATAAATGTGTAATTTACTTCAGTGATGATGACAAACAGCAAAGTGAATAAAGGAGATGTTTATCTTCTTTTAATCCCTTCTTTCCATGTAATGTTTACATTTGGAAGTAAAAACAAAGGAAATTTAACCTCCTATAACCCTGTTCAAAATAAAAATAAAAATACCAGAAAAAAACAGAAATACTGTATATATGACACTAAAATAATAATTTCATAATATAATTTTTAGATTTTTATTATCATTCATGATACGTTTTATCAAAACACATTTATATAGTATAAGGTGAAATCATATATTAAAAATGTTATTGCGTATGTATTACCATGTGTGGATACATTTGCCCATGTCTATATATGTACTTCCGTGTGTGCCCTATAGTGTTTGTATGTATGTGTGTCAGTGTTTATCTGTATCACTTGTCTCTTGTCTTTTGGTAATGTGCTGCACGTGTGGCTTGTCCTAACCCTAACCCTGTGTACTTAAGTGTGTGTCTCACCTTCGTTGTTGGTCAGTTGTTGTCTTGATTACGTAGTGTGTTTGTTGTTTAAAGTGCTAACTGCCCTATCCGTACTGTGAATGACAGAAGCTGTACTTTGTACGTTACCTCAACCTTGGCGTCTGGCTCTCACCATAGCAACGTTACACCATAATTATTTTAAAATAAGACATGTCTTCTAATAACATTAAACTATACTGTAAGTGGTCTTAAGTGCACTATGGTAAACCCTAACCCTAATCCTAAACCTAAGGACTATGGTAAATCCTAACCCTAATCCTAAAGCTAAGGACTATGGTAAACCATAACAGCAAGGTCAGATGGACAAAGCATTCAAATATAACATTCCTTCACCAAACTTTATAATCCAAAGAAAGTTCCTTAAAGACATTTTCCAGATACAGATCTCATAAACTTCGATTTGTGGCCATATGTCCAATAAGTATGACATCTCTCCAATAAGTAATACATATATCTGTCTCAGGCAGGAACAGCCTGCTTGTGATTGGATGCTGCTGGCTTCATTTGCATGCAGCTCATGCTTGCTGGCAGAAGGACATTTGATTATGCAGGCAGGATGTTCGTGGGGTTGTGACATCAGTATGTTTGGTTCTGCTATGCAGTGTAAGTTTCAAGATTATCAGTACTAGAGACAAACTGCTCTCACAGGCAGGATGTCTTCTCATCTCTTAGATGCACTGCACGCACAAGGAATCCTTTAAAACAGGAGTTGAAGTCAAGCAAATCATGCAGCCTCTCTTCTGGAAGCAGATGTTTGGTATGGACCTTTTATACATGTTCTTTTGCTACCCTTATTAAGTTTGACCTAGACTTGAGATCACTCATATTAGCACTTCTCATCTAAGTAGTATGAAAGTGTTCCTCTTTAGTTACATTACAAAGCCAGACGCAATAGAATAAACACCAGCTTTCTACCAGGAACTATAAACTATACACCAGTGCTGTTTCTCAAATTGTCGATTACCACAGACAATAAAAAAATAGTGACGAATTACAATAATAATAATGAATTAATGTGTCTTGAGTGTGTTTTGACTCAGTAGGCTTTCTGGTCCTTTCTAAGATCAGGGAAACGCATCAGAATTGTTCTTTGTAGCGAACAGCTATACTTTACAGATGTGGTAGATAGAGGTGTGCTAAATTGCTAAAATTTTGCTTTATCACAGTGAAATGCAACTATTTGAATCTTAGCAAATGCAAGCTTTTAGAACGTTAATCTTTTATCACCAGGCCTGACTTTAATAATCACCATCCCTGTGTGTGGTGTCATAAGGTTAAGAACAATTCAGCTATTGGCTCTAAACTAATTTCCTGTTTACACAACACCTATTGATTTACGGCGATACACACAGTAGAGCGCTCAGTTCTCTCTGCCTTGGTGTTCCCTGTTGCAATAATGTGTGTCTCGTTAGACTCATTGTCATCCTTGCTGTTATCCACACAGCAGCTGTGCAATGACGACTCTCTCATCTGACTCTTCTGCCGCACCCGCATGGCTGGGGTCCTGATAGGAGGATGGAGGATTCAAAGGCCTCATTACCTTCTCCGATAAACATGTCTGTCTGCTCAACCCCCTGTCAGATTCTTCTGTATTCCAAGCTGTTCCCTCTGTGACTTGTTACAGGTCTATAATAGTTCTACCATGACTCATTGGTGCCTGTGATGTAACGCATCATTCTGTGATGGAAACAGTAAAAAAAAAACTTCGGACCAATGACTAGACCAAAGACTGGTCTTTCAGTATTACAAAAATAACATGTGCTCCCATGACAACTGAACCCTTGATCTTGGCGTTATGAGCATCCTACTCTCCCTACCAGTATGTGGAGATTAGTAGCGTGGAGGTTAGTCATTTGTGGAGATTTATAGTGTATTGAGTGCTTGGCAGTGTGTTGGGTGGTCAACAGTGGGTACAGTTTTTAGCACAATGCTAAACAAGGTTAAATGTTTTTGTCACATCTGATACTAAAACATACCTTCTCTGACTTTTTGTCTGAAATGAGGGAGTTGAGTTGAATTGAGTTGCTCACTCTTGGTAGCTCCATGTTCCCATCTCTGCTTGTACTTGGTGACCAACATTCATCTGGGCTCTGTTTCTGCCATATCTGTTGATTTAATATCATTGCTCAGCTGTTTCGGTTGTAAAGTAAAGCTGTGCCTGGCCTTTATATTGGTATCTTAGATCATAAACCTATCTCAGCTGTTTTTTTCTTCACAATTCTATGGCCTCTTTCTGGAACATTCTGCTATAGAGCCGCTGAAACTTCTCTCTCTTTCTGGAACTTTCTACTCTGGAGCCTCTGAAACTTCACTCTCTTTCTGGAACTTTTTATTGTAGAGCCACTAAAAGGTCACTCTCTTTCTGGAACATTCTGCTATATAGCTTCTGAAACTTCACCTTCTTTCTGGAACATTCTACTCTGGAGCCTCAGAAACTTCACTCTCTTTCTGGAACATTTTGCTATAGACCCTCTGAACCTTCAGTCACTTTCTGGAACATTTTGCTATAGAGCCTCTGAAACTTCACTCTCTTTCTGGAACTTTTTATTGTAGAGCCACTAAAGTCACTCTTTTTCTGGAACATTCTGCTATATAGCTTCTGAAGCTTCACCTTCTTTCTGGAACATTCTAGTCTGGAGCCTCGGAAACCTCACTCTCTTTCTGGAACATTCTGCTATAGACCCTCTGAACCTTCACTCTGTTTCTGGAACATTCTGCTATAAAGCCTCTGTCTTTCTCTGCCCTTCTAAATTCCCATTCTGTCTCTGTGGTCAACATGCGTTCCTCTTTTGCTGATGCTGTCTCTCTCTAAAATGAGTCAGTCTCTGTTACCCTTTGCCTTCTAGCTCTCCTGATGAGCAGAACTGTGCCCTGCTCTCTCTGTTCCCCTTGGATGATTCATGAACTCTGTGTGATGAAAACAACCGCCTGATGTCTTGAGAATCTTTCTAAAAAACTGGATTTCACGTTCCCTCACCTTGTTACATCACATGCTCAACTCAGTGTTGCTCTAAATGCTCCTCATTCTGTTCCTCTACTGTAATTAGTGACTCTGGCCCCAACCCCAAACAACTTTCCACTGCTGTCAGCAAATTTCTTCAGCCTCCCTCTCAAGCATCCTCGATGTCTCCTGAAAAATTTACTGCTTTTCCAAAATACTTTCAAGGTAAAATCATTGATTCTCCAGGACAGCAGCTTCTCTGACTTTTACCCTCTTGAGTATTAGTACATCTCTGAGATCATCTCTGAGATCATCAGCTTTTGTCATGTCAACTTGACCCTGCCCCCACCTGACTATTAAAGCTCTCTGTCTCTGCTATTTCGACTGCTCTTATCTCATTAGCCTCTTGCTTACATCTAGCCATCCTCCTCGTGCTGCGAAAACAGCTGCCGTCTTCCCTTTTATAAAGAAACTTGATCTTGTCAGTTCAGTTATGAAAAAATGTTTAGACTAATTTCTAACCTGTATGTTGTCACTATAGTTCTTTAGAGGTTTGCAGTCACCTAGCCATATTCCTCATAACTTCTACAGTCCATTTCTCACTCCCATCACAGCACTGAGACGCTCTTGAATGTGCGCTAAATGATCTTTTCTCTCTTCTTGATCTCATTCTGCTTAAATATTTTTTCTTGACCTCAATCAGTCATTACACTCACTGCTCGACATTCCACTACTGGCCTTACTGGTAGTGTGTTGGCTGGGATTCCAGCCCATATAACAGGTGTTGATTTGGATTCAGCTGGTGACACATGTCTATCACTCATGTTTCTCAGGGTGTTCCCCAAGATTCTCTTCTTGACCCTTATGTCACGGTGGCTAGGAGGAGAGGCCACCAGAGGGCGCGTGTATGGACGCGTAGCCATGGCAACGCTGCTCACACGCCCCCTAGTCACACACCACTCCCCTTATCACATTCTCCTCAGTATTAGCACCTGTTCCTTATCACCTGTCCCAGTACTTAAGCCCACAGGTTATGCCATCCAGTGCTGCACATTATCAAGCCTTCGCCTGTGTACAAGCACTGGACTGTGTCTTCGCCGTGATCTACGACAAGTGGTCTTCCGTCTGTGGACGTTACCTCCAACTATCGTTTCTCTTTTGGTTTACCTTGCCCATTGGCCTGAGTCTTTTTGTTTGCTGACAACTATCCGTTTGCCCGCAACCCCTGTCTCCTGCTGTCCCTGAACAACCGTTACACCTTAGTTGTTTATCATTTACATCCTGCCACTTGGAAGCACATGTCAACATAGCCTCAAATGTCACTGCTTTGCTGATGATATTCATACCTTCACACCAATCCCATAGAGTCATTTCCATCCACCACACTGTTTATTCTGTTTTCAGGGGTTAAAATACTGGTTTATTACCAATTTTCTAAAATAAAATGCCAAGAGAACAAATGATCATTGGTATCTCAGACTACTCTGACAGCCGCTTTATTGTTGTACAACATTTTGGTGTCCTCTTGCCTAATCTTATCTAGCCTAAATCTAACATTTGACCCATATTTTAAAAACCTGACTATGACTGCATTTCTCCATCTTCATTGCTCATCTCTGCCGTGTGCTTTCCTGTGAAGACACTGAGATCCTGCAGCATGCCTTCATCACATCCAGTTTAGATTGAACTTTCTTCTATTTTTGCATGTGAAAGATGCTAATTTAGTACCATTATTGTTATTTATTATTAACTCAGAGTTTTTTCATCATTTACTTTAACAGATTTATGACGCTTTACAGACCTCTCCAAACTGCAGTCGGACTGGTTTTTTGTTTCTTTCAGATGCAAAACCAAATGCTCGGTATTTGGTGGTAAATTAAAAAAAAGTTACTTTGTGTTATTCAGGAATAATGATTTAAAGTATTGGAGAATGATAATAAACTCTGAAGAGAATCAGGCCCTCTCAGACGTGAACAGAGTCTTTAATTGCTTTCCTTTGAGTGGATGCCCAATCATTCATTTATCCCCTTTTCTCAAATCCTTCACAAAAGAGAGAGAACTCTGGTTGGCTGCCAAGCTCCCTGGAGATAACAGGGATGGAGAAGGCGCGAGAGGATGAATGCTTAAAGTCAGACAGCGACAGGATTCCACGACGTAAAACTTGGCCCCGTGATAAGAGCCGCCTCTTTCCGAGACTTTTAAGTGAACAGAAGTGTCGTCAGTCAAGGAGAGAAGGGTTGAGTCTGTAGCCATGGCTTTTCTGGGAAGTTCCTTATCTAAAAGCTATTTTGAGTGAAGATTTGCTAGGGGATTTGCAGGAAAATTTCACAAATGCCTCAGCATGACACGCCGCCATGCCAGTGCATTAAACTAACAAGAAGAGGGAGGCGTGCGTTTTACCACTCACAGCTCGGCGTGGTGTCTAAGCGGTGCGACCTCAGCTCTCAGCTACTCTCCAAGGTCCTGATCGCCCAGTCCTCTGTCTTCTGTTTCAGATCTGAACGAAAGGGGCTCATTTACTTCACGTCTCCAAGCAGCCGGAGGTGTGCAGCAGCAGAAGTCAAAGGAGCAGCGCTAACAACGAAGCAGTTCAACATCCTCCTCTTCATTACGGAGAGAGGCCACTACAGCTGTCTGCGAATGAATCACTGGCGTGGCTTCATTGAGCCTGTTCTTCAGTACACACTCATGAGTGACAAACAAACACCATTTAAATCACTGTTAATTAAAACGGGGAAGAGATGACAATAGATGTGACGAGTGAAAAAAGAATCCCCATATTTAGACGCAGCTATAAACGCCTTTCTCCCTGACAACCGCTTGGTCTGTTTCTTTGTTTTGCATTGCACCACATTACACAAACCTTTAATTAGTGTCACATTACTTCCAACTGGGAATGTGCTTCAAGCATTAATAGCGCTGTGATATAGTAATGACACTTTTTTTGTTAGTTTGTGATTTATTGATCCTTTTATTTACAGGAAGGATTTTTCTTCTTTTCGTCTGTTCGTGACTCTGGGGCTTCATAATAATTGGGACTGACACTGTGATTAGTTCATCAAACTGTTGTTATATTAATAAAAAAATGTTGTAATTAAGAGAGTTGCACCAACAAAAACTCATTTTGGGATGTTGAAGCATATCTCCTTTCAGGTGAATGCCTGTGAGTCTGACCCCTGTGAGTGGCTTGCCGTGAGTCTGCCCATCAGGTGAGTGGCAGGCCGTGGGTCTGCCCATTGGCTGAGTGGCAGGCTGTGAATCTGCCCATCAGATGAGTAGCTGGGCCATGAGTCTGCCCATCAGTGGAGTGGCAGGCCGTGAGTCTGCACCTTAGGCGAGTGGCAGGCCATGACTCTGTGTTGTTCATTAACAGATTTGTCTGCTGTCTTCTCTTTGTTCTCCCTGGACTTCACAATCTCCCCAGACCAACAAATACTGATGTCACAAAGCACTGAAGAATTGTGAGCCCATTTACAACTGAGTATATATGTATGTTTGTGTGTGTGTGCGCACGAGTGTGTGCCCTCTCCACAATCCCTCTTTGATATTGTGTCTTTATTATAGTGTCTATTCAGCTACTCTCTCTCTCTCTGATGTAATGTCTGTCTTGCTAGCTGTTCACAGAGCAGTTTTACAATTTGCCAGTGATGGATGTGATAGTGTTCCAGTAAGTCTGACTGCAGACCTGCTCTAATTCTCAGATGGTATAAACCAGGTGGCATGGTCCGTTCCTTGTCTGGTGCATAGGGCTAGAGTTAGGGGTCTGTTACTGACATCACAAGGACTTATGGGTAGATGTGCTGTATCATGCTCACTGCTGTATTAACCTACACTGAGCACTAGTGACAGAGGTATGCTGACTCAACAACACTGTACAGACATACACACACACACACACACACACACACACAGAAAAGCTCTAATCTCCCATGAGAAGTGCCTGTTCCTGTGTATATGTGGCTGAGAGATAAGCTTACTCAGGTCTCCCTCACTTCGGACTGGGCCCCAGTTTGAGATACGGAATAAGTCGCCCTTAAAGGAGGTGGAATAAATGACATTCCTATGGAAAAATAGTGATGATGAATACATGAATATGAATACATGAATATGAATATGTATAGAAGCATAATGACAGACACAGACCTGTTACTGGTTCCTTCATCCTCTCTGATGCTGAAGAATCATGGCGTAATATAGCAGAGTGTCTAATTCTACCCCCAGAATGCTGTGAATGTGTACAAGGACGGCACATAAAGCTGTGATTATGAGTGTGTTTGTGTGTGTGTGTGTGTGAGTACATGTATATGTATGTCTGTGTGTATGTGTATGTATGGATGGATGTATATGGTTGTGATACCCAGAGCTACTGATTGCAGGGTATGTGTGTGTGTGCACGAGTGTGTCTGTGTGTGTGTGTGTGTGTGTGTGTGTGTGTGTGTGAGTCTGTGTATGTGATATATTGAGTGCAGGGTGACTAGAAGCTGTAGGATTGCTGTTAGCAGCTGGCAGCCAAGAAGAACTCATGGAAGATTCCGGCCTGACAGAATCACGGAAGCTCCATACCACAACCATTGTAATGTATGTGCTAATCCTAATCCTAACCCTAACCCTAGTCCTAACCCTAAACCTATCCCTAATCCTAACCCTAACACTTGCCCAACTGAACCTCAGGACCACTGCCATCAGTCCCAGCAGATGGAGATCATCAAACTACAGTATAACACTCTTAGACATGCCTGGCCTCATATTAACCTCCAACAGGGAGGTGAGAGATTATTAACCTCCGACAGGGAGGTGAGAGAATATTAACCTCCAACAGGGAGGTGAGAGATTATTAACCTCTGACAGGGAGGTGAGGGATTATTAACCACTGACAGAGAGGTGAGAGATTATTAACCTCTGACAGGGAGGTGAGGGATTATTAACCTCTGACAGGGAGGTGACAAATTGTCTTTTCCACCTGTGTCAGAAATTCCCGCTTCAACTTGGAGCCATTATAACAAAATGGCTGCCTAACCCAGGGCAGTAGCCATCAAGGTATAATCAAAGTTGTCAATTCTGAAAAATGACTTCATGTCAGCAGGACCCCACATAGTGTGTGTTCCCAAACTCCTCGATAAAGCTCAGAATGCAAAATACTATGGCTGCCTTCCACTAGATGGCAGTGTTATCTTTCCCTCTTTCTACTTATTACTCATAGCCCCTCTCTCTCTCTCCCTCCCTCCCTCTCTCTTGCTCTCTCTTTTTTTAATATAATACAAAGTAATTGCCTGCAGCTCAGTTCAGAAAGCTGCTGCCATGACCAACGCAGGTCTTTTGGAGTCAGTCGATCATTATTCATCAGACGGTCCCACGCCCGTCTTCCCAGGGCTGGGCGTTAGACGCAGTCTTGACAACGCCCCGGCTGGCTGGGACAGGTGAGCCAGCTCGGCCCCCTTAACCACCCCCCCCCCCCATCCCTCCACACACCGTACTACCTGTTCCTCATCACTCCGTGCTAATAAGGAAAAAAAAATTAAATCATCCTTTTTTCACATTCAGTGGTACGGTGGACTGAGAAGATTGGGAGGGAGGGAGGGGAAGAGGAGGGAGAAAAAGATGGAGAGAGAGGGAGGGATGGAGGGATGGGAAAGGGAGTGTGTGTGTGTGGGGGGGGGGTGGGAGGGACTTAGAGGCCAGAGGGCTCGTTTAACGAAACACACTGGGACTTACTGGCAGTGATCAAAGCCAGCTCAGAACCTGGCTGACGTTTGACACCCGCATTCTCTGAACACAAACCCCCACCCGTAGGGCTAACACCCACACACTGCAGGCTAATTAGAAGCTCCTAAAATTGCCGTTGTTGTGGGGAGAACGGAGAGGGAGGTGCGGAGAATAGAGGGAGACTGCAATGTATGCTGTCGAGTAGCTTAGTTACAGAAGAGGACGTCAGACAGACAGAAAGACTCTGATTGGTGTGGGCTACACAGAGAGGCTGTGATGCAGAGTAGTGGGATGTGGGGGCAACACATACCTACATACACACACATACTGTATATACACACACACCTACATACACACATAAACACCCACACACCTACAGACACACATATACAGAATACACACACACACCTAGGGTTAAGGTTAGCTCTAACGTGTAGGGTTAAGGTTAGCTCTGATGTGTAGGGTATCGGTTAGGGGTAGCCCCAATGTGTAGAGTTAGCTCTAATGTGTAGGATTAGGGTTAGCCTCAATGTATATGCTTAGGGTTAGCCTCAGTGTGTAGGGTTGGCTATGCCCCATTGTGTAGGGTTAGGGTTAGCCTTAACATATTGTAACGGTAGGCGAGAGGACGAGGATGCGGAGTCGAGCTTCATTTTAATAGACAGTTTATTTGCACTCTTAACATATAGTAGCGCTAGAACGCTCTTAACACGCAACACACAAGTTGACTCCAACAAAGACAAGCACGGGACACTACGCACAACACTATACCCTTGTGATGACGAGACGAGCCACAGGTGAGACTGAGGAACACGCCCATACCGACACACTCACGGAACTACACATAAGGACTTAGACGACACAAACACACGCACGAAGGGAGGGGTCCGGGAGCGTCACCGTGACACATATAGGGTTAGTTTTAGGGTTAGCCCTAACATGTAGGGTTAGGGGTAGCCGTAATGTGTAGCGCTAGGGGTAGCCCTAATGTGTAGGGTTACGGTTAGCCTAATTTGTGGGTTAGGGTCAGAGTTAGTTGGATTAACTGTTTGGAGTTAGGATTAGGTTAGGGTTAGTTGGATTAACTGCTTGGAGTAGGTCTGCCGACTAAACAGTTTCCTTATATTTCCTTTGCCTTGTTCCAATCAAGCAATTTCTGACAGCAGTCTTTCAATGGCTTACCCGCAACTGTGATGAAATCTCAAACAAATTACAATGCTGTGTGTTAGGATATGTTCTTGTTCAGAACTGCGTATACAGTTCAGAACGGACCACTACTGGCTTTTTGAGCATGCTTTCAAGTCTAGCGCTCCATGCCCTTCCCACTGCAAGGTTTCTCACTGCTGTTTGAAGAAAGGCTCTGTCCTTTAGATTCAGGACATTCAGATTCAGATCCTTCAGATTCAGGTCATTCAGGCTCAGGTCATTCAGATTCAGGTCATTTTGATGATGGTCCTCTTTTGGAAAACATCCACTTTCTACAGCCACTTAGTGCTGCAAAACTGAGCAGAACATTAATGAGTCTCAAAGGTCACACTTGCAAGTTGAAAAGTTGCAAATGGAGTTGTGTCACCACTGTCTACAGCCCCTCAGCTCGTGCTACACAGCTTCCGGAGAGCAGAAGCGTCACACTGGGTGCTTCATCTGGTGACCTTCTCATCGCAAATTTAACTCAAGTTTGTAACTCTGTGTTTCATCTGGAAGATGTGGTGCTCTGTGATGGCATTTCTGCCTTTGAAGAGATGCTCATCAGTGATCATTATGACATCAAAGTTGGCTAAAAGCTTTTAAACATTAACACAAGAGGTTCACTCCATGGAGCCAGTGCCCACTTCTACACGCTTCATTAATCGTGGAAGAAAAATGTTAATTACCACTGTCATTTGAGCGAAGGTTGAGGGACAGCAGATAGACTTGGGCACAGCATGTGAAGTGCTGTGGAGAGTGGTATGAAAATGCAATATAATTCTTGTTCACGGCAGGCAAACCGTAACCACAAGGCCTGTATACAAAGTGTTATTATGGGAGCCATGTTTTCCTGAAGTTTGTTGCGTGACCCCTCTGTGTGTCCATAGGCTGATGTGGCGTGACCCCTATGTGTGTCCCTAGGGTGATGTGACCGGACATCCTTAATGAGACAGGTTCATTAATCTATGCAGGCTTGGGAAACCTTTGCTAAAAAGAATGTGAGGTTTGAAACCGGTGCTGGATTCTTTACTGCTAGATAAAGATTTATTACTGTTGGACTCAGATTCATTACTGTTGGACTCAGATTCATTACTGCTGGACTCATGTGCAGGCATGTACATACACACACATGTACATGCATATAGATAAAGACATACTAGGATATAAATCTTTATAACAATGTGTTCATAGGGTGATGAGGCGTGACCCCTATATGTGTCCATAGGGTGATGTTAGTCCAGTTAGTCCTATGTCATTGCATATTGAAAGTTCTAATGAGGAAGATATTTGATACAGAGAGAACATTATGGCTACTTGTGTCAGAGACAAAGAGAGAGGAGGTTAAGAGTAGGAAGAGAGGGGGACAAATATCAAGAATAGAGGTAGAAGCAGAAAGAGGGGGAAGGAGAGAAGGGAATAAGGGGAAAGGAGAGAGATGGAAGGAGAGAGAAAGAAAGAGGGAAAGAGGGAAGGAGAATGTGAGAGGATAAGGGGAAAGGGGAGGGAGAGAAAAAGAAGAAGAGAGAGAAAGAAAGGGAGAGAGGGAGAGAGGAGAGAGGTGAGAGTTTGAAAATTTGTTTTTTTCAGTTATTTTTCATCTGACACTTTGTTTATGTAATTTTTATTAATAATAGTATTCTTTGATTTATTTGTTTTTTGTTTTGACAGTAATTTAACATTTATTATCCTTTTACTGCAACATTTTCTGCAGTGTTTGTGCTGTTTGTCTGACTTGACATGTCAAAGTGGAGTGCAAAGCTGGAATTGTGCAAACTCACTCGCTACACACCCAAGCCAGTGACATTCATGTGTCTGACAGATATTAGAAACCCAATTAGTATATCATCAGTTGATGGTGGAATGAATCATCCAACATCTCCTTTCATCATTACACACACACACACACACGCATAAACACACACACACATATACACACACACACACACACACATATATATATATATATATATATATATATATATATATATATATATATATATATATATATACACACACACAGCCCTCAGCCTATTAAACTGGTAGAATGAAATGCTCAGTAGTTTGCGGGAGTGACACATGTTCCGGTTGGAGCAGATTTAAAAAGGTTTTCAGGCCCAGAAGGTCAGGAATAACGAGGCAACTTCATCCTGTTAGACCAATTACACCTGCACTAGAGCCATCAAGCACAGGGCTGCCCATGGGATATGCCTGTGCTACCCTACACAGACACACACACACACGCACACACACATACACACACACACACACACATTATCTTAAAATGCACACTAGGGTTAGTAATTTATTAATTTAATGTTTTGTGATTTATTAGAAAATGCATCATCAATTTCAATAGTGTGACCCTCCATCTGTTTACAACTACACACAGTAATTGAGTGGGTTAACCCTAACCGTGTCTTTACTTCAGGTATTTATTTTTGATCCTATTTCCAAGTCAACACCTTGCCCGTCAATGAAGGCTTCTGGCAATTAAAAGGGCGATGTGCGACATGCCAAGCGACAGCATGTAAACAGAGAGGTGCATCCTCTGGGGTACAGCGCCTCATTAGGCGGGCCCCTCCGCCGTGCTTCCATCCTCTCGCCCTTTTAACTTAATTACTGGAGAAGACCCTCCGATCCCTCCTGCCCAGTTTTTAGTTCCCTCTATTAGCTGCGGATCACGGTGGGCCTAATTAGCTTTGCTCACTGTGCGAATAACCAGTATTGCAGCTGGACTCTGCAGTTCAGTGTGGAGCCTGTGTTGCTATGGAGAGCTTGTGAGCACCCTTATTTGCATACTGTAATTATCTGAGTCCAGTTTACATGAGTGTACTTTGTTTAAGTGTAGTTTATCTGAGTGTAGTTTGTTTGAGTGTAGTTTTTCTGTGTTCAGTTTATCCGAGGCTAGTTTATATAAGTGTCATTTTTAGTGTAGTTTATCTGAATCCAGTTTACCTGAGTCTAGTTTGAGTTAGTGTAGTTTATATGAGACTAGTTTATATGAGTGTAGTTTATTTGAGTGCAGTTTATCTGTCTAGTTTATGAGTGACTGTAGTTTAATTGAGTGTAGGTTCTGAGTGTAGTTTATATGAGTCTAGTTTATCTAAGTCAAGTTTTTGAGTGTAGTTTGTGACTATGTCACGATACAGCCCCGGACTCCTACTTTCGGGCGTGTGTAGATGTAGTCTGTGTCTATATATGTACTTCCTGTGGGTGTGGCTGTTTGTTTATGTGTTCACCCATCTCGTTGGTCCAATGTGCTACACGCGGTGCTCGTTGTGTGTTACATATATATTGTGTGCGTTAGTTTTGTCCCGTTCTCATCTTTGTGAGTCCATTTTCGTGAGTGTTTCCAGTTTCTTGTTTGCTACCTTAGTAGCCACTAATTGTCAAGTAAAGTAGTAAATGCAACTCATCTCTGCATCCTCTAAGCCTTGCCACGTTACAATCTAAGACTAATTTTAGTCAGTGTAGTTTATTTGAGTGTAGTTTTTATGAGTGTAGTTTATGAGTCCAGTTTATCTGAGTCTAGTTTAGGAGTGTAGTTTATATGAGTGTACTTTACATGAGTCCAGTTTATCTGAGTCTAGTTTATTATTGTAGTTTTCTATTCGTGTAGTTTATGTGAGTGTAGTTTTAATGAGTGTAGTCTAGTTTATATGATTGAAGTTTATTTAATTCTGTTATATTAAGTATCGTTCTTACTAACAGATCAAGCACCACCTAATGCTAACTAATGCTAACTAATGCTTAGCAGAATGGGTTAACTGATTAATTGATGCAGAATTGTATTGTGAGGTTTATTAATAGCTTCTTTCTTTTCTCTGCTTTTTCATTCAGACCCTACTAGTCTACACTGGCAGGTTAGTGATCAAGCTTGGAACTTTGGAAAGCTTTTTGAAAAGCAAAACTTTGTATCCAAGCACAGTCTTTCCTGGCGAAAAAGGAAGAGTTCCTGAATCTAGTAAGATTCTTCAGCATCATTCACAGTGGCGCTTCAGTCATGGTGGTGCTTCATTCATGATGGTGCTTCATTCATGGTGGTGCTTCATTCATGCTGGCGCTTCATTCATGGTGGTGCTTCAGTCACAGTGTGTTTTCATGCCATCAGCTGTGCCGGTCCTAGACCTCTTACTGGAAGAGAGTAAAACATCACTTCCTGCAAAAGTTGGATAACTCAATTCAGTTCAATTTAGTTCAATTCACATTCATTCATACAGCACTTTCTACAGAGGAAAATGTGGCGTACTGTCTACATGGAAGTAAATTAAATGAAATATGAAGAGCTCAAGGATGTTTTCATAAGGCGACACTCAAAAAGGTTGGATTAGGGATATGCAGTCTAAGAAATAGAGGTTGGAAAAACTTGGCACTCTGTTTCAATACAAAACTGTGACATACCTGCACCATTTCCACAATGACTAGTCATGTGCTGAGTTCAGTTCGACTCTTTGGGGAGTATGTTTGTGAGTATGCACAGTATCACAGTGTAGAACAAGTCAAACCCTTAGCAGAAGTTCAGAACCCATGAATATGGAAGCTCATTCTCGACTGGCCCTTGCCCATTAGGACAGTTTTGAAATGAAAATTACAAAGTTACTAATGAGGCATGCTCATCAGAGGAAGTGTCCATGAAATTATCCTGTTCCCGGTTTAAAATGTTTAGAACACAATGGTCCTGGTTGGAGCAGAAGATTTTAAATCATGACAAGTTGGAAAAGGATGGGAACCATCTGTGGAGCATCTTGATGAGACTCCCCTACAACACAGAGGAGAACAGTACCTGCAGATGCCTAATAATGGTGTATGAGGTCCAGGGACCATGAGGCACCCTAGAATGAGCTCAGCACTGTCCGAGTTTGACTGCACTCTCCATGGCAGCAGGGCAGATCTGAGGGGCAAGGTGGAGGAAGCAGGGGCATCAGGGCTTCCTGAGACATCCGTCCCCTACTGCCAACAAACCCGGCATGAGCCTGCAAGAGACACAAGGCTGTGGCACGAATGCCCCGGGGCGTCAGAGCTCTTTCTGATGAATTCGTGAACATGCGGATCTGCACCTTCATCTAGAGACAAACGCTGTCAGCCCATTAGCCAAAGGCATGAGAAAACAGGTGGATCTCAGTTTAGACAAGAAGACACGAGTCCCCAGCATACACAGGAGGGTTGTTTCATGGGGGCTTTGTAAGAGAACAGCCTCTCCTGCCTCGCTGTATCTTTCACCATCTCTGATACTAATAAAAAACCTCTGGCTATTGTTTTAATGACTAACCGGAGCTTGTTTAAGCATCCAGATGGCAAGGTATTACAGTAGTCCATCATGGATTATATTTCATCATTTATTTCCTACTTGGAAGGTTGTTCCAGTGTTATTTACAAGTGCATCCACAGCTATATTTGATGATAATGAAAAGACTTTGCAATTAACATACTATTTCACAACTGACTTCTAGTAGCATCTGAACTTGACTGAATATTTCTAGTGTCCTCACATATACTCCAAGCCTGACTGAGTATTCCTATTGTCATCATGTATACTCTAGCCCTGACTGAATATTTCTGCTGTCATCATGTGTACTCTAGACCTGACTGAGTATTCCTTCTGTCATCATGTATATTCCAGGCCAGTAATGGATTCTTTACTACTCTGTACTGTACTGTATACTGTACTGTGATGAGGTTTAGGGCTAGGCCCTGACCCTAGTCTAAATCCTGACTTAACAGTTTTAATAACGCGATTCCTTTCCTCTGAAAGGAGCTGGCATGCAGACCTTTCTTGTACACAGTGTAGTTTGTACATAACACTCAGTTATGTCTTCCAGAACACAGCTGATTGCATGTCTGAACCAGTTAAATAAAACAAAAGAAACGACAAAACCGGCCATCTGGACAAAATGGAAAAGAGCATTTTAGTTGTTCCCTGTCAGACATTATGAGCAGCAAAAGTCCAGCTCTGATCTTACTGCTGTGGCTGAGACTTGCTCCCTCCCAGTAGTGAACTTCCTGACCTTCAGGGAAAGCGTCCTGTGATGGCAAACTCTCCCAGACACCCAGTCCTGCTCCATCCATCCTCCAGGTTCATTAGCATTAGTTTACGTGTGGGAGGTGGATAATTTCTGTGCTGTAGAGATGTCATTAGCTTGGGCTTTTCCATACGACCTGGCACTCCTCAGCCATGGCTGCCAGCTCTTTCAATTAGATGGCTAAAATTACAAGGTCAATGCAAGCATCACCTTGGTCTCTCAATCAGGGGACTGTGTGTGTGTGTGTTGCAACCATACAATGGTTAGGGTTAGGAGAGAGAGAGAACGAGCTGATACTTTCATCTTTCCAGTTTCCAATACCATGACAACAGAAAGACTGAGGACATTGTTTCACACAAACACACACACACTAACTCCCTCAACACCCCCCCCCCCACACAATCAAGATCTAGCACCCCCCCCCCACACACACACACACACTTATCATCCTAACTCCCTTCATTACATAAACAGTTAATGAGACACATACACACACGTACATGTATGCTCGTACATAGACCATCAGTTGTATTGATTGTAAATATTTGACTGGTGCCTTGTTGCTTCTCTGTCTTTCTTGATGTGGGCATAAATCACACAGTAACAGTAAAGGTGATGTTTGTTTATTTATTTACCTGTTTATTTATTTATTTACCATGCAGTCTGTCTGTAGGCGTGTGCTAATGGCCTTAGGGAGTGTATAATTGGATCCCTTTCATTCCTGCGCGAGTGGATTTGAAATTGAATGGTGATAGATGCTGACAATTACCAGCAGCTGTGGACCCTGCGGCTCTGACCCTGCTTGTGTGCACGCACACCGGGACAATTACGTTAAATCAGACCATGCAACGACGCTGGACGTGCAGGCGGGACGTGCAGGCGGGACGACTCACTGCGCAAGACCGGCTACTGGAAATGTGTTCAGGAGGCGCACGTCGCAATGCAATCTTCATCATGTTTCAGGCAAACGAGCAAACGAACCAACAGAAAACTGCATTTTATAACAGAAGCAGAAAGGAATGAAACGCTCTAAATTGCTGAAGATATGTGTGCACGGCTGGACATGGAGGGACTGGCCTTGCTCACGACGCTGCACGCTTGTGTTTTAAATGGCTTGTTTCACTCTAAACACATTTTCTTTTTACGAGCTTCTCTAAAGGTTTTAATATGTTTGTAAGCTGCGCTGAAACGGCTCCATTTATAAGTTTTATCTTTTTTTTTTTTCGTTTTACTCACACGTGTACAGTGCTATTTTACACTTTTATACAGTGTATCTTTTCAGATGAGCTCATTCTAAAATCAATAATGAAAGTTTTCACGAGATGTCAATAATTTAACAGCTTCATAAATAATACAGGCAAGAATACATTGTCAGGGTTTTACTATTGACATGAACATATTGTTAACCTTCACATTGAAAGACGTGAACAGAGATGCCAGAGAGAATGACACCCATGAGTCTCTGTAAATGATGACAGATATTAAATCCCCATTACGGCAAATGAACGGCAGCCGCCAGCCTCCTTCACTGGCTACATCTCTGCCCTTTGGAAGTGAACCTCTTCACTCAAATGTGTGATTAGCCTGGCCTCCAAGCTTCAGCTGGGCTCAGAGAAAATGTGTTGAAGAACACCAATCAATGATAAACACAGCCAAGACACCCAGTCCGACGCCGGAGCCCGTGACGGAAGTCACATCTTTCCGAGAGTGTCCAGGATGATCTTAAAAAAGTGTCTGAGTAATCCCACAAATAACATGAGGTCATTATGGAAATGGCTGCTGGGTTAGAGCGATTCCTGTCACATTCCCAGTGTTCCTGTCCCAGCTACGCCTACGCCCGAGGATGCCTGCTGCTGTTCCTTTGGACAGATCTAATTCCACTGCTTGGTTTTCCTGTTTCCTCAGGGGCTCTGCGTACAGGTGCCTGGCCAAGTGAAACCCCCCCTAGAGGCCCTGAGCTGAGGATCCAGAGCCAAGCGTCGTCTGCTACTTACCCCAGCACCAGACCTCTTGAGTGGGCCTGGCGCCCCACCCCCCCATCCCCCCACCCACTGTTACGGCTGTTTGTCCTTCTTCATGTGTCACACGTTTCCAACATATACACATTAACTTCCTCGACGCGTTTCATGGGTCGCCAGACATAGTTGGGTTTTAACGAGGCTTGCTGCAATGGTTTGGAACGACTGTAGGTCCCGTGTGGGACGCGGAAATGAACGTGGACAATTTGCTTTCTTGTGCTGCCCTGTTTCTGTCTCCAAATAAAACCAAATTAATTTAGGAAATCACCTTCGTCTTCCGTAGCTACGGAGGGACAGGACAAGACTGTAGCGCTGAGGAACATGCTCACTCATGCAACACCTCACCATATGCCATGTGTGTGTGTCGCTGTGTGTGTGTGTGTGTGTGTGTTTACAAAGCAAGCCCCACGCTCCAATAACTCCCTCAAATCCTGTACTTCACATCCATCTTCATAAAAGTAATTACAGAGCAGCTTTTTCCTGAGGTAATCTGCCCGTTGACTGGGCAGGCCCTCTCCACGGCCAGCCGTAAGTGGCATTTCTCAGCAGCCAGGTTGTCTGGAATCAAAGAGATATGCCGAATCCAATGCAGTTCCATTCATTACCTACTCCTTAGGGTTCTGACGGTGGGTGATTGAGTGTGAGAGAGGCGGGAGACGCCTTAGCTGTACTCAACAGTCCTCGGTCTCTGAGTGCGTCGAACAGCCACCAGTGAGAATGTGCTGGTGTGTTTGGGCCAAGAGACAAGACTGTTTAGTGCCGATATGGCTGAACTATACGGATAGCTGTATCTTCCTGACACTGGCTGTATGCTTCTGTGCAAAGAATACCCGTTGTTCTCTAGGAAGAGACACACAATTTTTTATATACCTTGTTTGCAAAGGCCTTTGTCTGAATTGCAGGCCAAAACTTTTCACGAGCCGCGTCTAGGTTTGAGACGAGCGCAGCGTCTTCCCTCTGGGGGTCGCAGGTCGATGTAGCCATAAATCACTACAACGCAGCTCCGCCAGCGTCCTGTTCCTGCAGGCCTGCCGTGGCCGTGGCATGCGAGAGGAGGGGTCGCAAGCCCCACGCTCGCAGTTTTGGGAGGCGTCGGCTTTCGTAAAAGGGGGGTGGCGAGGAACTGAGCGACGCGCAGACACTGCAGACTTCGCCGTTGGTGAGGTAGTTGGCCCCTGTGGGACGGCCCCTGCCTGTAGCGATTGGGGAGAGATGCGTCTTCCCGACAACCTTCCTGTACTGAACATCTGTCAGTGCATGATGTCTTACGAAACAATGGGACTATGAAATTTGGGGAGATGGTGAGCAGGTAAAAAAATACAGCTATACAATGACAACTGCGCCTTTGTGATTAACCTGGCCTTTCTCCAGCCGAGAGAGGTGGGACCAGCAGTTTATTGTGTTAATCACCTGGAGACTCGAAGCCAAGGAGCAGATGTGGGTGTAAGCAGAATGCTTCTAGATTTCGTCTTTTGGTCCTTTTATCGGAGGGATAGCATTGTACAAATAACAGAGGGACAGCATTGTACAAAACACTCTCCTGCCATTTGAATGCAATTGTTAAAATTGACTTTCATGACCTTGTAATGAGGTCAAGTCCTGTCAGACTCTGAAACCTTAGAAATGGACGTGCCAAACTCTGTGATAATGATGTTGCGTAGGCTTCACCTCCGTCAGATCAGCCGCCCTTGTCAATAGGAATGCCACTTTCATATTAGTTTGCTTTGAAGTGTTTTTTATCGTTACTGGAAGTGATGGGTGACCTTGATTTTAATTATCAATGGTATAATCTATTTGACTCTTCCCACTGGTAACAGTGTTCTGTATGATGTGAGTGTCCGGCTGTGCTGTGAGCTTGTGTCAGCATTCGTGACTCCTAGTCTGGTGTCAAACGTGCAGGACTTCAGAGAGCCAGGCTCAGAGAGACAAGAGCCGATGTCAGAGAGACAAGAGCCGGGCTCAGAGAGACAGGAGCCGGGCTCAGTGAGACAGGAGCTCGGCTCATAGGGACAGGGCTCAGAGAGACAGGAGCCGGGCTCAGAGAGACAGGAGCCGGGCTCAGAGAGACAGTGCTCTGGGACGGGCTCAAAGATATGAGGTTCCTGGTCAAGGTCTACATGTTCATCCCAGATTTTGTACACCATTCAGCACCTGTCAGCAAGTTTGTATGCACATATGAGTGTGTGTGTGTGTGTGTGTGTGTGTAGTGCATCACTCAGAACTGTGCTACTATTTCATTCCCTCCCTTTCATTCCCATTGCACTCAGGACCATGCACACACACACGTGCACACACACACACGCACAAACACGCGTGCACACACATGCACACACACACAGATGCACACACACATCTGTGTGCACACACAAACATGAGCTCAGAAGTAAAGCCCAGTTTGAAGATCACACACACTCTTGAAACACTCCATATATATTCATATATGCAATAAATTCAAGTATCTCAAGATACAAGAACACACACACAAACACACCCCCTCTCTGCCCCAAGTATAAACACACACTGTCCTCTGTGCTCTCTCGACTCTGATTCTCCATACTTTAGCGGAAAGAACCAGAGGCTTGATATATTCATCTCAACAAGCAGCCATCTGACATCTGTGTCCCCATATTCAGGGGTTATGTCTAGACTACAGGAGGAAAACGAGTTGAGCTAATGCCAACAATTTACAGCTGCTAATTTACACCCAGACAAATGCATGTCCACTGTAAGTGATCTCACAGGCTTTTACAAATGTTTTCAGAAAAATACAAGGCATATAAAGCAGGCGTCTGGTCTGAGCTGCCCATTATCGCCCAATACACACACTTTCTCTTTATTTCCAGATTCAATAAAAAAATATAAACAAGATGTCCAATATGACCAACTCACTGGATTATTATAGATGTTGCAAGAGAGGCTACATCTCTTCCACATCTTCCCATGATAAAGGCTGAGATGAAACACACACACACGTACACACACACACACACACACACACATGTATACACACACAAACACACACACACACACACACGCACATAAACACACACAGACACAGAAACTATGGTGGCATCCTATAATGTTTGAGATGAAACACACAAATACACACACACTCTCAGACACACACGCTCAGACACAGAAACCATGGTGGCATCCTATAATGTTTGAGATGAAACACACAAATACACACACACACTCTTAGACACACACGCTCAGACACAGAAACCATGGTGGCATCCTATAATGGCTGAGATGAAACACACATACACACACACAGAAACAATGGTGGCATTCTATAATGGTTGAGATAAAACTATATTCTTAAAAGTGTTTGGTCTTCACTCCTCCAGTACAACATCCACACACTGAAGGTCTGTGTACATGTCCAAGAAAAAGTTGACATTTTAAATTCACACACTATTTAAAAAAAAACCTTTATTTTGTCTCACAGACACTCGTCTTGTGTATTTGCAATTCTAGAAACGACTTCAATTAGTTTCAAACCACTCACCTCTAACTTTTGAGAGCTTATAGACTGATGAGATGAGGTGAAACTTTCAGAGTGGTAGACAGAGAACAGCCTCTCACTCAGTATCAGGAACACCAAGGAGTGAGTCATTGACCTCAATAGTAAGACCTGAGCAGAACAAAGCATTTACATAGGTGATTACATAAGTGTTTACATAGGTGCTTACATAAGTGTTTACATGAGTGTTTACACAGCTGAAGCTCTCCCCAGGTCAGTCATCATGTCACACCTCATCGTAAATGTCCTACATGGCCTTCACATCGTAAGCAGGATGAGGAGAGTCAGCCTGCCACAGCTGCTCCTGCAAACACACTGAGGAGGGCACCACGACCATCCATCACACACTGGCAGAGCGTCTCCAGTATGGGGTTGTGGACTGTGTGGGGGAGACACTACGACCACCTCCATCATGCTATGGTAGAGCATCTCCAGTGTGAGGGTGTGGACTGTGTGGGGGAGACACTACGACCACCTCCATCATGCTATGGTAGAGCATCTCCAGTGTGAGGGTGTGGACTGTGTGGGGGAGACACTATGACCACCTCCATTACGCTCTGGTAGAGCATCTCCTCTGTGGGGGGAGACACTACGACCACCTCTATCATGCTCTGGTAGAGCATCTCCTGTGTGGGGGTGTGAGGTGTGTGGGGGAGGCAGTATGACCACCTCAATAACCCTCGGGTAGAATGTCTCCTGTGCTGCAGAACATGCTGCTCTGTAGATGGTGAGTGAAACCTGCCCAGTCCATCACTCATACAGACCCTGTACAACAGGAGAAAAACTAGCAGCATGACCTCTACACATGACCCTACACATCACTAGCACATCCTGTTACACACCCTGCCATCTGGACCAGCACCATGCGTTGCGTTGTGTTGTATTTGTCCATTTTCATACATTGTCTCCTTTCTCATTATCTGTACATGCGCTGTACATATCTGTCCATTCACAAACAAATTAGTCCAACAGTTTCGTCACTGAATCTCCAGTAGAGGGTCTTGATGTTCCAGACTCAAACCCTGAATCTCCAGTACAGGGTCTTGATGTTCCAGACTGAAGCTCTGAATCTCCAGTAGAGGGTCTTGATGTTGCAGACTCAAACTCTAAATCTCCAGTACAGGGTCTTGATGTTCCAGGCTGAAGCTCTGAATCTCCAGTAGAGGGTCTTAATGTTGCAGACTCAAACTCTGAATCTCCAGTACAAGGTCTTCATGTTCTGGACTTAGGCCCTGAATCTCCAGTAGACGGTCTTGATGTTCCGGACTCAAACCCTGAATCTCCAGTAGAGGGCTTTGATGTTCCAGGCTGAAGCTCTGAATCGCCAGTAGAGGGCCTTGATGTTCCAGACTGAAGCTTGGGTGTCCAACTTCCTCTTGTGATTTTGTTTAAATCTCCAGAGGTATGGTGTGCTCTAAGTGATCCTCCTCCCTGCATGCGAGATCTTCCACTGCCTTGCATCAAGAAATCATGAGTCACTGGCCATTACCAGCCATGCATTATGTCAGTGGTCAGCATACTGACCAGGTGGAGCTGTTGTGTGTAGGTAGAAAATCCATTTGTGATTTAGAAACCCAAGCCCCTGCCTGTTGGCTCTGAAAGAAAATACATCTGCACATTAAAACTACCATACTGCTCAAAATGTTCTACAATCCATTTCATGGAGGACATTTTGTGGAATATGAACATTTGCAAATATTGAATTTTAGCCAGACCAATCTCACTTACTGCCTGCAGCTTCATAACAACAGACCGAGGTGATGCATCCATTAATTCAGGTCTGGATATTAAATCTTCTACCTGTTAGTGCCTTTCTGCCGCACGGTTACATTATGACGCAGGCAGATGTAGGGCTCCTGTCTGGAAGGCACCCTGACTGCCTGAACTGATTCTCTCCACTCCACATAAAACACTGCACACAGGCTACATTTTACTTCTAAACCTGACCATGTCAGGAATCTATTGGTGCATGAGAGCATTTTCGTGTCTAGATGAAATCAGGGCGTAGTCCTGACCTTGCACAGGATAAGGAGTGAAAGACTAAGGTGGCACCTACTAACACAACCACTGGAATCAAGGATACCCAGAACCTGACGTTCATTCATGTGTAGTGAGGATGAAATCAACAGTACGGTGCAAACATCCAGTTTGAATTCCCCAGTTTCAAATTCAAAATCATCAATGTTATTAACATGCATTCATACCTTGATGCTCAATATAGGTCTAGGGTTAGGGTTAGGTCTGGTTTTGGGAGTTGGATTAGGGTTAGGTTTAGACATAGTTTTGGTAGTAGTTTTAGGGTTAGGCCTGGTTTTAGGAGTTGGATTAGGGTTAGGTTTAGACCTAGTTTTAGGAGTAGTTTTAGGGTTAGGCCTGGTTTTAGGAGTAGGATTAGGGTTAGGGTTAGGCCTGGATTTATGGGTAGGGTCTTTGTCTATCTGGTAGTATCAACATAGAAAGAAAATACCTCTTAAGATCTACAGATGAAAGCAGGAAAATGTGACTCATACATACACACACACGCTCACATGCAGTTCCACTGACCCCTTTCTCCACGGGAGTCTTGAAGCTAATTTACTTTACTACGCAAAACATCATTCACAGTGTGTAACCATCTCTCTCAATAACTGATCGTAATGTTATCACATTAAAGCAAGATCTGTCCACCGAGGCCCTGTGTGTGTGTATGTCTGTGTGTGTGTATGAGAAAGCATTTACATAAAAATTAAGAATCCCTCACCCCATGGAATTCCACACCCCCCATACAAATGTTAAAAGTAACACAATCACACCTAAGGAGAAAGTCGTATACCATTAATCAGCAGTGTCAGGCTACAAAAACAGGCAATCTAAACACAATCTAAACTCTAAAATAGGCCTGTTTTCTTATATTCACAGCAATGTAGAGAAAGAGAGAGAGAGAAAGAGGCAGACCACATTTACACATTTTTTCAAAAGTCCATCCACCAAGAAAACAAAGGAACAAATTTGCTTGTTTCATACACCAAAAAAAGCTTTGATTCAACACGTGTGGTTACAACACATACAGCTGTAGTAGTATTTTAATAGCTATAGTGGCTATTTCACTATTGTCTATTACACACTATATATATATATATATATATATATATATATATATATATATATATATATATATATATAGCCTATAGACTGTGAATTGCACCTTTCTGAACACAGGGGAGAGTGCTTTAAATTGGTTCTGTTGACCTCACAGCAAAGAGGGAACTGGCTTGCCAACCCAGCTGCATATCTCCTGTTTTAAAGGTTTGTAGTTCACACAAATTGTTAATTTACACTTCAGTCTTTGACTTAAATCTTAAATGTCATATGAATTAGGCTATTTAACACTTTATAGTAAAATTTAAAAATAATTTTGAATGTCTGAACTGAGTTGGCCAGCTGCTACTCTGGAGAAAGCTCTATCTGTAATGGTTCTATTTACATTTTCAAACAATACATATTTAATTGTTATTTTTATGCCAGTTGTATATTAATTATACTACTTGGCAAGGCGTGCTTCTGCATTAACTCTACCAAGACCAAGTTTTTTAAATAAGGACGTGTGTGTAGAGAGCTGTGTATCCATGACAGATGAAATACGTTTATGGGGGATTATTAAAAACACAAGTGATGAGAGTGAAAGACAGAAGACTTGGACCATGCTGCAGGGACAAGGCAATGCATCTCAGCACTGCTCATTAAGACAGGGAGAAATGGGGCCAGTCCTATGTTGATGCAACGGAGAAAGCAATAATGGATCGGGGCACACAGGCAGGCATTAAACGAGTTTGGCTGACTCACCCAGACAGCAGCCATTAAATCATATGTGTCATAGAAGGGAGAGCTGGGAAAACTGTATACGTTGCACTGAGCTGGGTGGGACTGTGAGCACATTCTTACATTTGTGGAGAGGAAAGTTTCAGAGCTGTGGGGTGCTCAGAGAGGCAGAGGAGCACAAGAACCTGCAGCCACTCACTGATTGGAGAGTGACATCCCAGTGACATCACAGTGATATCCCAGTGACAGTCCAGTGACAAACACATTGACATTCCAGTGACATCACAGTAAGATCAGAGTGACATCACAGAGAAATCCAAGTGACATCACAGTGACATCACTGTAAGATCTCTGACTGAAACGGTCACGGAAGGCTGTCTAGATATTGCTCCTCTCATCAGAGGTATAATGCCATTTAGCTGTGGTGAGGTATGAGTGGATCATCCTGGAAGTGACCACCCAAGTCCACCTGCACAGGTGCCTTTCTTTGTCAGTAGTATACTGCTTGAGAGATCATTACAAGGCTTAAATGTTATCGACCAACTGATAAGAGATCATATAGAGGACCATTGCTTAGAGAAGTATTCAGGAATAATAGGTGACAGTGGATGGAGTTCACGTCCACAGCACTCTAATAGAACACACTCTGGCACAGGTGGGAGCTGTGATGTGTAAGTCCTGCAGGTGAAGTGATGAATGTCACAGTGATGAATGTCAGGTATAAACTTGTATTCAATCCTTAGAAGCAGTATTGTGCCACAGAGGCTGCATTGCAAGTTCTTACACATTGAAGTCCCTGTTGTGAACACCTGCAAACATGAAGTTAGACTACCTCATAAAATAATCCTTGGGAGGATACAAGCTATTACTGAAGCATTCAAAGAAAATGCTACAGGTAACTCTGATGCACCTATATACTTGACACGCATTTAGACCCCTTAATGCACCTGCTGCTTGGGGAAGACTTTTGCTTTACTCAGGGACGATTGCTGCATGTTGTCCCGAGATGACATCTTGTGCTACACCAAACATTTGTAGAGGATGTGGAGAGCCTCTGATGTGTATGAAGAACCATGGAATTAAACTGTGACCAACTCAGTGTCAACTCTTAGACAGTTAGATATGTGGGCACACAAGTAGCTTGCACTGACTCAAGTGAGACATGACCAGTACTGGGTTTGAAGAAGAACCATCAGAAAACAAAGTTCTCAAGCTTCTAGGATTTCACTACTACAAAACTTATATTCAAGATTTTTCAAAAATTACCAAGCTTTTCTGTGAAAGACGGCATTTGAAAACAGCCATCCCCAACAACACTGTGAAGGGTAGTTCTAGAATGCTGTAGTACACCGCTGGGTGAAAGAACTAGCTGACTTCATCTTTGATATTAAACACTGGCCTGGGCAAGATCATGCAGTTGCAGACAACTTGTCTTGCTGTCCATTTGGTGTTGAGAACTATATAAAGGAGTACATTGAGGGAATGTCTAAGAATGTCAGTGTGTCATGGTATGCCTCAGATAATGAATCTGTTTGCAGGTCCACTAGAGAGACAAGACCTAGACAAATATTCACTTACTGGTCAGTAGGCCTGAGTGAGCTCATTACATACATGATAACTCAGGCTTTCTCCCAGTTCCTTCAATTAGGTTACGATTCCAGCCAGGGCGGATCCGTCTGCTATAAAGCCTTACAGTTATGGAACAGCTTTAATCACACATGGTCTCCATACTTTTTGCTCTCAGGTTTCTAGTTAGACAATGTGGGTGGAATGAGACGTCTCACCCTGACCTCAGGACTGTGTTTGTCTCACCAGACCACAGCAAACAAAAACCCACTTTATTATCAGGAGGTCATCAGGAGGTCCACTCCAAGGATACGTTATATTATTAAGAGATCTATTACTTCTAATTTGGCTACATATATTAAATTACATCAGATAAGCCATACTTCTATATGGCAGTGAGGTATGGGGTCCGATAATTTATCAACACTACTTCCTCTATCAGTCATACTTATCCGAGGCACATCAAGACTCACCACACAGCATACCTGAAGAAGTGCTCATACCCACCCAAACACCCTCTCACACCCTTCAAAGAGAATTAGACAATACAGGAGAGAGAGAGTTGACAGGAGGAAAGCACTAGTGGGGAGAGAGGGTGGATGAATCTTGACCACTGTGGAGACAGATAAAGAGAGACAAAAACAGAGAGAGAGAGAGAGAGAGACAGAGAGACAAAGAAATAGAGAGAAAGACAAAGAAAGACAGGGAGAGAAACAGATATAGAGAGATAAAGAGAGAGACAGGTAGAGAGACAAAGATAGAGACAGAGAAGGAGAAGGAAGAAGGAAATACTGTAAATGTGATTAAGGACAAGAACATAGGAGAGAGGTGAGCTCAGGGAGCCCTAAATGAGAAACATGAACAAGGAGAAATCAGTAAATGTGCAGGTCACCTAGGAGGAACAAGGGGGAAGAGAGAAAGAAATGGTTGTCTCTCTGTGGGTGGAGGGAGCGTGTCCAGGACAGAGAGTGTGTGTGTGTGTTTGTGTGTGGGCAGTTTGGCTGATGCAGTTGGCAAGGGTGCCAAGTGGAGAAACCTTTCATAGACTAAAGCTCCTCACATTCTCTACACATACATAGACACACACACCCTGAGGACATGGCAACAAAATACACTGTTAGAGCCAAACATGACCTATGACCTCCCGGTTGCACTGTCCCCGTCTCTCTCTCTTTCTGCTCTCTTCGTCTCTCTCTCTTCCTCATACCTTCCTCCCTTTCACTTCTCTCCTCTTTATCTTTCTTTCTATTCCTCCAACCTCTCCCCCTTTTTAAATCCCTCTAAAGTCACTTTGTAGATATGCCTGTAATTACATTACATTTATCTAATTATGATGTGCAGCAGAGATAGTAATGAGGGTCCGTTCCATCTGATACTAACACAGATTTGAGATCTGATCTCAAGAGGCAGTTTTGCATCTCCTCATAGTACAGTGTGCACCCACACAAAACAGAACCCCATCACCGCACCACCGCACCCCCATAGTGGGTTTTACTATGGGTCAACTATGAAAGATACAATCTGGGTCTTATATAGAGACTGATGCAGTCTGGGTCCCGAGTATGCCTATACACACAGGCGTCTCATATACAACTGCACACACACGTGTGTTTCATATACAGCTCTACACACACATGTCTCATATACAGCCGTACACATCTGGATCACTTTCCTCTACCATCACTGCCCCTCCACTTCAGCTCTTCAGTGCAGTTCTGGGTGAGAGTACGCCAGGCGTGTGTGTTTCTGACACTCCATGATGGATTATGTCTTGGATTATATTTATGTTTTGGATTCAAGTATCTTGGGTTGTCAGGATTTTTGCCAAAACTCATTTCCAAATTTCCCAGTGTGTTATGTGAGTGCTCTTGACTGTATATAGTGAGCACTCTTCACCATATGTAGTGAGCACTCTTCTATCGGATCCTGCTGGCTGCTCCGTGTGTGTTTCCAATGTTTTCCCCCTTTCTGCTATGAGCTCTCTTCTCACTAAAACTTGCAGCTTCTTTTCTGGATGAGATTTCTCACACCTTTCACATCGTTGGCCAGTGGTTCTTAGTCACGTATGTCTGCTCTGGGCTTCCATACTGCTCTCTTAGCTGGTTGTTTGGTGGGCTGGCGTGGCACCGTGTGACAACGCCTCATTGGCTAATATTTCCCATTCTTGAGTTCCACAAAGGCCTTGTGTAAATGAAACGTGTTAATAGAGCCGTGGGATCCATGTCCCCTACAACACCTTGAATCCTGTGCTGAGCTTGTGAGTTTTCTTCTCCATTAACGCGAAGAACCACAACCGTGTAATCACCCCTCCGATGACTTCAGCATGGTCCTTTGTTGCCGTGTGATTCATCCATCTAAAATCCCACAGGCTCCGTGAACAGACTCTTCCCTTCTGAACAGATCCATGGCATTCACATTTTGGGTGAGTTCAATCTTTTTCTTAGTCAATTCGCCAGAATTACACCTTCTTGCAATGGTGGTAACTAAATCAGCAGTGTGCATGTTACTGAAACAGTGAAATTAGGGTGTTTTGAATTCGCATAGAATTCAAAGGCACATGAACTTCCAATTTTAATTTCATGTTTAGTTCTTCTATGCTATAACTCAAGATATCTTAAGCTGTGCATATAGCATAATGATCATGCATTCAGTCACAAGTGTGACGTATCATGTGTTGCGCAATCAGGAAGCGGACATATTCGCAGAGGGGATTGGTTTCTTAACAAAGATACTGGAAACATTGACAGTTTTATACAGATTAACAGAGGACATACGAAAAACATGAGAATGATGTGGCATGATAGAAAAACTAACAATACCATTTGAACAGAAAAACAGGATACACAAAGTACTAACATGGACTAGATTAAATACTCTTTCGACCTTAAGACAAGGCATCAGACTCGACAAACAATCTGACATAACAGAGCACTTAAACTTAGATAAGGAACTACACAAACAGACATCTACAGACAAGAAAAGCAATGAACAAAACAGAAACAGAACATAACCTGAACACTGAATTAACAGAAAGACTCACACACTTGAACAATGAACTCCAAAACACGACAGACTGCACAAGACCACAAGTTTCACAATCACCGTAACTTTTGCTTTCACAATAAATATCACTAAACCATGAACGTACACCATCACCTTACAATAACCCACAAACAAAGACTGAACATGACTTAAATACCAGAAGTATTTTCGAACGAGACACAGCTGAAAGGGGAGTAACACGGGGTGTGACAAACTAACAAGCGATACATGAATGACAGGGGGGCGGGGCTAGACAAGAAACCTTTATTCAACACCACGTAGGCTCATTTTTCAGAGAACATCTAATGCAGAAGAAAAATAAAAAGCACATTTCAGGGTTTACAGTGTGTTTGCAGATGCTGGGGATGGAATTGTAACGGGGACGTACACGCCGTGTAAAAGCCGAGAGAGAGGTGGACCCAAGTGCCGGCTCGAGCTGACAATAACCAATGATGGAATAAACCAGTCAGCGAGAGAATAAGGCAAACAGACACTGGTAACAAAAGCACCAAACACAAAAATATGCGGAAGAAAATCGTCATGCAAAAAACAAACGAAACTCGACCGTAATAATATGGGAGAAAACAAAAGAGGCACAAACGCAAAATAAAGACTCAACGCGTGATAATAGAACAAAGGATGCCAGGGGAAGTAGCTGACTAGCAGGCAAACGCCGCAACAAACCAAAACCCTTCCCAAAATAAAAGTACAAACGATGGGCCACGGAGCGGCGCAGGAGACAGAGACTCGAATAAGACCGGGCGAAGGTGAGAAACATGAAACACCGGGTGGACTTTAAACGAAGGAGGGAGCAGCAGCCGGTAAGCAATAGGGTTGATACGCCCACAGGCGCTGGTCGGACCAGGAGGAGGGGCCAGCGGACGCCAGACATCTGAGGGTCTGTTCCAGGTCTTGATTAGTTCTCTCCGTCTGACCATTGGTCTGGGGGTGAAAGCCTGAGGAGAGGCTGGCCTTCGCACCCAACAGGCTTAAGAATGCCCCCCAAAACCAGCTCGCGAACTGGGGACCTCTGCCGGACACCTCGTCCAAAGGGAAACCGTGATGCTAGATGATATTATGTAAAAACAGAGAAGCGGTTTCACAGGCTGAAGGGAGCTTAGGTAAAGCCAAGAATCTAGCAGTCTTAGAGAACCGGTCAACAATAACTAAGTATTAACACGAGAGGGAGACAAACCAGTAACAAAATCTAGGGCCACATGCGTCCATGGTCTGGAAGGAATAGGGAGAGGACGCAGCAGACCCGCAGGTTTGGAATGAGAGACCTTATTCTGGGCACACGTACTACAGGCCGAGACAAAGCGTCCCACCTCTTGGTCCATCCCAGGTCACCAAAACCTCAGTTGCAGGAGTTCAAGGGTATGGCGTGACCCAGGGTGAGCAGCGAAAGGTGAGTCGTGCCCCCACTCCATAACTTTCTTGCGTAGAGTAGGAGGAACATTCAAACGACCGGAAGGCCCCCCGCCAGGACCGGGATGACTGGTAAGAGACAGTTTGACGGCAGCCTCCACTTCCCATTGAATGGGTGCTACCTTGGAGGCAGGTATGATGGTACTAGGCTCGGTATAATTGGGGGTGACTCCCACTGAAGATAGAGGGCATCAGGTTTGACATTTTTGGTGCCTGGTCGATAAGAGAGAAAACTCGAAACGCCCAAAAAACAACGACCACCTAGCCTGTCTGGGGTTAAGGCATTTAGCCTGCTGGAGGTAGACCAGATTCTTATGATCTGTCCACACGGAACTTGTGTTTGGCCCCCTCCAGGCAGTGCCTCCATTCCTCCAGCGCCAGCTTAATGGCTAGTAGCTCTTTGTCACCGATGTCATAGTTCCGCTCAGCAGGCATCATACGATGTGACTTCAGCTATATTTCCATTATACTTCAGCAATACTTCAGCTATACTTTAAGCCTCTACCCACAATTGTTGATGTTTCAGAGTTCCTTCATCAGCTGTGCAAAGTGCACTGGGGACCCACACCGGTATGCCTACAGAGAGAACCAATCCACAGAGGATGCGATCTCCTCCGTGGTCCACACCACCCTCACCCACCTGGAGCAGAAGAATTCATACGTCCATCTGCTCTTTGTGGACTTCACTTCTGCTTTTAACACCATGATTCCCCAGACCCTGGTCAACAAACTCTGGACACTTGGGCTATGCTCCTCTACCTGCAATTGGGTCCTGGACTTCCTGACCAACAGGCCGCAGTCTGTGAGGATCCACAACGTCTCCTCCTCCACCTTAACCCTCAGCACAGGCTCCCCCCAGGGCTGTGTGCTGAGCCCTCTCCTGTTCACACTGCTCACCCTGGTCAGGTCTGGTCAGTCTGGTCAGGAAGGCTCATCAGCGGCTCTACTTCCTCAGGCGGCTGAGACGAGTTGGCCTGGGGAGCACTGTCCTCGTCTCCTTTTACAGATGTGTGGTGGAGAGTGTTCTGTACTCCAGCATCAGTGTGTGGCATGGTAGCTGCTCTGCTGCAGAGAGGAAAGCTCTGCAGAGGGTGGTGAAGGCTGCACAGAGGACTGTAGGGGTCAGCCTCCCCTCCACCATGGACATCTACACCTCCAGATGCAGGCGGAGGGCCACCAGCATCATGAAGGACCCCCACCTCCTTCTGAATAGGAGGAGGAGCCAGTTTTTATATAAAAATGTATATGTTTAAATCATTGCATTCATTCCATGGGGTTCTTAAACTCCAATTGTGGAGATCAGTTATTTTTCTTTAATTTTATTGCTGCCATAATAACAACTGGTAGTGAAAACAGATATGTTACAATGTCCACTAGTATTAAAATGCCTTGCCACTGGAAAAGACATATACTTAATATTCATGGTCCAAAGGTGTTCAACAAACAGCAAGTCTTCTCTTTGTTTCTCCAGTATAAATAACTGGCATTTGTCATCACCCATTCATCCTCATGCATTAATGCGGGAGTTGTCTACTGCATTACTTGCATGAGATATAATCAGATTTATATTGGAGAAACCAAGACAAGGATTTGCTGATCGGCTGCTATAATAAAAACGAGAGCTTTTCTTAAAGTACTTGCTGTGTCTGTCGTGTGTGTGGGATGTGCGATATTAATCACATCGAACCTGAGATGGTCCGACACTCCAAAGCAAATCGAATTAATTACAAAAAACACAGATTACATTTTTAAAAACATCACATAAGATAACAATCGGAGATCACAAAGCACTCACACTTCTCTTTTCTAAGTTCAGGAAACATGATTACCTTGCTGATTTGTTCAATTATCCAGTGGCCCATTAACCGAACTGCTAGTGTTGCGACTGAACTCTACTGCAGCAGGAGACCAGAAATACAAGAGGCAAAATACGGAGTCCAAGAAGTCCACAATCTTTCTGTTAGATGCAGTGCTCATAACGAGTTCCAGCCTTGATCCTAGAGATTCAGCACTGGAGATTCAGTGTCTTCCAAAGTTTACATCCAGCCATGCTCCTGGAATATCAAATCTCTTGCAAAAACAAATCGAACACATCTGACACTAATACTCATATTCCGTAGGATATGTTTTTTTACTGAGTCAGTTCTAGGCAACAGGTCTGAAAGAACCTTGCAATATATATATATATATATATATATATACTATATATATATATATATATATATATATATATATATATATATATATATATTACTATAAAGTATTAAATAGCCTAATTCATTTGACATTTAAGACTTAAGTCAAAGACTAAAGTGTAAATTAACGATTTGTGTGAACTACAAACAGGAGATATGCAGCTTTGTTGGCAAGCCAGTTCCCTGTGAGGTCAACAGAAATCATTTAAAGCACTCTCCCTTGTGTTCAGAAAGGTGCAATTCACAGTCTATAGGTGCAATTCAAAGTCTATCTGTCTATATATATATATATATATATATATGCGCAATACTTTTAAAAGTAGATATATTGTTGTCAGTGGTGCTCTATTTACATGTATGTCAAATATGAGGGATGCGTGTGTGCATTAAAAATGTTCTACGCTGTTTAATCTATATGTTATCTTAATCTTCAGAACGAGAGACATATAATAGTGCTTTGGCTTTGGTGGGTATGCTCAGTAGGTACTATAGCAAATTCATAATTTGTTCAAAAAAGGAGCACTAATCATATTGTTAATGTGACAGGAAAACCTTGTACCTCCAACCACTGGGTTAACAGAAGAAATAAAAATGCTCCTACCATTGATCAATGGAGCTGCAAGATTTTTTAATGGATATGGACTGCTTCTGTTGATTGTTTCTATTGGACTGTTTCTGTTTTGTTGCTTCTGTTGGACTGTTTTGATTGGTCAATTTGCCTTGAAATGTTGTAAAACATGCAGGCAACTGGTGCTTTCAAAAGTGCAGTAATTGTTGAACTCCTGATGCTGAGCACATCTTTAAGAGATCCAGTGGTATTGCTGGAATACACTAGAACTGCAATATGTTGCATTTGGTTGCAAAATGTTTACTTCTGAGTCTAATAATGCATCACTATTCCACATTTCAAAGAAAACCACAGAAAACATTACATTGCGACATTTTCCAACCAGTAGTATAAGACTGGAAGCTCAGTTCATCAAGGATCTCTCACAGAACAAAAACTACGATTACAACTGCAGTGTTTATTTCCTGAATGCAGCATCAAGTGCAATTCCTGAGACCGCCAGACTCTATTATTGTGTTATTCTTTGAAATTTGCTTTATTTGTAAAGGCCGCTGCTGGTTTAGAAACATTCAGGATTCAGAACCTTTTCCTGCTGCTGGCGCTATGTAAATTAAATTCAGCTGTGACAGTAAACAAGTCAATCAGAATGAAAATATAGATCAGAACAGCATGGATTTTCTCTGTTCATTTCACAGTCTATCATTTTGAGTCCACTGAACTGAAGGCTGTCACCACATGCGTATCTGGAACTTTTTTGGGTTGGGGGTTGAATCCCCCACCTCCACCTAAATAAATATTTTATAATACTTCCGAATGTTTAATAAAGGAGGTGGGGTTACCACATGCACATGCAGTCCAGCCGATACCGTATTTTAAAAGTGAAACTATTTTTTGCAGTAGTTGCACTGCGATGACGTTCATAAGACATCAAAGCCAAAGACATCGATCATGTTCCTTTATTTGTTTAATCACATTTTATTGGCTAACCCCTGCTTTGGGGAGAAACATGATTAGCCAATCAGGAGTATGGATTTTTTACATTTCTGTTCTAAAGCTAAAGCCAGCCAGCTCCTCTACTGTAGTGATGGGGGATCGGTCACATAAATGTGAAAAAAGCAACTTCAGTTCAGTTATGACAAAGAAGTCAATAACAGTGGAGCTGCCATAAAGACCTGCCATAAAAGATCTTTAATTTGTGAGCCTATTAATGGTTTTAATGTGGTAAGATTGGCTGAGAATAGATCATGCCTTCAGTAATGAAATGACAAACTCCAAACACCCCAGAAATGCTTATAGTGATGTCTAGTGTCTGATGTCATTGCACTTTTAAATTACATTTTACATGGAGATTTAATGTAGTATAACCCCCCCTCCCTCCCCCGGATTAATTCCTAGCTACGCCACTGTCTGTCTGTGTTCTTTGTTTTTGTCCTCATGGGATTAGTGTCCTCATTGCGTCTAGGGCCAATGCACCAATATGTACATTTTGCAGAATTAAAAATGCAAATCTCTTTCATACAGACATTTCTGTATTCTCACTTAATTGTTAGCGTTTCCTAAAATGGGCTATCAGCACAAAGCTTCACAACTGGAGAAAACCATCCGTTTTCATGTTTAAACAAAGAATGTACTGCCAGCACAACTATACCTAAATCCCCTCATGAAAGGGAGAATTGTGTTTTTGAAGTTACAGAGTGAATCCAAGTTCCCTTCACTGTGTACTTATGAGCAGAGTATGTGTTCCACACAGTTCTGACCTTCAGTCATACAATGGCAGAAGACATGACATCACATCATCAAGTATGCACATTAGATCTAGAAAAGTGAATTTTTTTCTTGACTTTGGAATTAGCATAGAATATCCACTTGGATAGTGCATCTAAACGGTCCATCTACTCCTAATTAAAACTTGATCATTGATCGGTGACGGGACGTCTACAAGACTAGTATTGATTTGGTTGCCTCTGAGAAGAAACTCTTCACCCGATTACAGCTCAATGTCATTCAAGTCCTACAGTGGTCACCAATAAATATGCGCTACGTAGCCACTTTCTGGAAATACGACTAGAAATAAGATTAGAAGATGTCTCATACCGTCTTCACCTGCTAAAGACATGGTGGGTGACTTCCAGTTCATCCTCACTGCTGGGAGAGAACATAGCTCCAAAGCTTCCTCGTTGCCTCTTAGACCCACATACCTTTCATGTCCTGAGCCTTACCATACTCTTACCATACTCACTTTACCCTAACCCTCCTCCCTACCCCTTTACCCTAACCGTCTTTCCTAACCTTCCTCCCTGCCCCTCTTTCCTGCTGCTCCTTGAACCCTTACCTTTGTTTACGACTAATGCACTTGGTTTGTAAGCTTCAGATCGGATCATTTCGTCCTATATGCTTGCTATTATAAACATTATAAGTAGTACATGTGTATGGGTTACAGCATTGTAACACGCAGGGTGACCTTGTTTGGTCTGACTGTTTCCACCCTTCTGGGTTTGACTCTGGGATTATAGATTATAGATTACATTCCTGAGATTCCCTTCAGACAGCAGCTTCTGGAAGAGACTTAATAAAGGTGCCCTCTGCTCAGTGCCTGACACGTCTCCTCCACATTTCAGCAGTGGTCTTGCTTTGGCAAAATGAGCAAAGCCAGACTTATGGATCTGATGCTTTTATAAAATGTGCCCTATAGTTTTGAAGCCCAGAGCTAATTAGCTCAAAACTTTAGGAGAACCTCCAAGCTATAAACTGTTAATTTCCCAGTAGTCATATTGTAATGGCTGTAACTGACTGAATAAATCCTTGCACTATGAGCCCCAGTGACCGAACCATCATATACAGAATAATATCTGCAGAATCCTCCTGTCTCCATGGTGCCTCAGTACACATCCTGTTGTAGAGACATACCCTCAGAGAACCTTCCCTGGCCTACCACACCGAAAACTACAGATGAAAACAACTTTGCCAAATCTGACTGCAATCATTACCCTGACAATGTAATGGCTAGATGTTACTGCAGATCTTTTGCTGAGTTCACATTTATTCTTATTTGCTGATGGTGAATTTTTGCTGATGTTTCATTATACACTGTGTTGGGGTAGCCGGCATCCCCGTCACAGCACTGCTGCCTGTACTGCTAATCACAGACAGCGCTACCTGCTAATCACAGACAGAGCTCCCCACTAATCACAGACAGCGCTCCCTGCTAATCACAGACAGAGCTCCCCGCTAATCACAGACAGCGCTCCCTGCTAATCACAGACAGAGCTCCCTCCTAATCACAGACAGCGCTCCCTGCTAATCACAGACAGAGCTCCCCGCTACTCACAGACAGAGCTCCCCGCTAATCACAGACAGCGCTCCCCGCTAATACAGACAGCACTCCTTGCTAATAAGTGACGGTGTTCCCATCACAGCACTATTGTGTGTTAGTTATTACTTTGCTTTCTGCCAGCACTGCCATTTTTACATAAACATCTTATTAGAAAAACTGCCATTGTCTGGTTAAATAATATCTTGCAAGTTACAGCTTTATAAATCTGTATATCTATTTATTCTTTATACATCCCGTGTGAGATTCCACAGGAGGATCGATACAATGTGTGTGGCTGATCCATGCTGTCCCACAGTGACTCAGGCCCCTCTTTTGGGACCAAACTGATCCAATATCAGAAGTTCTACAACTCACGAAATGTTCAAAGTATTACAAGTTATCTGATAGTAAAAAGTTTTACCCTCCATTCAATTATGGTTTGTTTTTTAAATGGAGGAGATGGACAGGGTGGTCTGATCCTACTCTTCACTTTAACATGGAGGAGATGGACAGGGTGGTCTGATAACTGTCTTATCTAAACTTGTTCTGAGTTGTTCAGCTGAACATCTTCTAACATATGGTTTCTCTAAACCATTTAGATTTTCTCTAAACCTTTCTGCATAAACATTGCGTGAAGAATGAGTTTTATTTTCAACTTCCTGCCTGAGAGTCAAGATAATCTAAACCTCCCGTTAAAGCTCCCGTTAATTCTTCAGAATCGTGGAGGATCTCAGGGCTAAGATCGCTACCTAGATGTCCTCCGTTTCACCGCTGCAGTGATCTTCCTTCTACACCAGGTGTCATTAGAATCTTCTCTCTCTTCTTCTTCCTGTTTGGAAAATATGGCTGACTGAGCAGATTCATCAGAACATTCCTTCTTGGCCAGACCCTTTCCAACACTGAGAGCTCCACCCGTCCACCCAGCTCCACCCAGGGACGCTGCACTACCGATATGAGGAACAGTCAATGGCAGTGGTGGATTGTGGGGGAGATTAGCGTGAAGTGAGGAAACGTTAGTTGCAGTGGTGGATTATGGGGGAGATTCGAGAAAAAGTCAACTTGGGGAAGTTTAGTCAAAGTCAAAGTCAAAGTCAAAGTCAAAGTCAACTTTATTGTCAAATCTGTGATACGTACAGGACATACACAGGATTGAAATTACGTTACTCTCAGTTTAAAACAGGAACTTGCAGGAGACTGACTTGCCTGGTTCATTCATGTTTCTTACATTATGAGTCGAATATGGGTCGATCATGAATTTGCCAGATAAGAGTTCAAAATATTTGTTGGAAAGATACGAACTGATTTTTGAGCAACAACCTCAGAGATGGTGCTATATATGTTTTAACTGAAAAACCTGTATTAATGACGTATGTTGGAACACACAAGAATTCCAGCTGAATAAAAGATATGGTACATGTTATTCAACATGATTTCCCCAAATCTTCTCTGCTCTCCTGTCAATGGAGCAGAAGAAAAATTACTAATGTAAAATAAAACTGGATGCAGGCACATGATTTTATATCCGAGGCATTTGTCTTTGATTTGGGTCTGTTATGCACTACAGTAGGAGTTAATGACCTCTTTTCCTTTGTGAAACCATCGAGATGTTAAGACTGGAAAGGCCTGAGAATGGAACACTTTGACTTTATGAGGACAGGAATTACTGCCCCTCCATATTAATGTCAGGAAGCAGCACAGCCAGTTGCAGTTATGCCGTTTAACAGATGCTATTATCCAGAGCGACGTCCATATTCATCAGCATGACATATTACATGCTCTCCCTGGGAGTCACACCCATGACCTTGGACACTCAAACACACACACACACACACACACACATACACACACACACTGCTCTTAGGCAGTTCTCTGGACCACCTTTTGTGTAATCAGCTTAACATCATGCTGTCACCATTCTGTTCATTCGTCATTTGTCCTGAACTGTTCTGACTCTGTGGAGGTGCTGGTGCTGTGTCTGCAGTGCTGTGGAGGGATGAGGGGCTGTCGCGCTCTGCACCGCCCTGCTGGGCACTGCTGGTAGGTGATTGTCACTCTTCCCAAACCAAAAGGCAAAAATCATTTCACCATCACCAGATTGTCTTATTGGAGAACTAAGCGACATGTCTGGGTGGGCAGGGATGTCTCTGGTTGTAACTACAGTCTGGCTGAGGCCCTTTTGCCATACAGAGTGCAGCACAGATGGATTATGGTCCCTGATGGTCAGCTTTGGCTTCTTCTTGTCACTGGACTGCATTTAGTACCTTGAAGTTTAGCTAACTCTATATTAAAGCAGTTTGTAGTTTAGGTAATTACATTTTATAGTACCTTATAACGTAGGCAATTACAATTAAGTATCTTATAGCTCATCTGACCGGTTGCCCAGGTATTGCAGTGCAATATCTGTTTCAGTATAATGACCCAGCATAACCAGCAGCAGTGAAATGTCCTTTCTACATGTATGTATAACAAACTTTTTTCATGGGATTTGTAGAAAACAATCGACCAAGATATTACATATTAAAGTTACCATTCTTTGGCAAAAATCACTAACACCAAGCTAGATATTATTATTCCTACTCCCTCAATCTCTCCTCTCAATCTCTCTCTTTCCCCTCTGTCTATGTCCTTCTCCCTCTCTTCCTCCCTCTCTCCCCTCTCTCCCTCCCTCTCTCCCCTCTCTCCCTCCACAGTAACCCCTCAAGGTTAACTCCCCTCACTCGTCAACGCGTCAATGATTGAAGACGCAGTCGAAGAAACCGGCTTGCCGTTGCCTAGCAACTGTGGCAGACAGCGGCTGTTCGTACAGGAACATACGGAACCCTCCAAACTCCGGGCTTCAAGGCAGCCAGGAAAGGGGAGCTATGAACCTGCCTTAAAACAGAGAGGGAGACTGAATATTTCATTGTCCATGAACCAATTAAGGATGTCTACGACGTCTACATGAGTAATGTGAAAGTGGAGAAGCAACAGAGTGTAGAACACTGGGAGGGGGTGAGCTCATGCCGGTATACACAGCCTTCAGATGAGCTCCTAATCACAAGGAACCTCTGTGGGAAGATGCGGGTTTTTATAAGAGAGAACAGAAAATCTCACAACACAGATGCAAGCTTTTATCAGGCTCGCTGTGCCGTGAGACACCATCTGTATCACTCCTATTTTATGATCTATATAGTACCACTTACTCCACATATTTTAAACACACCCCACCTTCATTTCCATATGTATAAAACATGTCATTCACCCCATTGATTGTGGATCGTATAATTTGTCCAAGTTTAATTGACCTCTTCTGTGACTAATTTTTCATATGCTGCAGGCCACAGGGACAGTTCAAAAGTAAAGTGGGCATTTGCATAAACAGCGAATTTCTAAATCAATCTCAGCTGGACTGAGAGACAGATGGGTAGAGAGGGAGAGACAGAGAGGGGGACTGAGATGGAGGGAGGGAGAGAGGGGGAGAGACAGGGAATACCACTTAGTTTCTATTCCTATACATTCTCTTTGGCAACACATCATCTTATCTTCTGTATTATGATTTGTACTCTGTCTCTGAAGCTTCTTTTCAATAAAACACCAACATAATTGAACCTCCAACAGACGCACTCATTTCACCAACACTCTTCCCGTTGGACTCATGGCAAACCAATGACCATGACTGACAGGAACAAGGGGGATTTGTAAGAAATGTAATTGTGTTTAATGTTTTGAGGAGGGGATTCATACTGGTCTCGGCAAAGAAGGATAGCTGGCTGGAATTTCTGTCATTTTGCCGAGGACAATCTTTGGGTGGGATCAGATCGCATCTTTTGAAACGTCACAGAATGTTCCATCAATGCAGGTTGTAAGAGCAGTGATGGACTCAATAGTTTTTCTCAGGACGTAGTGAATGATGAAATTTATAAAAAGATGACGTACATGGTCACGCTACGCTGTTGAACCTTGGAAATCTAGCTTGTGTACTGAAAATCAGAACCTAGAAATTCAGCTTGTATCCTGAAAATCAGAACATTTTAAGACTCTAAATTTCATTACGTGACCACAACTTCTCATATATAACCCTTGAAATCACCCATAGATTTGCCAGCACTCACAGAACCTCTTGGTTCAGACTCTTTCACAGGGAGATAATGAAGAAAGTGGTGTCTACATTCACACTGGGTTATCAATCAGACTGAGCTGTGTACCGAAAATGGAAGCAAATTACAGATGACAAAAAAAGAACAGTGTCTTCGTTATGTTGGGAGATGTATGGAGATAATCAAATTGTTCTCAACAAAACACTGTTGGTCGCGCCAGAAAGAAAAACATGTTTTATGCATGATCTGGGCTGTTCGCTCCAGGAGAACGGATGGCACTGCAAACCTGTCTAACTAGTCATGCAGCGTCCTGAACACACTGCAGTGCATACTATCCTGGAGCGTGATCTCTGACTGTGTTTTCTGGTGGGCCACCCACACAGGTGAATTCAAAAGCTCTTTATCCCCTGCACACCACACTGTAATTCAGGGTAATTTCACACGTTAACAAGCATGTGACTCGTCGTCTTCGCAGGGGCTGCAGTAACAGAGTGAAACCCAGCTTTAGAGGAGACGGTTACAACATTGTGTCGTGTCATGTTTGCTGTCCAAAGTGTGTTTAGAGAGAGTCATTAATTCTTCATTAATGGATTTTTAGCACATCCTCCATTGTTCCAATGAGGAGTCATTAGTCTGACATCAACAACCGTTCTCCTCAAGGGCCTTCCCTTCTGTTAAGATACAGGAGACATAGGACTGGCCTACATGCATGGAAAGACTTTCCGCTTGGAGCCTGATGGGGATGGAAGCTACCTCAAATGAGGCACAGTCCCAAATGAGGCACACTCTCAAATGAGGCACAGACCCAAACGGCACAGTCCCAAACAACACAGTCCTATAGTCTACAAATACTTGTGCACACTGAGGCTGTAGGGAGTCCTGTTTCTGGCACAGGGAAGAAAATGAGCATTACATGCATTTCTATACTAATATATTAATCGTTATTGAGTATGTATTGAGAAATAGTACGCTGATAGTAACTGAGTGATCCTTAGGACACAGCTCTGCATGGCAGTGATGTCACCAACAGCAGGTCTCTGGGGCTCTGTCCCATGAAGACTGCCACCAAGCTGTCAAGTTGCCACCCTTTACCCAGTATTCATAACAGTTAACAAAACCTTGCTACATAAGTGCGAGTTGAAAAACAAACAAGGAAAACACAAACATAATAAACATTCAGTAACACCAACAGTTTACATAAACAGCCCTCATCAGCATTATAGCGATTTCTCATTACATTACATACGTGTGTACCATAACCCTAACTTGTGTTACAAATACAGATATTAAATATATTACATGACCTCATCATGGCTTCTCCATCCAGTGATCAGACAGCATGATCTGATAATGGCTTCTATCCAAGGATCAACTTGCACGATCAGATAATGTCTTCTCCACCCACGGATCAGCAAGCATGATCTGATAATGGCCTCTCCATCTGGTGATCGGCCAGCATGATCTGATTTGTTTTAGGGATAGGGTTATAGTTCCAGGACCAAGGCTCCTTGGGTGCATTTGTTGCGAGAGGCTTTGATTTACTGTATTTCAGTCATCATTGTGGCAGGTCACTGGTTGCAACGAGACTCCTTCTGCCAGTGACCAGTGAGCTCAAACTGGACCTACAGCATTTCTGACAGCAAAGAAACAGAAACCCTGGGGATGTAAGGCTGGCAAACAAGATATTACAAAGCAGGTTCTTCTGGTCTGAGGGTTCTTTAGCTATGATGGTTTAGGGGTTTCACCTACTAATCCTTTAAAGTAGATTAATTTGTCTTACCTTAATTATTAATCAGTCTCATTAATTTAGAATCAGTCTCATTCAAATTATACCAGAACCACAACATTTAGTTCTCAACTAAAGGTAACTAATGGTTTGGAATCTGAAGGATTTAACTATGAATTCTTTGGAGGTTTTGGCAGCAACCACTTTTGAATGACATGAACACAGACAAATTGGTGAAAATAAATGATACATTTATTTAAAACCAACGATTCTAAACAAACAGCATCGACAGGGATCAGTATATTTACAGTGAAGGCTCAGCATCTAGTGTGTGTGACTGTAAAAGGGGGAGAGTAAATGTGTGCGCGCGCTTGGGCGGTCGTGCGCGTGTGAGGAGGCGGGAGTTGTAATCTCTGTTCTCCTATGGAGAACAAAGCAACTAAAATGGCGCCGACTTTGAACAGTAGAGTAGGGTGGCTGTATGTTAATGAGCTCAGCTGGTTTATTCTAACGTGGTCAGAACAAAGGATAATGGCGCTGACTTAATAACTAAAAATTAATGTGGTGTGTCCGAGAATGGGGAAGACTATCAGTTGCAAATTAAACAGAGATCGCATGCACAGCACAGAGAACTTTGTATGAACAAATCTGGATTGTCTTAAAGAAAGCTGAACATAAAAAAACAGAATGTCCTAACTGAAACTTGGTTAAGTCTGCAGTTCAAATAACTATGCCATTTGAAAAGCTATGCCCAGCGGTTAGACTCTCGCGTGTTGAGGATTTTGGGTGGTTTCGTCGTCCTCGCTGAATTCTCCTGGAATTAGGAGGGAATTTCCACCACAGGTTCCTCGTTGATAAAAGTGACGTCGTCCAGGTGTCCTGGGAATCGTCCTTCTGGATATGGAGTCCAGGAATGCGAGTCTCATCCACGGTTTAATGACAGGGAATTGATCGCCTTCGTGTCAGTCCCTGTGACCGCGTTAGCAAGCTTGATAGAAGTAGGTCGGTGAATCTGTTGCTGTGGCGACGTTGATCAGTCGGTTGTTGGATTATACCGTTACTTGGGCTCGTTAATTAAGTAATACGACTTTCAGCTGTTTGCCGTTAGTCGTACCGGAGTTCGCGTGCTCTCAATAAAGAAAACCAGAGAGGGAGATGGCAGATCCTCTCTTAACTAAGTCTAACCTCGGTGCGGGTCAAACCAGAGAGAGAGGGATGGTGAATCTGATCAAGGTATTTAAACACCTGAATTTCGCGCACTTTAGGCACGCCCTTTCTTCCGTCGAAGCAAGCTTGTTTGATGTAATTCCAGTGGTACTGCCACCTGCTGGTTTGGCGTGGTACCTACAATGGTTCTTCTGGTCTGAGGGTTCGTCAGCTTTGAAGGTTCTTCAGCTCTGAAGATTCTTCACTTATGCTCCAAATGCATCACATCAGCTTCTTGTTACTGCCTTCATCCTTGGACGACAGAGAGCTGTGCTTGTGATTTTTTGGGCATTTGTGTTGTAATTTTTTTGGTTGTTTATTCATTGTTGTTTTTTGTATGCAGTAACCTTTTTAAGCAAACCAATGTCTTGCTTTACAAAGTCGCTGTGCCCACTTAGCATCTTACAGGCATTCAGTGAGGATTACATGCTATGCTAGCCTATTATGAAATATTCAAAACAGGATCAGAGGCTTAAAGTAAAAAAAAGAACTGGTAAATTTGCATTAGAACTGTTCACTGACTCTGTGGTGAGCGTAGACTGTAGCTGCATGTCAAATCTTTGACTATTAAGCGATCCGAGGGAACATACAGCAATGGTGTGACATTTGATAATGAGGTCATTATCTACTACAGGTTATCTATCTCAACTCCGCAAAACCGGGGTCAATCTACAGTTGGATAGCCGGATCAGACACTCTAAAACTGAAAATGACCACCAGTTTCACCATCATAGCTGGCTGACAGCAGTGAGTTACTGGAAGATTAATTACACGGACAGACAGTTATAATGTTGCAGTCATATAGACTCATTTACATATGATACAGAAATTGAGTGTTGGTAAGTATATTAATTATTTTCTCATGCATCATGTATACAGTGGAACATATTTGTGACTTTTTTACTATTAACAGTTGTTCTAGGAATGAAACCCCTGCAAATACTGGGGGCTTTCTATGTTTTATCAGAACAATAGTAAGTATACTATATCTGAACAGTAATCGTGTATACTATATCTGAACAGTAGTCATGTATACTATATCTGAACAGTAATCATGTATACTATATCTGAACAGAACCATCATGTATACTATATCTGAACAGAACCATCATGTATACTATATCTGAACAGTAGTCATGTATACTATATCTGAACAGTAATCATGTATACTATATCTGAACAGTAATCATGTATACTATATCTGAACAGTAGTCATGTATACTATATCTGAACAGTACTATCATGTATACTATATCTGAACAGTAGTCATGTATACTATATCTGAACAGTGAGTTCAGATTAAGTACGATTGAGTAAGATTTTCTCATCTTACAGTCGTGTAGAGAGAGTCTCTCTGTCTCATTCTCTTTCTCTGTCTCTCACTCTCTCTCACTCTCTTTCTCTCTGTCTCACTCTTTCTCTCTGACTCACTCTTTTTCTCTCTCTCACTCACTGTCTCACTCTCTTTCTGTCTCTACATGTTCCTGCTCATCTCTTTTCTTGCAGATATTGAGTTAAATGACTTTGAAGTGTGTGTCTGAATTTATCCCCAGCACACAAACGCATGCACACACACACCTACACACACACAGATGGTTTTTCTCTCTTTGAGACATGGATGAGTTATGGCATAATAAAAAGATTAATTTTATGTTCATTTTTAAAAGCAATCAACTGTGGAAACACAAACATACACAAAATATATTCAAAAAGAGAATAATTTCAGTCACACTGACATTAGGCCACTGGAGAAAAGAATATGAGCACCAAACCAATTAATTTGTACCTATAAAAGAACGGCTTTAAACGATAAATGTGATTACCAGCCAGTATGGTGTCTCTACAAGAACACGGTGTTCCAATTACTGCCATGTCCTCCTGCAGCAATCACAGCCCCTGAATTAAATGGTTACCCCGTCATGATGAGTGATGTGAGTGAGATAAACAAACGACAGAGAAGAACAGCGATGTAGGGAGGACCCTGGTATGCAACCAACGCCTGTAGAGAAATGTTGACCAGAGCACCCGCGTGTGTGTGTGGGCGGGTGTGTGTGTGTGTGCATGCATAAGTATGTGGTTATTCTTGACTCCAGAGTAGTTCTGCTTCCCCCTACCGCACATGCCCATAAAACAGGGAATGGCCCCGAAGTGTTGTGCAGAGATGATGGCAGACATCTTTAGAATAATAAGAGGAATTTTGTTTGATCAGGTAAAATTAATTCACTCTCCAGAATTCTCATAATGTCACAGGAAGCATGATTAGAAGAGTCATACTGATCTAAAGAGAATTTAGAATGTATTTAGAATTACTGTTCTTTAGAGTTACTTTAGAATTAGAGCACAGTGATGTCATCTCTCAGGCCTCAGTAGAAGAGCAAGCTCCTCATCGGCCAGCTGCTCTGCTCTCTGACACGTAATTGGTGAAGCATGATTTGTGTTGCCGGGACACAGGCCCTGGACATGCACTCTCTCTCTCCCACAGTCTGCCAGTGTGCCAGTACTTGCTGAACCAAACAGGGCGCTAGGTCTCTGGACACCAGGTCTCTGCACGCCAGGTCTCCGGACGCCAGGTCTCTGGATGCCAGGTCTCTGGATGCCAGGTCTCCGCACGCCAGGTCTCCGGACGCCACCTGCCACAGCCTGGCTGGCGAAACTCAAAGTGACAGTGAGTGCATTTCAGCGTTGGCCACGTGGCCCTGTGGGTTTCATGCAGAGTCCTGCCCGACTGCAGGTCAGAGCTTCTCATTAGCCAGGATTCCACGCTGCTGGTCGTAAGCTCAAACAAACCAATTAGAAAGACTTCTGGTGTTGCTAGAACAATACCAAGACTCCCCAGACGCTCAATTAGGCAACGGCTTCACTCACCAACAGAGCAGGTCTGTTCAGCTAAGCTGCCGTGTCTGGTAGCATGACAGCTTTCTGGGGTTTCATGTTTGTGGGGTAACTTTAGTTGATTATCTCCTGTATTTGGACTAATTTAAACAAGACTTTTCTATACAAACAGAACTTCAGTCAGTGTTGTGGCCTCTAACCCTCTGAACTCTCTGAGATGCACTGAGTTTTAAAGGCCCTGCACAGTTGCTGTCTTAAAATCTGAAAAATAAAAACTTTCGCAAAATATTTTGTATATTCCACTTACCCCCCCCCCCCTTAAGATTCATATCTTAAGAACATATTGAGAGTGGTATTGTGACAACTGAGACTCAGAGATATGGATATGGATCCATGTGCAGCATTAAAAAACTTTAATACAAGGGCTAGACACAGAGTAAATCCAACATGAAGCAGGGCGAGAATCATAAATATCGCTTTAATTAATCATTTTACATTTTCCCAGATAACTAAGATAAATCCAAATTATGTGAAAAAACATTTAACGACAACCTTGTCGAAAATGGCATAGTGTGCCATTTTCGTGGTGTTGTTTTTTTCGCTTTCATATCACAGAGAACTCTGGGTAACAGAAGGCCTCAAAGGATATATCAGATGCATCCTCGAAATCGCTATGAAGGAAGGCAGCATTACAGGCTGAATATGAAGGATCCTTCACTGAGGAACAGCCACCTGTGATGTAATGGCTGAGGTGTGCCGACCTCCTGGATTGCAGTGCACTGCACTGGACAAGGTTCATAAGTCAGCAGAAATCAGTCAGATTTCAATTTTAAGATCTTTAGTTAAAAAAGGTTATAACACTTAACATAGCACTTCTGTCATTTAGTGATCATCTTAACGGATGAAAAAATCACCACTGAAAAAAGACAAACTATGCTGAACAAACTATGGCATATGAGACTCCTATAGATTTTATACAAATCTGCTATCTGTGGGTGACGGTAGTCATTTGCATGTAATTGATCCAATACTGAAACACAGAAGCAGTCTCTCTCTCTCTCTCTCTCTCTTCCTCTCTCTCTCTCTCTCTCTCATTCACTCGCTCACTCACATAGAAAATTAAAAAAATAAGTAAATGAATAAATAAATGGAAAGGAGTGTCATGTCTAAGACATTAAAGATCACAGAAGAATGTTTTCCAGTGAAATGAAGACGTATATTCCTGTCACCTCAGTCGCCCTGTGTTCATGTCTGCCGTCAACCACATGCCTCCTGTGTTCGTTTGTCTGCCATCTTCCACATGCCTCCTGCATCGTCTGTTTTCCAGAATCAGAAATCAAACATTTGTTCCATTTAATACATTACCATAAGTGTGATTAGTACGGGCCGAGAGTTATGGCCAACAATCCCCCAGGCCTGCACAGCGATGGTAAACTTTACATTCACACACGGGTCTGCACTGCTTCCCAATGTCCCTCCACAAACATCCACACTGTAACACTGATAAGTGCAAAGAGCCTGTTGGAGCAGCATTGGCTGGTGTTCTGCTCATGTTGCATCCAGAGTTTTGGATGCTTCTTCTTTTGAACTGAATAAATATATTGAGGTTGCACCCAAAACTGGACAATGTTGCTACACAGTCACTTCTTCGCATTGGACTTCCTGTCTGATGACGAAAGGTTTCATTAGACCCGAATGTGACAAATGGTCTTTTCTCAGCTGAGGAGCACAGGAAGAGAAGAGGAGGAGGCTGCATGTGCCAGGTGTGTCACTGCTTCCAGGAGGGTGAGCTGGGTGAGATTTTGAAAGATGGCTGGGCCATGCACTTTGAGTGGTTAATCAGTTCTTCACACACGTCTGAATCCACCTCGGGCAGGCGGAGATAAGAAAAATGTTTAGTGTGTCACTTTTCTCTTATTCTACACTCTACCTACTTGAGCAACCCATGTAGTTTTCAAACAGATTTGAAAAGATTTCAAAAAGAGAGCTCTCCAAAAAACATGGTTTAATCTGGATTACGAGCGGCAGAACGCTGGACCCATCCATGGGAGGCATTGTAAGGAATCTGGACTTGGAGCTGAGGTTCCTCCCAGAGAAGCTGCTGCCCTGCAGTGGGGCTGAGAGCAGTGAGGCTGAGGGCAGTGAGGTTGAGAACAGTGAGGCTGAGGGCAGTGAGGTTGAGAACAGTGAGGCTGAGGGCAGTGAGGTTGAGAACAGTGAGGCTGAGGACAGTGAGGCTGAGGACAGTGGGGTTGAGAGCAGTGAGGTTGAGAACAGTGAGGCTGAGGACAGTGAGGCTGAGGACAGTGGGGTTGAGAGCAGTGAGGCTGAGAACAGTGAGGCTGAGGACACTGAGTCTGAGAGCAGTGAGTCTGAGAGCAGTGAGTCTGAGAACAGTGAGTCTGAGAGCAATGGGGCTGAGAACAATGGGGCTGAGAACAGTGAGGCTGAGAACAGTGAGGCTGAGAGCAGTGGGGCTGAGAGCAGTGGGGCTTGTTCAATAGCTGTCGGCTGAAGCAAAAGCCCTGTGAAGCTCCCTGGTCATTGGCTGCTAGTGAACACAGGTTGACACGGATGGTTCATTGGATTGCCCCCACCCTACCCCCTGCTGCCCCCCCCTCATTTCATTCAACCCTTCTTGTCCTTCAACTCTTAATTCAGCTGTTCAGTCGCCATGTTCCCCAGCAGTGAATCCACCCGTTGAGTCACGTTTCCAACCCTTGTAATCACTCCATCATGGACCACTGGCCTTCCACAACCAGCCCCGCCCTTTGACTCACACCTCATACATTCACCCTTAACTGCATCCAGATTACATCTAATACATTCACCCTTAACCACATGTGCATTACACCTCATACATTTACTCTGAACCAGATGACTTGTCCTGAGTGCCATACGATATTACTTGTTGGTCCATGGAAATAATTCTTATGCTAGTACACTAGTCCTGAATCTTTGGAAACCATTAAGGTGACTGAACCTTGTAAGAGGGAACACACACAGGGGAACACATACAGTGTATTCATTTATTTATTCATGTCATGGCACCACTCGTCTCGTCATGTGATGTGACACATGTCTTGTTTAATTGTTTAATTGACACGTCTTGTTTAATTTGTGTTTAAGTGTTCGTATTTAAGCATACATATTGTCTAGCATCTGTCAGTTCTTGTCTGCCTATCATCCCACGACTTTGTGTTGGTGTTCTGTTTGTCTTATAACAGAACAGTTGTTTGTCTTATTTATTATTACTTCATTCATTATTTGTTTGTTTGTTTGTTTACTTTGCAGATGTTTTATATCAACATTGTACTATCTCTTGTTTCTACTAAGTGTAATTTACATGTGCTAAGTTAACATAATAGTACCATGTAATTTACATTTTTGATTTTGCCATGCTCTATTTTCAGTAGTTACAGTGCTATACACTTTGTGTTAAGTACTAACACTCATTCTTAACATAAGTATTTTCTTCAGCATCTCTTTCCTTTTCATGTCTGATTGGTTCTAAAATGGTTACAGCTTTGTGTGCATGTTTTTAAAATCTGTTTGATGAATGCTTTATAATTTGGTTTCAATTAAAGCATAGCTCCTTTTACTGCAACATACCAACTGCCATAACATAAATGATTTGGTCCGAAGATGTAATGAAATCGAAAAAAAAAACAAAATTGAAAGGACAACACATTATTCAACCACACGTATGGCAACTTTAACCACAAAGGACTTCTTACTCTAAAATGAGAATCACTAAACTGCCAAGTACATGAAGAAACACACGTAGAAGGACAATAGATACAAAGCAGCACAGCAACAAAAACAAAGGAAAATTAGAGTTAAGGGAAAGAAAGAAAAAATCTAAATATTTCAAGTACATTGTAGCGGTCTAGACTCTGAACCCTCACACTAATAAAAAGAAGTCAGGGTTACACAGCATGTATTCTTTGCAACCTATGAAAAACATGTATTATATTATATATGAAACCAACCCAAAACACATGCACCACCAAACACATTATACAAATCCATACAGTTTATAAATGGCTTCCTCAGTTCCTAAAGAGTTTATGAAGTCCCCAATGTGATAATCCTCATTGATGTTGTAACATCTAAGATTGATCAGTCCATAGAATCCATTTGGACGTGTTGAAATGACTGAAGGTACTCTGAATTGTTGTATGGATATGGTGAAATGATGTCAGTTACTTGCAGCTCAAAATGCCCAGTTGACAACTCAATTCTCCTTAACTTTGCAGATCCAAATCCAACTCCAGCGAGTCCAAGTTGGTACCAAAGAGAGAATTATAAAAATCCTTCTAGATAAGAGGAAAAAAACTTCTTAGAGTCCAGCCATTCATTACATACAGGATATCATACAAGACATAAATTCAACCAAGATCATATCCCTGTACAAACCAACTGCTACCAAAGCATTGTGCAACACACAAACATCTTTACTTACATTGAGCTTGAAAACCAGGTTTTCTCATTACAGGATTTAACATTTAACCCTGCTATTCACCTCAAATATAATAAAATCTATTTTCCTAGGGGTCAATCTGACCCCAGGGATATTTACCTCCACAAAATGATTCACAGAATATTGTTTACCACTTTTTTGTGACATGCAGTTTGTTTATTTGTTGAATACATAAATAACCCCTTGAAAATCAGTGACTTGACCTGTCCTCTAGCGCCACCATCAGGCCAAACCTTTAAATTAGAATGAATTTATCTTGAATTTTTCATACAAATCTTCTCAAATTTACTTCTCAACATTAATTAACCACAAGTTTTGTTTTGGTGATGATGGATAGGACTTTTACTGTAGCGCCACCATCAGAAAAACTTTCAGGTTGAGAGCACATTCTTGACTCTCACAGAATTACCATGTTGGTTAATGTTGGTGACTCACCCTTTCCTCTCAAATATATTTATTTACTTATTTTTTTATTTACATTTTTTTTATTTACTATTTTTTGTAATATATTTGTGACAAGTTATTTTAAGATCTCGCTCACCCCTCCTCTTTTGTTATCCGGGCTTGGGACCGGCAGTGGCAGAGTTATAGTTTTTTTTGTTTGTTTGTTTTTTTCTAATGTTTTTTTTTTTGTGTGTCAGAAAACATGGAATAGGTTTTCATTCCCACAGTAAACCTTTAGTCTTTAGATACAAACAACATGAAAACAATATGAAAATCCACCCATTTGCAAAACAGTGTGAACATGATAGTAGTCAAAACATGAAACAGTTCTTTATGGCCACAGTAAAGCTGTGTACTACTGTACACAAGATGTGCAGAATGTATGTGCATGTTCCTTCCAGACATGGTTTTTGCATTTTGAACAGGTTATGCTGGTCTTACAATCGTTTCGGGTCGGACAGACGAAATATGGAATGTCTTCAGAGACATGGTGGCTGGAAATATTGCTCTTCCAGTCTCAGCATTCCAAAGGCTTCCTGTTGCTTCACCTTTTCATTTGTAAACTCCTGCCAAAATTAGCAAGCCAATGAAGGCTTCCAAGTCAACTACAACCAAGTCTTTCCAACTGTCCCCATATACACGTTTCCCTCTAAATTTGTCATCCCAAGCACAATATTTTTTATCAATGGTGTTACGAAGAGCTCGAATGATGACTTGATGTCAACAACATGGCTGACTGCATATCTGGTGGGTCCTGGAACCATTTTGATAATTTTACTAGCGCTACGTCTACCCTGCTGTTTCAGTGGGGAAAGGGACCATAGTATCTTTCCATTTTTGGAAGAGATCATGTCTGCAGGTGGTTGAGGGACAACAGGAGGATGAACACTCTCATTCTCATCAGATTAGAATTCATCAATATCAGGGTCCTCCTGAACACAGTCCTCTGTCTCAGAGACAATCTCCTCAAAGTCACTTTCACTGTCCAAGACCTGTTCCAAAATATCTTTGACAGTAAACCTTCCCAGAAGACATGTTCAAAGAGAGAGCGTGCAGATTGCAGTATACTCGGAGCACAATGAGGAATGATTTGGATAGAGGACTGAGATGCAAGCTTTTATATTTGCTCCTCCCTGATTTTGCATGAACTACCAATGTCCTTGCAGGAATACCCCGCCCTCCACAGTGCGAGAAAAAACAGTTCTACTTTGACAGTTGTGAGTTCAGACGGTCACACACACATACATTTATGCCCATAGTGTAGGAAATATAAAAGTTCTCATTCTCTCATCTCACAAAATGTATCAACTGCACCTGCAGGTGTGGTCATGTTAGGTCTCACACACAGACAAGTTTTAACAGCTAAAACAGATTGGACGACCAATGCGTGCAATATGTGTTGAGCACATTGAAAAAATGTCATCATGACCATTTTATGCTTTATCAGTTGTCCCCATCAAATTAGGAAATGTCATGAAATATGAAGCAAAATTAAAAAAGTCAACTACTATTTTTTGAATGATAAACATTGAATTGGGGTCAAATTGACCCCAAGGCCGATATCAGACACCACACATTCATCAGGATTGTTTGCATGCTTCCTATCCCAGAGAATACTTCGAATTCTTCTTTTGTACCTCCCCTCAAACCACAATAGCTCCCTACTACACCTTGTGGCTAGAGCTGGGATTACTACTATGAATTTCTGTATCTGAGGGACGATGATTACAACATAAACAAATAATCTCCCACCTTTAAATGGTTATTTTCTTTCTGCTGAAATGTCTTGATGTGCCTCGTCCTCAGGTTTGCAGTGGCCAACAGACTAGGAAGTTTTGTCCAGCGTGAACCCTGCTTCCTCATCAAACACACCCCAAGAGCAGCTTCCTTTGTGGGACCTTACACTACACTGGGCCTCCTCAGTCTGCAGGCTATAGGGGGCGCTACTGCTGAGGTGTCCCCAGGTGAGAAAGGTGCAATCAGGTGGAGGAGAGCAGGACTATTTTTGGCTTTGTAGGCAAATGTCATGGGTTTTTAACTCTGATGCTAGTGACTGCAGGAAGTGGAGGAAATGTGGCGGTGTATGTGTGTGTGTGTGTATGTGTTTGTGTGAACTAGGGAAGGTTGAATGAGTTGTGCAGATGCATTGTGGGTCAGCTGTGAGGGTGTATCGGTGTGTGCAGAGAGGCCTGCCAAGAGTGAGCTGCATCAGTTCAGTGTTGATATGTCAAGGGACTGGACAAAGGACAAAATGACATCTGTGGAAAGACATGATCAATGAGCTCTCAAAGGAGACAGACAGATCTGGGTGTGGGGAGGAAACACAGTGAATAGCTAACATCTCTGTCTACCTGGGGTTCAGTTTCAGGGGGTGGAGAGGCGGCCATGATGAGCTGTTAGACAGGGATACTGGGAGCCATGTTGACTGAGAGAGTGAAGAGACTGAGAGAGTGAAGGAGGAAATAATGTGAGTGTCATTAGTTCAGAAGTGGTCAGAGAATGACGGGCCTTGTTCAGATATTACCTCTCCTAGAGAGTGAGCATAGAGACAGAAGAAGAACGGTTCAAACTTGGAACCATCGGGTCACCTGAGGAGAACTTGGGGAGAACTTGAGAAGGTTAGACTAGGAATCTTTCCAGGTCTCTTCATATGAGCGCCTGAAGAGGCAGGATGCAAACTGTTGCCATGCTGAGTCAGTGATGCCAAGACTAGAGCGGATGGATAAACAATGTTGTGATTAACCATGTGAGAAGCAGCAGAACGGTGTGAGGAGTGAAGATCGCTCCTAGTTTGACTGATCCTGCAGCAGGAAGTATCTCAATACCTGCAATGAGGGCAGTTTCTGTAGAGTGTGTGGGTTTGAAGCCTGTGTGGAATGAGTCTTGGAGTCTGTTCTACATAAGAAAGGAAAAAAAGCTGATTATAAACATTGCATTCCAGGATTTTAGAAAGTTATTTAATAAAATAACTGCAATTTGAAGCTACAGCAAGATATACATTTCAGTACTTCAGTAGTAAAACCAGTGTAATGTGCTTCAATAGTGAAACCAGTGTAACTGTAAGGGTGGATCAGTCCGGACGGACTGATCACCCGGGTTCTAAGGGTAGGGGCAAAGGGGCAATAACGTAAAGCAAAGAACTAAGACCTCCGCAAAAATAATACGGGAAACGTCGAGAAAAGAAACGGAGCCAACAGAAAATACACACGGAGCAAACTCTACGTGGTAAGTAAACTGAGAAATCAAAAGGCGCACGGACAAGGTCGACGTAGCTAAAAGGCCAATAACATAAAGGAAAGAAATCCAGTACAAAAATAACAAACGATAGGAAATAATAGACACTGGAAAACTTGAGAATGGCCAGGGATGGCGCATGAGTTAAACAACTCGAATAAGAACAGCTTAGGTGAAACAACACCAAGAGAAATAGTAAGAGAGAGGCTGACTGAATGCATAGGGCAACAAACAATCCAGCAATGAGTCACTGCAACCATCTCCCTTTAGTAAGGGGAAAGACAGTTGCAGCTCCTCATTGCTGATTGCGAGGAATGCGGGCTCGCGAACTCCCTCTAGTGGAGACTGAGGGAGTCGCACTGGAAGCAGCCCTAACAGTAACAAGCTCTTTACTGAGTTGTCAGTACTTCAATAGTAAAATAAGCATAAAACGTTTCTATCCAAGTTTTGGAACGCTTTGCCGATGTAACATTTGGAAGAAAGACAAGGAGCAGAATGAAATCTGAAAATTAATAAAAATCAAATGGAGTGGAAACAGTGGATTAATAAAGAAAAAAATTTGAAGGGACAGCTGTTGCTTAACAAAAACACTCTGATCACACTAAAAGGTTAAAGGTAAAATGTTTAACATTATGCCAAACACCTAACAGAATACAACTAACATAAGCTACTGTAGGTCAAACTAGTGTACATACAGCTACCATCTAGGGCATGTTCAGATGCACCTGTCATTAACTTTATGATCCCCCAGTTCTAGAGTTTGATGATGAAGAGGTATGAACACTTAACTAAATTGCCAATTAAAATTATGTTAAGATTAATCAGGATACAATCTTTATAAAAGGAAATTTTTAATTAATTTTAATAGGTATTAATTCAGTGTCATCTCAAAAAAGTAGCTTGTTCTGCTACATAGTAACTGATAATCTAACAGAAATTAGAGCCAAATGCTTTACAATTAAAGTTTTTTTGAATAATCAGCAATAATGAGAGAAGTAATGTATTCATGAGGTGTATGCAGATAAGGAACATTGGTAAGGAATTCACTAAAATAGAGCTCCAACAAAACAGAAATGATCTTAAGGGGATTTATGGTGAACCAAGTGAAAATAAAAACATCATTAAACAAACTGTAGGGACCAAAGGTGGAGGTGCCAACCGGAGGCACGATGGTGGGGAAGCCGGTGGGAGAGAAGCAGCCGTGAGGCTCTAACGTGGGCCGCACACAGCCCACCAGGCTGTCTGACTAGCTCATCCGCCTGCCTTGCTGGTTCTACTGGCCCGAGAAACCTCAGTTCATACTGATGCGGAATTTCAAAGGCAGACGTTGCGAAATTCAGAGACGGGCTCTTCAGGATCGACCGCAGACTAATTTCTCATGCTCTGCACCTTGACGCATGACTCTAAACTCCAAAACTCCAAGCGTATAGAAATGCACTAGTGCCCATGCAAATCTTGTTCAAGTGTGAGCATGAAGGTCACAGTGACAGACAGACAGACAGACAGACGTAGGGACAAACAAACAATATTCATTGTAATAATCCCCATTTTGCTGTGCACGGGCAGTCACAAGGCCACCTGCAGGGAGTGACCTGGATCATTTACGACATAGTACCTTGAGCCTGATGGATGAGACTACCAGATCGACTGCTAATGAACACATGAATTTCTAAGCAGCTTATTATTAATGTTTGCTTGAACATCAAACCTGTTGATAATTACTAACCTCATGAATTTTTAAGATGATTATTACTGCTCTGGAGAAAGATGCCTGACCCTGGATAAACATAATTTTTACCAATGGTGCATTAGCATCAGAACAATAATATCATATGATATTACTTAATTAGTTGAACTGCAGTTCACTTTGGCATTACTTGGATACTACCAATTAATTAATTGTCTGGAGAAGGAAATGTACTGGGTTTAGTTCCTACAGCACAAGTATACAAATATCACACATGACGTCAAATGACCAGTACCAAATGGCCATCCAGAGTGAAAATGTCCACAACTTTCCCAGGAGCACCGAAGCCTTGGTGGCCAGACGGTGGCAAGAGGGGCAGCTGGTGCTGTCTGTAGTGATTGGCGCTATGGGTGTTTCTCTTTGAAGACTGGCTTATGCTGTCCCTGTCAGGGTTACGGGTAAATTAGTTGGTGACATCCATGACAGGGTTTTAGGAGTATTAGTGTTTGGTGAGTGCTATTCAGTTTAGACTGTGTAGAAAGTTCTGATGTGAACCACAGCAAGATGTAATGATGGAATTTTGGAAATTGGAGAAGTAAAGACCAATCTTCCTCTCAGGTTGACAAATGTGGCAGAAAAACTGGTTAGTAGTTGTAGTGGCTATGATAAGCACGTCCGCTCTGAGAGTAAAACGCATGTTTATATTGTCACCCACTGACATGGATGAGCTTAGATGTCCAGTTGGTGGAAAATTCCACAAGCGTTATCATCACTGAAGCAGGTCTGCAGCTCTTAGGGGAACACGTTTGATTTTTTATTAAAACGATTACATTGCGCCAGCATAGCTAATGCCACTAACGATGAAATAAACCCACAAGGAACTGAAAGGCCATTGGTTTGTATAAGATCTCATTTGCCTAGGATGAACGTGCCACTCTTGAAGATAGAGCTTGCAGATGTCTCATGAACTCGGAGAAATGTTCACAAGCATGTGACCATATGGAGATAACACTGTTTACAGTGCAGTCAAAGCAGTCACATATGCGGGGCGCTGACTGCGATCCTTGCAGAGGTTTTTATGAAGTTTTGAAGGCAGCCAGCATAACACCCATCGCCTTCAATTAAATGGCAACATCACCACACTTTGTTACTCTAAAGGCTAATTTATGCTAATTTATGCTTACAAGGTGAATAGAGTTCATTTGGTTTGCCTACATGCATGATATTTTCTTCAAAGTGAATCTCCAGCTGTACGCACACTGACAAGAAATTCGTCACCTTGAACAGGGCTAGTTAAAGATTTGTGATGATAATTTTAATTATTTGTGAGAATATTTGTGCCTGCAGACAGTTTGCTGATTGATGTAATGGACATGTTTTAACAACAATGTGCCGTGGAGTTTAAAAGCAAACTTAGTTCACCAGGGTTGTTCAACTTTGTGACTTTGAAGCTTGTATGGTGGCTCAGAGTTGGGCCTTTGGTCTGGATGAGAGGGGGGTGTTGTCCTGGATGAGTGCTGACTACCACCTGAAAAGTTATGTATCACTAATTATTTAGAATTTGATAGAAATAAAATGTTGACATATTGTCTTACTTCTAAGTTCCTGTTTAAGTTTTTAAGTAACCAAACCACAGTATGGTTCTCTTTATGTATGTTTGTCTGTATTGGTCTCTCCCTCTCTCTCCCTCTCTCTCTCTCTCTCGCTCCCTTTCTCTCATTTTTATTCCAGAATGGTCCATCTGTGGTGTGTACAGAATAATGTGTTCCTCATTAATAGTGCTGTATGCTGTGTTGCAACAGCCAGCACTTATGCCCTGACCAAGCCCGTCTTTACTGGTTGCCTTCTGTCCTGGAGTGTTTTTGTGGTTAAGTGTTCCTATGCATACCTGACATGGCCTTCCTTATAGCAGTTTAATTGTTGCTTATGTCAGTGAACATTCGACTTTGCAGAGTAAAGTGAACTGAAAACGTACATTTTATACTGTTGCTATTCAGTAAAAAGGTCATACATCACACTTTGCCAGCCATTTTTAACAGAGTAATTACTGCTCAAGTAGGATGGACGGTTCAGTAACTGTTCTCTACCTGGATAGCTTAAAGAAAAATCACTAACAGTCCATAAAGCATTAAGACATTTCTGTCCTGTGGTGTGGACTGGGTGACCACAGTGTGGCCTAGGCCTCAGCTCCAGACCTGTGGGGGGCGATGGCATGCCACATATGAAGATATTTATCCTCTACTGAAGCAACAGGCCTGGCTTCAGTCAACTAAGTTAAAAAAACAAAGAAGTCAAGGTCCAGTTCCAGGTGAGAAGAGAGTCGTGGGGAAGAAGCGCTCCCTCGTCTCCCCAGTGGCCTGTCAAGATGGAGGCCAGGTGTGGCCTGTGCAGATGGAGGACAGATATGGCCTGTGCAGATGGAGGACAGATGTGGCCTGTCCAGACGGCCTCATCAAAGTGGTTCTGTTTGTCTCTGTTTGAAATCCCCAATGATTTAAAAAATCAACTCTGGCTGCTCTTTTACTTGTGGGATTTTTCTGCACCTGGTTGGGTGACTTAGTGGCCCACAAAATTGCAGGCAGTTAATGGAGGAGGAGCCTAATGGAGGCGGGGCCTAATGGAGGAGGAGCCTTACATCTCTATGGTTCCCTCTGACTAAGATGCATTCTACAAGTAACCATGCGGTCTCCGCAGGCCTAAAGTTCTGATTCATGACTTTTTAATTTAAGTTTGTAAATTATTGATTGCAGTGATTTTAATTATATTAAAATGAAACAAAATAATTTGATATATGTTGACTAAAAATATTTTTCAAAAATAAATTGGTTAATGCATTTTTTGCTCATGCAAAATTGCTCCTTTGTGTCCAGGTTCACAAAGACTAAACAGATTTTGGCATTTTATTCCTGGTCAAATGGAAGATTATCAGGAAATATCACACATGATTTACTGGTCGGTCTGTCCATCCTCAGAAATAAACACGACTGAAGCTTTTTTTGTATCATCAAGGGATGATGATGATGATGGTGATGCCGGTGAGGATGATGATTGTCACGGTGACGATGACTGACATTTCTCCAAAATTCCAAATAGAAATATTGTAATTTAGAGAATTTATTTGCAGCAAATGACAACTGAGCAAAATGTTTTCAGACTTTGAATAACCCAAACAGATTTGTTTTTAATGAATCATAGCAGTATTGAAGATATGTTTGGTGCAGTGTGATAGTCATCCACACCTTTGTGCATCTCAGCTCTCCACGAGCCCCTTTGGCTTCTTTTGATTCTGGTTTTTCTTTTTTCAAATGAAGCCACATCCAGTCGCCACCAATCAGGTAAACCTCCTGCGTCACAGAGGTCAGCACTATTCCTCTTCAGCTCAAAGACAGCTGTAAGCCTCCCTGAGAGCACAGCACATGCTCACAGGTGCACAAGCTCACAGGCTGGTGGCAATGGTCAAATCCCGATCTGTACCCAGAGCTCTTCGAGCTTCAAGCACAGCTCGGCTTGACCCACCATCTCTCAGGACATGCAGAAAACATGCATCCAGACTTTTTTCAGTTCTGGCACCTCAGTGGTGGAACAAACTTCCACTGAGTGTCCGAATGGCAGAGTCTCTTGCTGTTTTTAAGCGAAGACTGAAGATACATCTGTTTCAAGAGCACTTAAATTAAATTTTACTACACTAGCATGTATTAAATATTTGGGACTGTAATGACTTTTCTTGCTTTTATCTGTTAAGTAGGGTTTTCTCAGTATATATTTGAGTATATCTAGGCGTCCATACTGACTGTATCTAATAATATCTTTGCTTAAAGTTTCTTCCGGATTTTAGCCTAAACTAACTAGCTAGAGATTTTGTTCTGAGTAAAACAATGAAGCACTTTTTGTAAGTCGCTCTGGATAAGGGCGTCTGCTAAATGCCGTAAATGTAAATGTAAATGTAAATGTAAATAAGCTATGCTTAATCCTAGCTGTTTGGCAAAGAGAGAGAGAGAGAGAGTGCTTCTGGGTAATATGTAATAGAAGTGGCTGTTGCCAGGGTGGACATGGGCTGAAGCTGACAGACAGACCCAGCACTGACGCCACCTGCTGGGCTGCATCTCCACCACCAGCTGGTCCAAGAGCTCCCAGTGAATGATCTGACACTTGCACTGTGAAAGGGAGGAGCTTCTATTGTGCATAACATAGCAAGATTATTTAAAGGCATGGAGTCAACCCCTTTTTGTTGAAACGTTGGTTTCTTGCTCTAAAGTGACCATGGAGGTAGGGATATGTAGAAAGTGGTCATGGTTCTCAGGGTTCCATTCTCTGCTAGAGGATAATATGAGCAACATAAACTTGCCATGATCACCTTCAAGACAAGCTAGGGTGGGTATAAAAGCCATTCTGCTGTTCCACATGCATGAACCTTCTCCTTCTCTTGGCAGGTTTATGGGTGGGGTTTAGTGCAGCTGGCCAATAGGAAGGCTGGAGGGAGTTCCTCCCACAAGATTTCGTTCATGACTTTCCACACTGGCATGTGAAGTCGCACTGGAGCGTAATCTGAGAACACTGGGAAAGCCTGGTGGCAACCTGTCTTCCTTCAGATTCACAGTATGCTTCAGATTTGTAGCATGCTTCAGATTTATAGTACGCTTCAGATTTATAGTACACTTCAGATTTGTAGTACGCTTCAGATTTATACTACGTTTCTCAGTGCAGCAGCAGACCTGGGAAGAAATGACTAATTACTGATACCACTGCACAAGAATGGAAACCTTTGTGAAGAAAAAAGAATGTCACATTTTAGATGGCGAAAGATTATATAGTTTAAATGGCTTTGAAAACACAGCATGGCTATTCATTTTACAATGATCACAAATGGTAATAAATGTCATGTTTCCTACTGCTGCCATAAATACATGCAGACTGCATTGTCCCTTTCTTGCGTTATAATAACTAAAAGGTTACCTTTAATTGTGCCTCACTCAGGCATTCTCCTTCTTAATATTCTCAGGATTTAGCAGGTTTTGTTTACCACAACACAGTGCAGGGGAGTAATAGCGTAAAGACTCAAACAGATGTCCTGCATCTCCTCGCCAAAAAGAAATCTCTCACTGCCGGTTAGACAAAACAGGAAATGGCTTCCCATCACCAGAGTTTGCAAGCTCAAATTTTCACTTCTTTGGTTCCCTCTGAAGTTAAAGCTCTTTCCTTGTGTAAAAACAATGAAGCTATTCCAAATTCTCTTAGTTGTTCTCTAGATGGAGCAGAGGGTATAGTGTCGATCTACAGGAGCTGAACAGGGTCACCTGACCAAATGCATAGCTCCAGTCTGGCCAATGGAGTCCATCTCACCTGACTCTACAGTACTCTGCCGATACACTGTTTTTCTCGGATCTCGGAATGTTTGCCTGAACCAAGCCCAAATCTGCCAGAGCTGGCAAAGTGCTGAAACCACTGCAGTCCAGATGGGTTCAGCACCAACATGTTGGACCAGTGCCCAAGCACATAGAGGACAGAGGAACCTCCCGGTCTTCCACTGCTGCTGAAAGGTGCCAGATCACATGACCCTAAGGGAGCGTAACACTACTCCGGTAAACTCAGCCATGGAGCGTGGATGGGGACTAACCTTCATCTCTCTCCATTAACATCATAAGGCTCCAGGACAACCTCCTCCCAACATCTGCGCTGCGCTGCATCTCCTGTGCGGAACATGCCTCCCAAGCTGGGTACTTGGGATGTTGCACTCCTCACAGAGGGTATGTCTTCTGTTTCTTCTCATTTCCCTCCAAGCGCTTTTACTGAGACATCGCTCTGGAGTTGTGGGGTTGTCTTGGCATTACAGGTGCTGGTCATAAAATTTGAAAAAAAGTTGATTTATTTCAGTAATTCCATTCAAAAAGCGAAACTTGTATATTATACACATTCATTACATACTGTAACAGTCGCCTTGGCAACCCCTCTTGTTTTGGTTGGTTTGTGTCTTGGTTTACTCTTTGTGTATTTTGAAATTCCTTATTGTATCTAGTTTCACGTTCCTTCCTTGTCTCCACCCCTTTGTTCTTGTCCCTGCCCTCCTAGTTTGGTTTTCAGCTGTTTTGAGTTGGGTTTGGTGATTTGGTTTGGTTTGGTTTATATTCCCTGTGCTTTGGTGTCACGTTTTGTAGGTCAATGTCCTTGTTCATGTAGGCTTGTTTGTTTTCATATGCATTCTGGTTACACAGTTGGGTGTATCTTTGCTGTTTGCTATATGTGGTTCTAGTGTCTGCTATGACTGGTTCTGTCATATTCCTTATTTCTAGTTTGTCTTAGTTGTTTGGCTTCCCTTTTTGTGTATGGCCCTTGTGTTTCTGGTTATTGAGTTCCGGTTAGTGTATTAGTTTTGTGTTGTGTCATCATGCCCCGCCGTCCCCATGCCCTCCTTGTCAGCTCGGGTCGGCTCCTAGAATCTGTTAATGCTCATGTTAATAAAACTAGCTCTCTTCATCACGTGTCTGCCTCCTAGCACCCCTCTGTTACACATACAAACTGATATATTTCAAGTTTATTTCTTATAATTGTCACGGTGAGAAGGCGGGATCGCCACCAGAGGGCACCCGCGAGAGCACCTGGCACACGTCACACCCTCACCTGGCGCAGACGCACACCCACACACACCACGTCACTCCCCCCTTCTCATTCTCCCGAATACTAATCACCTGTGCACGGTATTTGGGATTCCTTCTTAAGCCCACAGGTCCTGTCGTTCAGTGCTGCGCATTGGCCTCACTTGGATGATCACGCTTCGCGGATCTCAAGGAAGACTCGCTGCTCCTGAACGACGCCTTGGAACTTTAAAGTCATTTCTATTCTGTTTGTCTTTATACTGGGCATAATTGCCTTTATTTTGGTTTATTCCTGTAAGAGCATGGATTTAAATAAACAAGGAAGCTCGCTACCCTCGCCTCCTGCTGTCGACCTAAATACGTCACAATAATTTTATTATCATAACTGACAACTAACCCCAACTAAACCCGAAAATCAGTATCTCTGAAAATTAGAATATTGTGAAAAGGTTTACAATTGAAGACACTTGGTGCCACACTATAAACAGCTAATTAACTCAAAACACCTGCAAAGGTCTTTGAATGGTCTCTCAATCTAGTTCTGTAGGCTAAACAATCATGAGGAAGACTGCTAACTTGACAGCTCTTTAGTATCTTTTCCTCTCTTCTCAAACCCCCCTCTCCCCCACCACCCTCTTCCCTTACCCCGGAGGATTTTGTCACCTTCTTTGAGGAGAAGGTCAACAAAATCCGTCAGTCGTTTTCCTCTTTCTCTACTTCCTTGACCAATACTCATCCTCCTGCCATTAATTCCTTAACTTATTTTTCTCCTCTATCCACAGACGAGGTCCTACAGCTACTTAAATCCAGCAACCCGACAACCTGCCCACTGGATCCCATTCCATCCACACTCTTCCAGACAGTCTCCATAGATCTACTGCCCTTCATCACGTTCATCATGAACAGCTCCTTGTCATCAGGCCAGGTCCCAGCTGCATTCAAGACTGCCAGAGTGGTCCCAATTCTGAAGAAGCCCACCCTGGACAGCTCGGATGTCTGCAACTACCGACCGGTATCACTCCTTTCTTTCCTATCAAAAATTCTTGAGCAAGCTGTATACAACCAACTGTCTCTCTTTCTCACTCAAAACCTGCTCCAGGACCCCAATCAGTCGGGCTTCAAACCAGCACACTCAACAGAAACAGAAACGGCCCTCATAGCAGTGACTGAGAAGCTCCAGACTGCAAGATCATCCAAACTGTCATCGGCCCTGATCCTTCTGGACCTCTCTGCAGCTTGCGACACGGTGAACCACAAGATCCTCCTATCTGTCCTCGCCGACCTGGGAATCGCGGGCTCTGCATGGAAGTGGTTTGAGTCCTATCTAGAGAGGCGTTCTTACCAGGTAACATGGAGAGGGTCTACATCTGCTCCTTGCAGGCTCCTTACTGGTGTCCCTCAAGGCTCAGTGCTAGGTCCTCTCCTCTTTTCACTCTACACCCGTTCTCTTGGTGATGTAATTACCTCTCATGGTTTCTCGTACCACTGCTATGCTGATGACACTCAACTAATGCTTTCCTTCCCACCATCTGATACTCAGGTTTGCAGTCGTATCTCTGCATGTCTGACTGACATCTCTTCATGGATGACAGCTCATCATCTAAAGCTCAATCCCAGCAAGACTGAGCTGCTGTTCATCCCTGGAGCTACAGGTCCTCGGCAGGATCTTGCCATCTCATTCGAGAACTCTTTGATTGTTCCATCTAAAGATGCAAGAAACCTTGGGGTGACTCTGGATGACCAGTTGTCATTCTCTGCCCATATTACGAACCTGACTCGGTCATGCAGATATTTTCTCTACAATATCCGACGTATCCGACCCTTCCTTTCTCAGGAGGCCTCCCAGGTGCTTGTCCAGTCTCTTGTCATTTCAAGGCTCGACTACTGCAACTCACTCCTGGCTGGTCTTCCTCTGCAGGCCATCAGGCCCTTGCAACTGATCCAGAATGCAGCAGCAAGGCTTGTCTTCAATCTACCCAAGTTCACTCATGTCACTCCACTGCTGCGCTCCCTTCACTGGCTTCCTGTGGCCGCTCGCATTCAGTTTAAAATTCTGATGCTTGCCTACAAAGCCAAAAATGGACCAGCTCCTCCATACCTTATGGCAATGGTCAAAAGTCGATCCGCACCTCGAGCCCTTCGCGCTTCAGTTGCGGCTCGGCTTAACCCGCCATCCCTCAAGATTCAAGGAAGACACGCGACACCATTCTTCTCTGTCCTTGCACCCAGATGGTGGAAGGAACTTCCACTGGCTGTCCGAACAGCGAACTCTCTCATGGTTTTCAAACGCAGACTGAAGACCCATCTCTTTGTAAAGCACTTATAAGCACTAATCAACTGAAGCATTGGTATAAAGCATAATTGCACTTTATATTTAGGAACACTATAGTATTGCACTATACTGCATGTAGTCTTGTAGGTATTTCAGTCTTGCTAGGTATTGCACTGTCTAATCTTATATTTTGTTGTCTTCTTTCTAGGCATCAGCACTAGCAACGGTTTATGGCAGTGCTTGACCTTAAGTAGTTTGGACTTAAACCTGTTTATATATTAAGTCAGTCAAGCCAAGCCACATTGTCAATTGTGATTTCCCCCCCAATCAAAATTTGTCCTCCACATTTTACCCATCTGTGCAGTCAGAACACACACACTAGTGATCACTAGGGGGCTGTGGTGCACACATGCCCAGAGCGGTGGGCAGCCCTAGCCCGGCGCCCGGGGAGCAGTTGGGGTTAGGTGCCTTGCTCAAGGGCACCTCAGTCATGGCCTCAGGCCTGGGAATCGAACCCTCAACCCTCCGGTCACAAGACCGGTTCCCTAACCACCAGACTAGATAGAGATGCATATTCTGACTGAAAACATAGTACTTTTGTAAGTCGCTCTGGATAAGAGCGTCTGCTAAATGCCGTAAATGTAAAATGTAAATGTTGTCCAAAAGACGACCACTGACACCTTACCCAGGCAGGGCAAGATACAAAAGGTCATCGCTAAAGAGGATGGCTGTTCACAGAGCTCTGTGTCCAAGCACATTAATAGAGAGGCAAAGGGAAGGAAAAGATGTGGTAAAAAAAAAGAGTACAAGCAATAGGGATAACCGCACCCTGGAGAGGACTGAGAACAAATCCCATTCAAAAATGTGGGGGAGATTCACAAAGACTGGACTGCAGCTGTAGTAAGCGCTTCAAGAACCACCACACACAGACGTATAAGATGTAAGATGTGGGTGTAAGATGTGGGTTTCAGCTGTCACATTCCTTATGTCAAGCCACTCTTGAACAAGAGACAGCATCAGAAGCATCTCGCCTGGGATAATGACAAATAGGACTGGACTGCTGCTAGGTGGTCCAAAACTATGTTCTCTGATGAAAGTAAATATTGCATTTCCTTTGGAAATCAAGATTCCAAAGTCTGGAGGAAGAGAATGGTGGTTTGGGTGCAATGTCATCTGCTGGAGTCGGTCCACTGTCTTTTCTGAGGTCCAAGGTCAACGCAGTCATCTAGCAGGAAGTTTTAGAACACGTCATGCTTCCTGCTGATGACCAACTTTATGGAGATTTCATTTTCTGAATGAGCTGAAGGCCACAATCAGAGCAAACGCGGCTCTCATAACACCTGAGCAGTGGCACACTGATCAACTCCATGCTCCATTGCTGCAGTAATTCAAGGAAAAGATGTCCCAACTAAGTTTTGAGTGCTGAACATGCTCAAACTTTTCATGTTCACACTTTTCAGTCAGCCAGCATTTCTAAAAGTCCTTTTTTGTATTGGTCTTCCTGTAAGTAATCGAAATTTCTGAGATACTGAATTTGAGGTTTTCATTAGTTGTCAGTTATAATCATCAAATAAAAAGAAATAAACACTTGAAATATATCGGTTTGTGTGTAATGAATGAGTATAATGTACAAGTTCCACTTTTTGAATGGAATTAATGAAATAACTTCTCAGAATATTCTAATGTTATGACCAGCACCTGTATATCACAAATTGAGAAAGTAATTCTGAGACCATGTGTGTATGCCCAGCTCAGCAGAGATAGAATAACCCCAAACATATTACCTTAATCCGTCTATGCCACCTGATTTACCCAAACTGGGTCTCCTTATCCCCGAACCAAGTCTGATTCTGAGATCAGAAAAAAAAGTATCAAAGGGTATGGATTCAGTTTCTGTTTCTAAAGTAGCTTTTGAGTTAAAAGGAATATGAAATGTATTCGCTTTAAAGAATATCTTAGTTTATGTGGATTAGTTCAGGATGACTCGGAGATGTGTTCTTCTCACATTGAAATATGAGCATCACAAACTGCCTTCATCAGCAGGAAATGATGAACAGGAAACACTGCAACTAACGAGCTGCATGCTGGCATTCTAGTTTAAGTGTGCTAGGTCTCCTTCCTGGTGTTGACTCTGCTAAAAACCCAATTTATGTCACCTAATCTGAAGAAACTACAACCTAATCTGGAGTGCCCAAACTAAATTACCTAATCTCGAGGATTTTAACATGTTATCTTAATCGAAACATTTTTATTCTGTGTGTATTTTTAAAAAAAGTGCATAAGACACAGAAGAAGAATAAAGCTCGTTACGTCCAGAGATCTGTCACCTCAGAAGAGTCTTTGCTAAAAATAAAAAGGAAATCTTGCAAATAAAATTCACTAAAATAAAGTTAACCCAAAGCCAAGTTGAGTTGTCTTGACAACTGCAGTGCAGATTGTCATGCACTTTCCAATTGCGTTGTCACACTGTAAGTAATCATACAGTATTAAACAATATCACATTATACTTTACTATGTTATACAAAATAAATGTTTTTTATGCAAGAATAAAAGGGCCCTCTCTCCTGCTCTGTGTTTGTCACAGGTATGTGAGCACGGTAAGTGCTCTGTCTGAAGTGGACAGTTTGTGTTTTTACAGGTGTTTTTCAGGTCTGCTCTGTCCTGACACCTTAGTCCTGCGGACAGCATAGCCTTCAAAGTCCAACCTCTGAGCTGGACCAATCACAATGAGCCTGTATCAGACTAGGAGAACGTTGTTAACCATCCTGATGTGGTGTCATATGGGATAAGGTTCTTGAAATGTTCGTAGACCCCCCTGTCCTCCTGAAGGCCTTCGTTTGTCGTAAGCACCTCAGGAGAGCCTTGTCATTCACGTTCCTGGGCACAGTTGTGTCACAATTGAGTCTCAAGTGGGATGAAATATCACTTGCATCATTTAAAAGGCAGAAGAGTTACTTTCTGCACCAGCTGAATGAACCACCAGGAGTGATCTCCCTGTGTGTGTGTGTGTGTATACAATGACAGCATGACAGCAACAACATGAGAGAGATAAAGGTAAGGGGGAAAGGGAAGTGTGTCAGATGAAAGTGAAAACCTCTTTATTACCTGAACCTCCCCAGGATGAACTTCTGAGTCAGCTTTGTACCTCACAGCCAGGATTACGTTTCAGCCACCTTTGCAAAAGATTTCCGATCTCGACTCTTACAGCACGAACCACAAACATCTACCCCGCATCCACTTCCTCCTGTCAGTGTCTGCCAGACGCCCTGGAGATTACAGCGTTATCAGAGCTGACAGATCCGGAAGATTCTCTGCATTCATGTCCAAACACTCTCTCTGGCATATTTGCTCCGAGGCACGTCTTGGAGCAAATCCCTGTGATTTTGGGAGGATGCAGTAGTGACCCCAGAACCCCTCACTGCTAACAGTACGGTCTGTGAACCACTCACACAAGGAAACACTCAGATCTGTGCGGGGGAGCAAGCAACCATCCCTCCACTTACCAGTAAAGACGAGGCTCATGATGCTGGATCAACACTCACCTGACCCTGACAAACAGCTGAATAGACACAAGGTTTGTTCAAGAGTGTTAGATCAGCAGGGGACTCAGCTGCTGTCTATGTTCAGGAAAACTAACAGCACGTCTGTATTAAATCCATTAGCCTGTGGTTATGTATAAAAATATCTACTTAAAGATTCAATATACACTTAATGGCATGAATACCACAGTAGTATTACAACAGTGATATTTCATTGGTGAACCTTTTGTCTTGGTCTGTCTGCTTGTCTGTCTATCTGTCTGTCTGCCTGCCTGTCTGCCTGTGCAGCTGTTGCTCTTGCAGCTTTTGCAGACAGCGATGGCCACAGCAGCAGTGGGGCACCTCTGAAACACCGCTGCAGGTGTCAGAGCTGAGCGTGTCTGGTCTGGCTGAGGAGGCTCCAACCTCCACCCACGCTCCACCCACACTATAGTCGCCTGCTGGCCTGCTGACGGTGCTGCTGCCAGCAGTTGCACTGCTGATCCTCTGGGCACTTGGATCCGCACGTGGGTGGGCAGACAGCAGCACCAGGGCCACAGACCAAGACAAAATCTGCTAGCAAGAATGACAGATGCTTGCAAGCTGTATCTTGTATCTGATTCAGGTGTGTGTGTGTGTATGTGTGTCTGTGTATACAGGTTAAACCCTTACTGAAGAGGTGACCAAGGAGAGCCTGAACTGTGCTGGTTGCTTGCACACTGCCTGGCTTGTCTGAGTCATGTGACCCATCGCGGTTGTAATTAGGAACACTCGTTAACGTGAAGTCTTGGGGTTTAGCGGCAGGTAATCCCAGTGCTCAGAGCTGAGTGTTCCTTAATCCCCTCACTAGGCAGTCCGGCATTATTATGAGGGCAGTAAGAATAGCCCTTGGGATTCAGGGAAAATCAGGAGGGTATTCTGCAACATGAGAATCTGGCCACAGTCTCTCCTCCCGCCTGTCACCTGAAGAATTGCTGCTTTGTGCCCACTGCTGTTACTTTCCCCAAACGTCTATATTCAGTACTGCTCATTAAGCAGGACTCCTAATTACATGTAACAAGCAACCACAAATCTCTAAGAACATGTATTTTGTAATTAAGTGTTTAAGTATAATTAAATATATTTGTATACATTTTTCTTTGCATTGAGTTTTAAATAGTGCCTGTAATTTCACCTCCAAATCATCTCACACAATACTTAAGTACTTACATAAATGTATGTACTTATATAAATACTTAGCAAACAAAAAGGCAGTTCTGAAGAAAAAATTCTCTCATAGAAATAGCCCATAAAGAATCGTTGGTTACCATAAAACTGGTATTGTTTTTCTGAAATGTAATGCGTTCACATTTTGGCTAAATGACCCAGTTTCATAGTTGGCTGGGCTGGCAGGGACCTAAATCTGGAGGACGGGACTCCTAGCTCTGGAACCACCATGGACCCTCCCCCTTAAAGACACAGGACACCTCCAAATGCTGGCGACTGCGAGTTAACAGGGGTGAGAAGGCATTCTGTGAATGAGGTCTCACTTACATTAAAGCCGTATGAAAACAGGAGAAGAAAATTAAAATGAGTTTAAAAATATGCTGGCAGAAATAAAAGGTTAACACAAGATATAAAAAACAATACCTAATAACACTAACGTGTGCTACCACTGTAGAGGCCATTTAAAAGTAGTTTAATTAATTAATAGGAAGGTACCCAGTTGGAAATCATTTCAAACGACCATATTGAAGATAAATGCTTACTGTGTTCTGTTAAAGAAAATGTACATTTGGGACTAGACAATGTAAACCAATAAACTTTAGGCCAACTGGTTGGAACATTCCATCCAGGAAATTGGTGACACCATGACCCTGGAATCAGTAAAACCACAGTGCTGAATTAACACGTGAACCTTTCATACCAGTTAAAACCACAGTGCTGAATTAACATCTGATCCATATATATCAGGCAATTGGAGCATTATAAGCAACAAAATATTTGAATCATTATAAACAATAAAGCAGTGGAGTTCTTTGGAGTGGAATTCTTAAAGTTCTAAAATTCATAAAGACTTAAGTTATGAAAGAACTTAGCATAAATCTGCTGGGCCTGATGAGCTGAAGCTGATATTATCCTCAACCCATTTACATTTTAATGTTTGTCACTGGAGCAAAATTTTGTACCTGGAATTTGGAAATCTCCCCGTTCTGTTTTGTAAAATTACAGTCCAGTCATAGCCTAACCAAAGGGGACTCCAAGAGAGAATCAAAACCAAATCAAAAAATGTTATGGTAGACCTAAGTGTTACGGTTTATGTACTTTAGTCACCATAAGTCACCAGAAGGGAGAATAATACATAATAAACATCATTCAAGAACAGAACCTTGGGGAACACCCTGTTTGACAAAAACAATTTCAGATCTATGGTTTCCCATACAGATATACTGACATCTATCAGTTAAATATGATTTGAAATGAATATCAGAAGGCTGAGTGATTTGAATACCCGAAATTAACCATATCAAAAGCAGCAGTGAGATCAAGAAGCTAAAGAATAGGAGGAAGAGTCATATCAGAGGATATAAGGAGATCATTTAGAACATATAGCACAGAAGTCTCGGTGCTGTGATGTGAATGGAAATCAGACCTCAAAGAGATCATTGGAGTTCATATAGTCGACCAGCTGGGAGGCCACCACTTCTTCAAGAACTTGAAAGATGAAAGGGAGATTGGAGATAGGTCTGAAGTTACCCAGCACGGAACTATCAAGGCCCAATTTCTTCAAGATAAGGGCTATTGCAGCCGATTTCAGTGCAGAAGGAACACAGCCAGAGGAGAAGGAAAGGTTGACACGACAACAGAGAGCAGCAGATAAGACAGAGACACAAAGTGTAAGCACTGAGGTGGGAACAGGATCTAACCAAGAAGACGTGGGCTTAGATTTGGTAATGATCTCCACAATGGCGGCCAAATCTACAGGAGAGGAAGCTGACAACAAGTGAGGAGTGGAGGAAGCAGAGAAGGGAACTGAAATATTATGTGGAAACTACAGTCTTGGTAAATAGCTGAGACCTTGTCACTAAAGACATAATATGGAAAGTAACATCCTTATCTTATTCCACCTGTTGTTAATGACATTTTACATGACATAAAGGTTTCCTAATAATAATAATGATATAAACAGAAAAGTCTTTACAACATTATTAAGCACTATACATGCTAAACAATCAGGTTCTAAATCTAACCCTAACCCTATTTCTTTTAATTACAATCATTCATGCAAAGAGATTCTCTTCTCAACAACTGATTGTTATTGCTGACATAAACAATGGATTATTATTTATAAATTACTTGAAAAATAGCACATAACCAGTCAGGATCCAAACCTATTGGGTTACGGTTGGACCTAACCTATAGAACATTTGAGTATGAACAGTAAAATTATTCAGCTGGGGGAGGATGAGATGGGTGTAACATAAAAGTTCTTTTCTGAGCAGGTTTCTGGGCTTTGTCAGGCGGAGGGCAGAAGCTTTAGAGTTTGCAGGCCTTTGCAGTTACTGATGTATCTGTCGCAGGAGCAGATTAGATCCTGCCATGTTTGGTGCACAGTCATGATCCCCTATGTTTGGTGCGGAGTCATGACCGGATATTCCAGTTTCACCCATTCACTTGGCTCCCAGCTGGAAGTGTTTCTCCGCAGCACCTGCAGGACACCTGCTGGACACCTGCGGGACACCTGCAGGACACCTGTGTCTGATACAGATCTGACACTGTCCCGCTGGGACCTTCGACAGGCTGATCGAGAACACTTTACCAATAGCCTTTTAGCTGCACATCCTGACAAGTAGAACTGTGTTGACATCATGGCATTTACACATAAGGGGGCTCTTGGGATGGGGGAGGGGGCGGAGAGATGGAGGGGGAGGGGAGATGGAGGGGGGAGGCATGCAGTAATCAGGGCAGGAACACAGCACACCGGGGAGACCAAAGCAAGCACAACATAGGACCACAAGACAAACGGTGCTGCCGTCAGCTGAACTGAACTGTGGGTAAAGCTACATGCTTTCAGAGGAAGTGCATGGGGTTCAAATAATTGTGCTCCTAAATTAGCCTGAGGTGGAATAGAGGCTGTGCTGCCAAGCGCTAATCAAAGCTGCCTCTTTATTGGAACGATATCTCCTTTATTTATTTATTTGTTAACTTATTTATTCGTTTGTTTTGCTTGTTTATGTGTTTTATGCACCTGATCCACTAGTTTTAGAATGAAGAAATTAGTGGGACGTTCTGCATCTGACATAGGCATACCTACACAAAGTCTGAATACACTAGTTAAATCTAAAAATTGCTCATTAATTAAGAAATCAATAGATTTTCAACTCTAGGGTTTTAAGTGCACTGGACTGACAGGAAGTGAATGTCACTGACAGGAAATGCATGTCTCTGACAGTTTGGCGCAGCGTACACACAGTCAGTCCTTCCTTTCATCAACTGAATGACAAAAATGAAACGTTTACGGCAGAAGTGCTGTCAATACGGCTGTTTTCCTTTCGATAAAGCAAAGCAAAAGAGAGAACGAGAAAGGTAGATGGAGGGAGAGAGATACAGAAAATGAATGACAGATAGAAGCAGTTGTGTTTTAAGGCCTGGCTGACTGCCAAAGGAAGGCAGAACTAATCTGGAAGAGTGACCCATCAATCAGGTAGCAGCCCACATTCGGACACTTTACATTTGGACTGAACCACTGGGTGATGGCGGCAGGGGTCAGATGTGTGGGTTGGCCACTGGGATACAGCTGCAGGGGTTAGTCACTGCTGCTGAGCTGAACGTTGCACACGCTGCAGGACTAGATGAGCCGTCCGCAGTCTCCAGCAGAGGACGCGCACAAAGCAAGTGTGAGTCCACGGCATGTCAAGGCCAGGTTAAACAGCTGCAGCAGTGTAGGTGAGATGTCACAGACAGGGGGAGCTAGAGAGCCACATACACTACATACTGTAGTTATTTCAGACAGTGAACTGGTTGGTTACATGTAAAGCATAGTTAATTGAGAGCAAGCACAAATAAAGCAGAATGTTGTTTTATTGGAGTGTTTATTATAGTGTTTATTTGAGTTTTTATTGTCACATAACACCTGTAAAATAACATCATGAGATTAGAGAAGAAGCACTTTAAGAGCTGTTTCTGTAAATGCCAAAACTGCACTTTTGTACAATAATACAATCAAATGCAGTCAAGAAATCCATGCCTAGAGCTTTTAGACACATGTATTCAAGCACTGTCTTTAACGTGAGGAGCTCGGAAGAGAAAATATATCAGTTAAAACACATTCAGTGTCACCTTCAGAAATGGTCCAGATAGCAGTTAGTAGTGCTTGTATCACTGTCACTGTTAATCTTTTGTTTACTATAGTTCTGTCTGTCTGTCTGTCTGTCTTTGCCTCTTTTGAGCACCACATCTGCCTGGTCAGGCAGTCAGTCTGATACACTAAATGTAAGTCCTTATACTGTACATCGTTGTTTAGGTCTTGAATTGCTGTGCCTCTTTAACCTGATTCGGTCATGAGGTTGTTGTGAACCTACATGTGACCTTTGCTTGACCCCTGTGTAACCCCCTGTGTCCAGGGATGACTGCTCTGCTGCTCCGAGGCACTGTGGGCTTAGCAGGCTACCCTGGAGTTTGCAGCAGAAGCCAAATGCATTTTCCCTACGAGGGGCTAACCAGTGGTCATCCTGAACCCCAGTCCTTCACAGTCCACACTTCTCCTCTCTCTAAGTCATCCGGTCCAGGTGCTGATGCAAGTCTGACCCTGAAGCAATACCTCAGTCTAACTACACACCATCTTTCTACAGTATATGGCTTTGTGGATGACTGAGTCTTATGATGACATTCTCAGTGGAACAAAGTAACGTTTCCTAATGATAGAGGACAGCACTATGATACGTCTTTACGATGACTTATCAAAGGACCGCTGGCATGCGCAATATCGCTACTGACATCATCATTTCCTGTTGTGATGTGACAGAGAGACTGAGAAAGAGGCTGAGTCATAACAAGTTGAGACATCAGGAATTTCCTCCAGTGTAGTCCAGTATGTATTCATCAGGTGTACTTTCCTCTTTGGCCTTTATGAAAACTCATAAGCTATTTTGTTATGACCTTCATCACTGCACGTAAGCCAGTTTGTTTTATACTAATCCTGAATGTAATGTCACAAATCCTATGGCATTACCACCTCTGTATCTCTCCACAGCTGTGGCTGCATCATTGATATTTCTGTCCAGCCACAGCTCATTAGCATTCAGTAATGTTGTAATGCTGTAATGCTAACAATTCAGCCAAAGCTCAAAGCTTAGCTGTGACCATGGTTGGAGGGTTCCAGGGTTAGAGTTAGGGGTTAGGGTTTAGGGGTTTGGGGTTAAGGGGTTAAGGGTTAGAGTTAGTGGTTTGGGGTTAGGGTCAGTGGTTAAAGGTTAGGGGTTAAGGTTTAACTCTTAGGGTTAGGGGTTAGGGTTAGTGGTTAAGGGTTAGGGGATAGGGGTTAAGGGTTAAGGTTTAAGTGTTAGGGTTAGGGTTAGGGTTACTATACAAATATTTATTTATACAACAAAAGCTACAACCCCCCCCCCCCCCAACCCCCCAGTAGGTAGACCTTGCAGAAACAGTGAGGTCTGATCTGCATGTGTCACTTACTCAGGTAAAACTGATTCATGCATTTGAATGAGAGCAGAAACTGGTGAACACTGCGTGTTAACCCTGAGGGGACATTCTGTCTCTGGGGGGACAATCTGTCTCTAAGGTGACATTCCTGTCTCTGGGGGGATATTCTGTCTTTGCTTCATTAACCTTTGCTATCACCCCTCAACAACACCATTTAAACTCCATTCCTGCACAAGCACACCCACAAACACACACACAAACACACACACACACACACACATGCACTCACACATGCAGTTATATACACACAAAGGCAAATATACTCTAACATACACACACACAGACACACACTCTGACATACACATACACAAAAATGTATTAGTCTCTTTTTTTCCAAATGATGGTTGTTTGTTCTGCCTGTTTGTGCAATCGTATGTCATATTGTACTCTATCTATCTATCTATCTATCTATCTATCTATCTATCTATATATATATATATATATATATATATATATATATATATATACATATACTTTATTGCTACCAAAGCAACAAGGAACGATGCAAACAGATATGTCATTAATGTCCTTTAATGCAACATTAGCATTAAAATGCTTTGCCACTGGAAATGATAAATCCTTAATTCAAATGATGCAAAGTTCAACACAAAAACAAAAGGCCTTTTCTTGGTTTCTCCAGTGTAAAGACCACTACATCTCTTGCAAGACATATAAGAGACAAGTCCTGAAGTGATGCATGAGGGGGAATGGGTGATAATTGACCCTTTCATGCTAGTTCCATTAATGTCTGTGTTAATACATTTCCGCGTAGTGCAGAGGTGTCACTAGGGATTTGTGAATGGGGGTCTAAGCCCTCCAGGAGAAGTGAGTGCAACAACAACAAAGAGTAAGCCATCCATTAACACCGCCATAAACGTGGAGCTGTTTAATGCAGAAATCGTTTTTAGTGTGTTTTTGTAAGTAATATTACAATTACCATGTGTTCATCAGGGTTCTGATAGTTGACCAGTATTGTTACTAACATGCCAGTATGATTTCATGTCAGTTACAACAGACATCTAGATTCTATGTTCACGTTATTCAGTCCTCAGCAACATTGTCTGACATAGAGGTTGTTGGGCTCACACACAACGTGACATCATTTGATTGAGATTTTAGCAAAGCACTGCAGAGCGATCAGTAAAGGTGTCAAAGATCTTTCAGGCTCAATTTCTGGTATTTTAGGTATAGGGGTATTGGTCAGCAGCATTTCCCCCAGGTCCTAGTGCCCCTTATCTCAGCATACTGTGACTTTGGAGACACAATGGCACAAGTGAATAAGAATGAATAAGAATTAGTCACAATTTAAATGAATAATGCATGCTTCTTGGGTAGGGAAGTGTTATAGAACACGTAAGAGGAGCTGTAGACCCCATAAGCCGGCCTAACAATGCCCACGACAAAGCAGATCTAGAGTGAGAGCAGACCACTGTTCTGCATGTGTTATCTGATTGGTCATTCAGGGTCATTTGCATCAATCTTTATAAAAAAAATAATAAAACTTGACAATGTTGTTAAAGCTGCTGAGCTTTTGGAGTAATGCTTTCAGCAAGAGTCCTGAGCCCAACTCCACACAGCAGGACACGCCCTGATTCCGCATGGAATTTTATTGTCGATAATCTCCTTATAATCCAGAAGGAAAACACTCCTGGATCTGATGGATTGCCTGTGTCTGCTTGTTCTTGCCCAGCAGACGCTCTGTCCCAGTGTCTCTCTGACATTTCACACATTTGTTCAGTCCTTTCCTACATCTGTGCAAAATGCTTCACACGTTCTACAAATCCTTAAATGTCTGAACGAATAAAAAAAATTACCTGCCAACTCCCTGCGTTTTTTAATGGACTTTAAAACTTTTGCACATGGTTATGTGTAGTGAAGGTGGAATAACACTTTAGAGTAATTCTATGGAGAAAGACCTGATGAGAACACCTGATGACCAGACTTCCTTTTACGTAAAGACTAAACTTGTGTTACTCCACATTAGCACTCGCAAATGAGAGTCCGCATGGGTAGTAAAATGGGACCATCCTATTCAAACCTCTTTGTTGGATTTGATATGAAACATTTTTTCAATATTACACTGGACTTGTCCCCACAGTTTTCCTGTGATGCACTGGTGACATTTGAAGAGCTCTGTAATGGTGAGGGAGTCAAAGCAGAAAACCACAAGTGAGCATGCTTTATTTAGAGCAATACCGTGGTAACCGTCCAGGGGAGCAAATTCTGTAGTCAGGGCAACAACACCAAAATACACTGTCAAGTCGTTTTGTCATGTGCAGCTTCCCCACTTGAAAGGGATTGACCCATCTACTCAGAGTATCCACTGGAATTCACTCAATGACCAAACATAACTTCTCTTTCCTCTCTTTTATTAAATACACTTCTTATTTCAGTTGTCTTTGTTTTCATTCACAGTCTTCAGATAATTTTGTAACCAGATTAGTTGATTATGTAGATTAGACAGTTGATTGGTCGGATTAGGTAGATTAGTTAAATTGGACAGTTGAATGGTCGAATTAGGTGAAAAACCTTTAAACACAAAATACACAGAAGAGAAAGAAATAAATTCTCAGAATATTCAGGGGAGAGATGAGAGTATAATACATGAAGATAATGTTTTTTTAAGTCTGGTTTAAATCTCATCATCTATTATAACATTTTCTTAATCGCGTTATTGTTTGCAGAGCAGCTCCTGTTATTCCAACGCCTCTGAAACGCCGCATCTTACTCAAGGCTACTCAGGTGCATCTGCAGTGAGAATGAAGACTTCCTCCAGTAAAGGATGGAAGTGAATGGTCATAGCTGTGGTTGTTGTGAGGGGATCATTGATGAGGCCTTTACTGTTCAGAGAGCACTAACCTATAAACAAAATGCTGTCACGACAACAAGAATTCCCTAGGTACTCACTTAGCAATCTACAAATAAAAGAGTGGCTAATCATGTCATACATGTCATACCTCAGGATGATGCAAAGACAACATCCCTTTTTATGGGTCAGCTGGTTGACAAATAATTAGAAGGTTGCTGGTTGAAGCTCCAACATCACAACATTACCACTGTTGGGTGCAGGAGCAAAGTCCTTAACCCTCAGCTGCTCAAACTGTATTCAGTCACAACTGTAATCAGTCATAACTGTAATCGGTCATAACTGTAACTGTAATCAGTTACATAACTGTCGACAGTCCTAATGTATGCAGTTTCTCTATATTATCTGTCCTACATGTAAATGAACACAGCATGAATATACCATTATCACCTGTCCCTCTTCACACTGCAGGATGTGTTTACTATATTTCTTGCAGGATGTGTAATCACCTATACACTAGAGAAACCTAGTGATGTAATCCTCTTTATACTGGAGAAACCTAGTGGAGTAATCAGCTTTACACTGGAGAAACCTAGTGATGTAATCCGCTTTACACTGGAGAATCCCAGTGGTGTAATGAACTTTACACTGGAGAAACCTAGAAGGGCTTGATGATCATATTGTTGAACACCTACAGACCATCAGGTTTACGGATTTCAGTAACAACGCATTTTAATGCTAATGGCCATTGCAATAATTACATATCTGTTTGCATAGCCAGTTGTTGCTATGGCAGCAATGAAGTTAAGAAACTCAAAGAAAATGAGTTGTTGAGAAAATGAATGTTATGATTTAAATATCCTATTTTTATGGCTTCTTCTCCTGCAGATTCAGAAGCACTCTGCTTGCATGGCCGATGAAGAACCTCTGTTTCAAACATCCTGTTTCTGTGGAAACCTTTTGTACTTCACTGCAAGTTTTAATCTCTCACTCTCTCATATCATGTCATATGAGATGCACTCCAGACACATTATAATGAAAAGACAGTTGGTTGTCTTTAGACTAAGTTCATTTGTCTTTTAAATCAGCCTAGGGCACTTAGATCAAATCCCTCCTTGATTACTACATCTGGATTTATCGCTACACTGGAACACCAGATCAGCTTCACAGATCTAGTGCAGACACTGTCTTCAAACTCCAAATCGATCTTTCCAACAGGAGCCCAAACTGTGCTGTCCGGGGTTCCAGGGTTGGGCTTGATCTTTGCACAGACGATATAATCAGACGATCTAGATCTTTGCACAGACGATGTGATCAGACGATCTAGATCTTTGCAGATCTTTTGCACAGTGCATGGAACAGGACACACTTTATCAATGTTTATTAATCCGAACACTTTGTGGCTTTCGGACAGCAACTCTAGGTGTTTGAGGGCATATGTTAGTAATGGGCCAGTGAACAGAGTTCTGAAGGTGGGCAGTCAGTGAAATGGAATTTAATAGAAGCTGGTCTGAGACATCACAGAGTGCATGGCCATCTCACGCTTAGAATCATGGGACGAATTCCACTAAGAACTGAATGGAATGGAGGGAGATGGAAGGGAGGGAGGGAGGGAGGAAGGGAGGGAGGGTATGGAGGGAAAGGGGAGATGAAACCGTCATGATATGCACGTTTGGGACGAGCCCTCTGACAGAGATCAGTCCCTTTGGTTTCTCCTTGTCTATTTTCCTCTCTTTTCTGCTTTGTGATTCTGGCTGCTCTGCCTCCCTTATGGGCCATGCAGGCCCTGGAGGGTGGAAGTGGTCTTCGGATTTGGCTTTTCTTCGGCTGTCCCGAGCCAATGAGCTGGTGCGCTCGGATGGATTGTGGAGTAGATAGATGCATCTCACCTGCTTCACCCTGGTGGAACTCTCCCACTCACCTCTCTTCAATGGCCTGTTTCAGGAACTTTGTGAAGACTCATTATAAACTCTCTCTGCACAAACCCCAGTCTGCACACACACAGACACACACACACACTCCTTTGCAATGATGTTACGGTCTTTGTGCAATTTGTACTCCTCTCCTCTCTGTCTTTCTCTTTCTCCCTCCTGTCCTTCATCCTGCTCTCTCTCTCCCTCTCTCTCTCCCTCTCTTCCTCCCTCTCTCCCTCTATCTCTTTCTCCCTCTCTCTCTCTCTCCCCCTCTTTCTCCCTCTCTCTTACTCCCTCTCTCTCTTTCTCTCCCTCTCTCTCTCTCTGTAGATTTAACAGGGCTTCTTGGCTATCCATGTGCAGCTGTTTTGTTGGTCAATTAAAAGTTGGCAGAAAAGTTTGTATAGCAGCTTCCCTCCATCTCAGCTTGTTAGTGGGCAGTGTAGAGTTCTACTAAGAAGTGCACTAGTGGGGGATTTCACAAAGAAGTGCACTAATGACAATTTTACTACAGTAAGAAGTGCACTAATTGAGGTTTGACCAAGAAGGGCACTAATGGGGTATTTCACTAAAAAGGGCACTACTGAGGGATTCACAAGAACATGCACTACTGAGGGTTTGACTAAGGAGGGTACTACTGAGGGTTTGACAAGAACATGCACTACTGAGGGTTTGACTAAGAAGGGCACTAATGGAGTATTTCACTAAAAAGGGCACTACTGAGGTATTCACAAGAACATGCACTACTGAGGGTTTGACTAAGAAGGGCACTACTGAGGGTTTGACTAAGAAGGGTACTAGCGGGGGAGGCAGGTATGTGCACACCAACACCCTGGATCTCCGTTATGTTCTTTCTCCTTTGGTTAACCTCTGTTATGTTCGTCTCCTCACGTATGTGTGTTTGAAAGCTGTACAGTTTGTTTTAGGTATGCAGTCCTCTCCATATTCTTCTGTGTTCCACTCCTGAAATCCCTGCTACCCCAGGGAAAATCAAACCGTGCTACGTGGGCCAATCGGAAGACGTCTCTGCCCTCAGCTGACAGATAAAAGGAGGAAACAAGAGGACGCAGCCAGCTCATTTGCGCAGCTCTTGTGTTAGTGTGTTTGGAGATTGGTTAACTCATCAGATTCTTAGTCATTGTGCTATGGCTATTTTGTGTGTGACTCTGTTGCTTGGTTTATTGACATTGATTTTGCTTGCCCCTTAATCTGTATATACTGGTTGTTTTTGTGTGTGCACCTGGTGAGTAGGAAGTGGCTGCCATTTTGTTTGGGTTGTGGGTTTATATCTTTGTACATAGGGAGTCAGTGCTGTGTTGTCTTTTGTTTCACCCTGCTAGTGTTGTTTTGGCCTGGGTCACGTCTAACGTCCGTATCAGTGTGCACTTTGTTCTGTATATGTGTATATTCTACAGCTGTATATATTTGTACATACAAATACCCTGAAGTTTGTAAATACTGGAACCCTTGTCCCTGGTGTCTTTTCCGTTATCCATTCATTCACACCTGTTACAGCCTGGAGCCTAGACAAGGTTGTAACACCTGTCACCAGGGTATTTTATTCTCCAGGAAGAGTTATATTGGAAACACCGCACACTGAAGACAAGCAGAACATGGACAGTATGGACTATGGGTATGTGTTTCATTTATAAATGAGGGTCATGTGTTATTTATATATGAATGACAGCAGGACACAGCTGGTTGTTGGTTTGCACCGATTGGCTCAGAACACTCATAACACTTCTGACTCTGTCTCTGTGCCCATGTGCACCTCTGCGTGTGTATGTCTTTTAGTTTGTGTGTGTGTGTGTATCTGTATTTTGGGGAGTGTGTCTCTGGGAGTGTGTGTCCTCACCTGTGTGGTACTTTTAACCTCTGCGCGCTCACATGATCGATTTGTTCAAACATGTAGTGTCTTATCTCGGTGCTCAGCAGATATGTTCTCCTTTACTCATCCTATTAAACTCCAGCCTTATTATGGAGGTTAGTTACTACTGCCCAAATATGTTTTGTTCAGGAGGTGTCTTTATTCAGTAGCTATGCTGAAGGTTAGGGTTAAGGTTAGAGGACTGAGAGTCTGAACTTCCCAGTGAGCACTGGGTGTAGAGGGTTAACTGCTCAGTGCAGGTGCCCTTTGCGCAGGGCTGAACAGACCCCGGGGGACGGGGTGATGCTGTTAGGTTCGGTTTCCTGGTTTGAGGAGGAATACGACAGTGGGTGAAGCGCTGAGGTGAGGCTAAGCACACCCCAGCTGATGAATGCCTGCAGTGGCTTGACAAAGTAGTTCTGACCAGCAGACCAATCGTACAAACTCCATCAGCCCGAACGACACCTCCACAGGGGAGGCACTTACTGAGGAGAGAGAGAGGGAGGGAGAGAGAAGGTGTGGGACCGAGGGCGAACACTGGCAGTGTGTTATTTAGTGGAGTATCCAATAGAGTAACTGAGACAGATCTTTAGAGCAATGTTAAATTCTGAGGAAATGCCACCAAACATACACAGATGGACATACACACATGCTTACAGATGGACACATACAGTACACACATGAGGAAATAAAGCCACACACACACCAGGAAATACTTCAAAACACACAAATAGACACAAATACAAAAGGAAAAAGAGAAACAGAGAGTGAGAATGAGAGTAAGACAGAGAGGGACAGAGTGGGAGAGAGAGCCTTTCGATGGAGAGCTGTAATATAGTCCAGCTAATCTGCTGTGCTTTTCTGTCCTGGTTTACCAAACACACATTGGGATTAAAGCTGTTCTATTAAAGCACTCGACTCAGACATATGGGGTTTAAGTTGAGAAAACAACCCCCAGCATACTCGGACGGATTCTCTCAATAGGAGAGCATTTAAGAGTGTTTACTCTTCACTGGACGGTCTCCCGCTGTCTGGATGAAGCATGCAGACCTGCCGAGGGCCCTGGTTGGATTAGTGGAGTTTAGCTCCTACTGAGCGCAATAGGAGACCCTTCTGGAGCTCCGCACCTGATGCAGGGCGGGGTGGGGAAGGGGTTGGGGTTACCAGAGGTCAGGGGTTGTGACCCGGTGTGGCTGGGAAGGGCGGCACTCTGATTCACTCTTCTAGTTCCATTCATTCTAGTTTCTGGTCTCAATCCATGTCTCACACATGTGTGTGTGTGTGTGTGTAGTGTGTCGTGCCGTGCTGTGTGTTTTATTAAGCCCTAGTTCCCTTCTTTACCTGTGACCAGGAAGAGAGGCAATAACATACAGCAGTTATGATGGGCCGAGACACAATAAAATACACCTCTTAATATTTAATGCAGCTGTATTATTAATGCGATGGTAGTAAGTTCGAAGTGTGTGTGTGTGTGTATTTCAGTTATTCCTAAAAAAATAGAAAACCTGTAGTGGACCTGAAGACCAAACAGGCCAGTCTCCCATTTCAGGGTGCATACAGGGTCCTGGTGCTGTTTGCTGATCATGTTGCACTAGTACATAAGAACTGTCCCTAGTCCAGATTCATCCAGGCAAAATCACCCACAGATCTCCAGCGCAGAGATTGCCCACAGATCACCCACAAATGTCCAGCCCACAGATAACCCACAGGTCACCCACAGATCACCCACAGATCACCCACAGATCACCCACAGATCACCCACAAATCTCCAGCCCACAGGTCACCCACAGGTCACCCACAGGTCACCCACAGGTCACCCACAGGTCACCCACAGGTCACCCACAGATCACCCACAGATCTCTGGCCCACAGATCACAGGTCACCCACAGATCACCCACAGATCTCCAGCCCACAGGTCACCCACAGATCACCCACAGATCACCCACAGATCACCCACAGGTCACCCACAAATCTCCAGCCCACAGATCACCCACAGATCACCCACAAATCTCCAGCCCACAGATCACCAACAGGTCACCCACAGGTCACCCACAGATCACCCACAGATCACCCACAGATCTCTGGCCCACAGATCACCCACAGGTCACCCACAGATCACCCACAGATCTCCAGCCCACAGGTCACCCACAGGTCACCCACAGGTCACCCACAGGCCACCCACAGATCACCAACAGGTCATCCACAGGTCACCCACAGATCAGATCTCTGGCCCACAGATCACCCACAGATCACCCACAGATCACCCACATATCTCCCACAGATCTCTGGCCTATAGATCACCCACAGGTCACCCACAGATCACCCACAAATCTCCAGCCCACAGATCAACAACAGGTCACCCACAGATCACCCACAGGTCACCCACAGATCTCCCACAGATGTCCAGCCCACAGGTCACCCACTGGTCACCCACTGGTCACCCACTGGTCACCCACAGGTCACCCACAGATCACCCACAGATCTCTGGCCCACAGGTCACCCACAGGTAACCCACAGGCCACCCACAGGCCACCCACAGGCCACCCACAGATCACCCACAGGTCACCCACAGATCACCCACAGATCTCCAGCCCAGAGATCTCCAGCCCCACTCAGTCACACCAACAGATCTCCAGCCCACAGTTCAATTAAGCTTCCACTTTTCAGATACGGAACTCCCTGGCTGAAAGCAAATCTTTACACGAGATTGAAATTAGGTTCTTGATAGGGTTGGTAAAGAGCCAACTCAATAAAACCCAGTTCGATAAAACACCACCAGTAACAGATGAGTCAGACTGGTGATGTGGACTGAGTGTTAGGCTTTAGAGTGCAACAGTGGATTCAGAGTTCATAAACCCACCCAAACGAAGCACAACCCCCAACCCCAACACTTTCCCCTGTTTATGTCATGTTCTATACCTGCTTGATGCATTATTTCCAGTGCACACTTTCAACCGCTGGTTTACTGGGTTTACAGCACTTTAACAGCAGTTGTGGAACAGCCATAAACTGTTAATGCTGTTCTCTGTCAACGGTGAATGCATTCCTCTGAAACCACACCACCCTTGGAAGACCTCTGGCTTCACATGGGTCTTCCCTTCCATACAGCCAAAAAAACCTGCTGCCATGCAACGCCCCCCCCCCCCCTCCACCTTTACCTGTGTCTTTACCTGCTCAAGAAGTTACTTGGTACCAGGTCCCATGAAATCCCTGAATTGCCTTAGTTTGTATTTTGATTTCAAAGCTGCAGTGTCACAACCCAAATTCAGCTTTAGTCTCACCTGGGTGAATCTTCCAGTAAAGCGAACTCACCTGCACACCTGTGCCTGCTCACTCATGGCGTTATCACGTGTGAATAAACATCGGATATTAGTCAGCGACTGAAAAATGGAGCTTCGTACTAATTAGCACTCTGACCTTCTGTAATTAGCCGTTAACGGTATTGAACACATTTTTTTTGTTTTCTTGGTACAAATGATGCTTTATTCTGCTTTGGGACAGTCGGGTAAACATGTTAACATGCTTTCAGAGGTCAGTCTTTAGAAAATGTGGACTCTTTGCGGACATATTGCATCTGTGGATGGACTTCAACACAGCAAAACCCTCTTTGGTGATTGAACTCCAGAATTGCTTAATCCAATGTCTCAGTGTCAAATGTTTCGGTTAATAATTATCTAGATGAGGTCGTGGTGCTGGCGGCATGGTGGTGTGGTGGTTAGCGCTGTCGCCTCACAGCAAGGCGGTCTGGGTTCGATTCTCGGTCTGGGCTGCTCTGTGTGGGTTGCATGTTCTCCCTGTGCCTGCGTGGGTTTTCTCCGGGTACTCGGTTTCCTCCCACAGTCCAAAGACATGCATCATAGGTTGATTGGTCACTCTAGATTGCCCGTAGGTGTGAGTGTGTGTGTGCGTGTTGGCCATGTGGTGGACTGGCGAACTGCCCATGGTGTACCCTGCCTTCGCCCGGAGATGCTGGGATTGGCTCCAACCCCCCCGTGACCCCGACTAGCGGGAATAAGCGTAATGAATGAATGAAAAGGTCGTGGTGCTGTGAAAAATGTTATTAGGCAGCATGACTTACAGAAGAATAAGTCACCATTAACATTACACAGTCAGGGCATTCTGGACTGGAGCAATCCAGGAGGAACTTTCCAGTGTGCTTCCAGTCTGGGTGACCTTGCATGACCTTGCATGACCTTGCATGACCTTGGGTGAGAGGCCATTTGGGTAGAGGCTCTTAAGACTCTTAAGTTTATTTTATACATGTTTGCAAATTATGTCTGTGGCATTTTATTACTTACAGAACATATAGAAGATATGTGACACAAACAGCAATGGAACACTCACCTGCTGTCTCCCACTGCCAGAAAACATTGCAGGTTATGTTCATGTAAGCATTTAATAGACACAGACGATATTAAACCCACATTACCCGATGCGATCCATCCTAGTCTTCCTTCTGTATCTTGCACCTGTCGTGTTTTTCTGTAAGCTACCAGCGAGCTGTTTTTATTTCCCGAGTGTATCTGCAGCCCGATCGGCTCACGACTGCCGTGTGCAATGAGGTCCTGAGGTATGGCTGCGTATGGCCTGGCATTTGCAGCTGCTGTTTGAAACACGCAGCAGGAAGCACTCAGCTCAGTGCCAGCGATCAGAACTCATTTAGCTGTACAATAGCGCACGGAGGAGGAAACCAATACCTCTGGAATCGCCCTAAAGAATGTGTTCGTGTTCCAATTCTCTCATGACAAGAAATATATTGTGACGCTATTATCTGGAACACTGTTTAGACGTCCGTTTAAGCATATGACTGGAAACATTCCAAGCACGGCTAAAGATCAGCGTTTTCCTACAGCTCGCTTTTAACAGTCTGCTAACGAGATGGAATTAGCAGGATGAATAATTAAAAGGAACTCACTATATTTTTAAGCATAGCGCTCACGCTATTATGGGTCTGGCCTCATTTCTGTCATAGTAAGTTGCAGCTGTTTTCACGTTGCACACTGTCACAGGAACATCCACTAGAACATACCTGTGGTGTGTGTGTGTGTGTGTGTGGGGGGGGGGGGGGGTTGTCTCTCTTTACTGTCTCTACTGTCTCTCTCTACTGCCTCTCTCTGATGTCTCTCTCTACTTTCTACTCTCTGATGTGTCTCTCTAATGTCTCTCTCTGATGTCTCTCTACTGTCTCTCTCAGTTGTCTCACTTTGCTGTCTCTCTCTACTGTCTCTCTCTCTACTGTCTCTCTGCAGTCTGCTCTCTGCTGTCTCTCTCTGGGAAGTAGTCATTTCAAAAACCCCAAAAACAGAAACTCTGCATTGTTAAAATTCAGTCAATATAATTAACAGTTGTCCCAATCTAAATTCATTCCATAAAAAAAACACATAAATAATGAATCTGAAACCTAACTGTAATTGACGACTACACTTCTTATGTTGAAAATACGACTGTACATAAGTAAAAAATAAAACTGATAGAATATCTTGTAAAGATCATGTAACTTCAAATTCTAAATGCCTTCCTCAAGGAAACTAGCAGTTAATTTATTCTTTTCATTTGAGACAGAATAAATATTTATCCTCAGGATCACTTGCAACTCAGTTTCTGAAATACTTTTTTAAACAGCTTGAAATAGCATTAAATTCAAATTTAAGACTTACTTAAAACTTCATTTACTCACTGTATCTGTAGTCTGGCTGCAGTGACAGTACTCACTCAGTGGACCTGTAGTACCTTCATCTCTCCATCTCTTCATCCCTCCATTCGTTTGGCCTCCATCTCTTCATCTTACACCCCTCCATCTCTCCTTGCTGGATGCTGGATGAAAAATGACGCAAGTGCTTTTGGTTTATCAAGGATGGAAAGGTTCAGACTTGCTCTGAACACCACTGCAGATTTCCCTCTTAATGTGTGATACCACATCAAACTAAACTGCAGCACAGCAAAGCTGTCATTACTGTACAAACCATGGTTTTGTAATGTTTAACTGAAACCCAGTGCTAGTCTTTGTTGTGTTTCCTCCACATTGTGTGGCGGTTCCGTCAACAACTGTAACACCGACCAATTTGACCCTGTGGGGGCAGAGCAAGTTTTCCTCAGTCTGATTGGACAATATTGCCAGTGCCTATCTTTGACAGCGTCACTGCAAAAGACATTTCACAATAAGCAATTCGTTTCCTAGGTGGAACCCAACCCTGGCCCCACCCAGGAGAGGTGACCCAGGTTGGTAGCACCTGGTGGCCCTTGTTCAGCACTCCTACAGGCCTGCCGTGTGTGATGGATGACTGTCGGACCTGTTGCCCTGAGCAAGTACTCCACCTAACAAGCTGCTTCCTTCCCCTGGATTAGTAACTTTTCACAATGCGGATGGCTTCATAAGAAACGATCCCAATCTGGTACATGCACTAACCCTCCTGCTGGGATTTCATTTTCCACACAAAGGTTGTTTTTTTGTTCAGGACCCATTTTTTGTCAGGCCCAAGTGTAGCCAGCTAAGATTAGAAACCATTTATGGCTTCTCATAAGTTTTTTTTTTTTCTCTGCAGGCTCAGGGAAGCATTTTCTCCAAAGCAGCTACCAGGAGGAGGTTGCCATGGGGAAAGCATGCTTTCAAAGTGGAGTTGGTAAGTTAAACCTTGAAGAGGAGTTGGTAAGTTAAACTTCAAAGAGGAGTGGGTAATAAATCCTCAAAGAAGACTTGGTGAATTAATCCTCAAAGAGGAGATGGTAAGTTAAACCTCAAGAAGGAATTACTAAATGAATCCTCTTTTGTACAGGAGCTGGTAGAGCTCTTTCATCTGGACCATCTGAAATATCTGGTCCATCTTTCTGAAGAAGCCTTGGATGAGGACCATGCTGGTCTGTAATATGTGAACTTTCTCTGCTTTACATCCCAATCTTAGTGTGCTGGGTTTACAAAACATGCTAAAGATGACCATCGCTTTTAAGGTATTCTAATTCAAAAGATGATCAATATGTGTAATTTCTAATGTTTATTTAGTATTCGTGTCTCCCCTAAAACTTTGTGCTTAGACAGTATCAGGAGTATAATGCTCAAAAAACAGCCAACAGTAATGGATTTCATCTCAAAAAGGTAAAAGCAATCAAAAAGTCTGGAGCCTCTGGAAGGAAAAAAAGAAAGACACAGTGATCTGAGATGTATTGTTTTCACAGAGACTTTGACGGATGCACACAAAAGCAGCACTGAAAAAAAGCCTCTGTAGGAATCACCTGGGCCTACTTACTGTACACACAACCCTGTCAGAACCAGACTGGCCCGTTCACTGTTCGCACAACATGATTAGAACCAGACTTGCCCGTTCAGTGTACACACAACAACTACATCTGACTGTAGACATCATCACAGCGACACATCTGACTGTAGGCATTATCACAGTGACCACAGACATTACTACAGTAACTAGACATTAACACAGTGATTGTAGACATTATCACTGTGACTGTAGACATCATTACAATGGCCATAGACATTAGGTATTAGTAACCCTGACGTCACGGGGTCGTTTCCTTGGCAGCACCCACACTGTCATGGCACAAGTGCGTAAATCACTCAGGATTACAGTGTAGGCCAGATGTGGAAAGACCACATGTTGTTCAGTGTTTTTGAAATGGGGGAGGAGCGTCATTATAATAAAACATGCATGCAAATCCCGTGGGAGGGGCGCCATTCTAATAAAACATGCATGCAGATCCCATGGGAGGGGTGGCACTCTAATAAAACATGCATGCAGATCCCGTGGGAAGATCTGCTACTTCTAATAGAGCTGCAATCAAAGCCTGTGCGTCTGGAGGAGTGGAGGGAGAACGATCTCCTTTGATGCTGTCCGTTATGGCCTTTGTAATGAGGACACAGTTTGTGAGCATGGGACCAATGCCCGGTGTGAACCCAACTACGTTATTAACTGTCTGAAAAGATGAAAGCCTCCATATTCCTCTGAACTTCTCCAAAGTTCTGGTCCGTGGTGGTGGCAATCATGAGTGCAACCCAGCTGGAAGCATTTCACGCATCCACTGGACAATTACCTTTATGAAACGCTCTGGAATCATTCAGTTGGCAAGAAGATCCAAGACAACAGATCCTGTATCTTTACATACTGTACCTGCACATACTGAATCTGCACAAACCATATCGAGATAAATCACGTTAATAAAACAAATCTTTACGACCGGTACCTGCACAAACCATATCTAAATAAACCGTATCTAGATAAACCATATCTTTACAAACTGTATTGGCATAAACTGAATCTGCACAAATCATATCTAGATTAACCATATCTGCACAAATTGTATCTACACAAGCCAAATCTGAACAAACCAAACGTATGTAACCCGTATCTAGATAAAACATGTATGTACAAAACAGAGAAATAGACTTCCTCTCCATTTCAGAGAAACAGACCTCTCCATTTGCAGTGTGCCTGTAACTGACCTGCAAGGAATTATTTTCCAATACTGTGTCAGAAAAATGGAAATAAGTATAACAAAAAAGGTTCAGACTTCAATTCACAGGTAAGGGCACACATTCACACTCACACAAACACAAACACACAAATACATTTGGCCAGAAGGGCTTTGCCAGGTGTGTTTGACCAGGTGTGTTTGGCCAGGTATGTTTGGCCGGTTGTATTTGATCAGGTGTGTTTGTTACATCCAATTACATGGACAAAAATGTCAGTGATTTTCCCTCTAATTGCCTTCTGCTGGAATCTGTAAAGACAAACTGTCATGGACCAGCCCCTGACCCTCCCTCCGGGCATGTCTACATGTCTATGTCCATCCATAGATGGTAGTTTCCGTGTGTATTTGTGTGTGTTATTATTTGTGTTCATCATTTGTCTCACCTGTCTCCTGTCTCATTTACGTTATATGTTGTACTCATGTCTTGTTAATGTAAGTATATTTAATGTGTGATGTCTGTGTAAGTATATTTAATGTTTGTTGTTTGTGTAAATATATTTAATATGTGCGTGTTTTTTGTGTAAATATATTTAATGTGTGTATTGTTTGTGTATATTTAATGAGTGTGTGTTTTTGTGTATGTTTAATGCGCTCATTGCTTGTCCCTGACTTTGAGCGTGTGTTTGTCGTCTAAGTCCCTATGTGTAGTTCCGTGGGTGTGTGTTGGTGTGGGTGTGCTCATCAGTCTCACCTGTGGCTTGTCTCGTCATCACAAGGGGAGAGTGTTGTTCGTCTATTTAATGTGCGTTTACGCAGTGTCCCGTGCTCGTCTTTGTTTGAATCACTGTGAGTTTAAACGCGCTGTTGCGCTATAGCATTATATGTTGAATAAAATTGTTTATGAAATACAACGCTCGACTCCGCATCCTCGTCCTCTCGCCAGCGTTACACCCATGTGTTTGTTTCATGTTTTTTTGCTCAAAATTATATAGAGTATTCCAAACAAATATTTGGAAATCTGTCCTAAGGTAAAGATGTAACTGTTCACCATTTGAAAGAAAAATGCCTTTCTTTTGAAGACTGCTGATTTCATTACTTTTGTGTTGACATGAAAATAAGCAGTGTTGCATGTGGTCCACACGGCGATGACATTTCCCACAGAAATCCACTCAGGGTTGATTGAGAGGCGTTAAACGATCCGTCTGACAGCTCCATCCCTTCCACGTCTCTACCTATGTAGCAGAATAAAGAACCTTCTTTGTGAAAGGGTTTTTCTTAAAAGGTTACATGTGCTTGTTTTACTGACAAGTCTGTCATAAGTAACAAAAGGGATTTTTTAGTCGACCAACTTGTAATATTGAATCAAAAATTTATATTGCCGTTCTTTTCACAATAGATTGTGTGGTTGGGCATCTGCCATTTATGTTAGACATTATGGCAGGTGACCACTGAGTCCTAAAAGAGTGTGTGTGTTTTATGAAATGCACATGATGTTCACAGTATGTTTGACAAAACTGTAAAGAAAACAGGTCAGATCACACAGTACTCTGGACAGGTTAGCCCCCCTGTGACCTCCCCAGGTGGAACAGTCTGACTGTGGACAGGGTAGCCCCCCTGTTACCTCCCCAGGTTGTGCAGTCTGACTTTGGACTTTTTACCCCCCCTGCAACTTGAACATGAAATGGAATGCCTCAGATCATGCCACAGCATATTACACAAAATTTAATGTTTGAGCTACTCTGTTATGGATTCACATGAACACAGTTAAACCTCAAATAAACACTACATTAACACAGATGTTACACGTTCAGTCTTATGTAACTCTCATGAACACAGATGTTGCAACCCACAATCATTACCCACTATCATTTGGTTCCCTTGGTCCAGACCAAAATGGAAAAAGGATGCACTATTGCATTTAGTCCTGGTACTGTACTGAACTCAGTAAATTAAACCTCAAAGTACTGAATCCCAGATCTGCACATTTGCCTTCTGTTCATTTTCACTACCACTCTGTTCTTTTAGATGGTGTTTAGGGTCACAACCTGTGACATCACACCCTGTGACATCATGCCCTTTGTTGGTCTGCCAGGTGCCTTTTAGTCTGCACATAGTTCATTTGAAGTATACGGACCAATACGGACCAAAGTCACCAATTGAACATCTAGCCCAACTACATGTAGTATACTGAAAATAACAGAAAATACCAAAATAAATTGGTTTTCTTGCAGTCTTCTTTTGCCATCAGTGCAGAGTTCTAGTTCAATCAGCATTATCATATCTATGGTTGCAAAACACATCATAATGGACAGTCATGGTGTGACGGTATTCAAATCATTTTTGTGTTTTTACATCTGATGGCTCAACTGTATGTAACGCGGGGTTAGATACTGCAGGAGACAGTGGTTGCGAACAGAAAGGTTTATTATCCATGGTAAGCAACAGAAGAACTCAGGGCAGTCATGGCAGAACGATGAATACAGCAGTACTCAATAACGTCTCTCAATAAATCCAGCAAAGGTGGAGCGATCTCTTCCTTGTAGTAGTGCAGTCGTCCGGCACAGGTGCAACAATGTGCAGCACTGAACAACAAGACCTGTGGGCTTTTAAACAGTGCTGGGGAAAGGTGCGCAGGTGTTCAATATTGAGGAGATTGCGATTGAGGGAGTGGTGTTAAAGTAGGAGGCGTGCGTGAGGATGAGATGGGTGTGTGAGGGTGTGACCCAGACCTCATGCGCGCCCTCTGGTGGCTTCCCCCTCGGGCCACAGTGACACTGTAAATGTGTTTGTGTGAACACTAAGCCACTGAATGCATTCATTTCTGATTCAGAGCTGAACTCAGAATCTTAACGCACCTGGAAGGGCTGGATTGTTTCTAAAAAGAATGACATTTGACATTTATTGCCTGAGTTCAGGTGGGTGTTGATAACATATGATATCTGGACAATTATTTCAAAAGTCCAAAATAAACTTCAATGTTTTTCTTGATTTGGGTGCTGTTAAGTGTTCACTGTCTTTCTTATCATAATGATTTGGGGTTTGTTAAGTGTTCACCGAGTTTCTTATGACAATAATTTGGGTGCTGTTTTGTTGTGCTCTGTATTAACTTGCTTTCCTAGGTATTTACATGCTTTTCTCATCCGTGACTGTGTCTCAGAACTGTTCTTAGTGTTTATTATCATTTCTTCTCATGAGACATATGCAGCCTGTGTAGAAGCTGCTGTGATCACTGCAATATTAATGTGGCCAGAGGGCCTGTTGTGCTTCACACACGTTTTTGATCCTATATTTCATATTTGAGATCTTTAATATTTATAACAATGTCACTTCTTCATGCTGTCAGATCCTCCCCCAACCCCTTTTACCCTTTGAGGGGGCATCATGTTGTGTGTCAGAGAGAATATGGTGATATATAAAGAAGTATGATGAAAATAAAAGATTTCATGGAATATCTGAATAACATGTATACGACACACATATTTTGTACTGATGCCTCTGATATATGAAGCTTTGTATACATAACTTAACCCAGTATCACTCTGGACAGAGGTACCTGGCAAATGCCATGAATGTAAACAGACACATGAAAACAGGAATGGCACGTCCAAAGCTGGCTGACCCAGTGAGATAAGGTGACCTAGTCAAATACTTCTGCAACAGCTGTTATTGCTGATTTCTCACAGGCTTCATGTTCATGTTTCTCACAGAAGAGGCTTCAACAACTAGGTAGAAGATATTATGCAATACCCAAACATCAGAAGCCCCTGGCGTCATCTGGGTGTTCCTTCCACCATTGACCCACGCAGTCAATAAATACAGCAGTGCCAAAATCTGGTGGATTCAGCACAATGGACAGTGCTAAAAATAGTATGCATATAGTGTTGATTCAGCACCACGGACAGAGCCAGGTATAGAGTGTTGATTCAGCACCATGGACAGAGCCAGGTGGAGCACGTGCACAGTCTGTAGCTCTGACCCTTCTTTAACAGCACATAGCTACCGGTAGTGAGAAACAGCAGCCGATTCAGCACAGTCAGAATGTCAGTGAGGCCATGGAACTGAAGTGCTGCTCTTTAGATGTGCTAATAAGACATTTAGGTGGATATAGAGGTGAGTCTGAGGATAATATATAATAGATAGATGGCAAGACAGACAGACAGGCAGACAGACAGACAGATAAGCATAAGATAACCCGTGTCTAATAAGCAATGCAAATCTTGTTTCATTTACAATTACATCCCATTTTCCAGAAATATTTATGTGTCTCTTTCTTGAAAGGACTTGCGGCAGCAATGCAGTGCTAAAATCACTCTTTTGTTTAACCGGTGGGACTTAAAACTGCAGGACTGCAGGACACTCATGACCTGGGGATAGTGCGTTTAGTCCTACAACACATGAGCATGTGAGCCAGTCTGGGCAGATTTAGAGGAGTCTGCACACAGGGATCCTGAATGGAAATGACTTACTTATTACAGACAGAGAGATGGATGTAGAGACTTAGACTCACAGACTGGTCCCTGGAATTAATGGTTAATAGCATGATGGCTTTGGTGGTGCTGGTTGTGGTGTTGGCAGAGGTGGGTAAATGGTTTATGTCTCAGAATGGCAGTGGCAATGCTGTGTGTTTGCACCTGAAATTTGTTCCACATTGACGAACCGTGTGAACGACTTATGAAGGTAAGTTACAAGCTGATCTTGGTGGGCTTACTTGCCATGGCTAAATATACATATGTGTCACACCAACAGTGAGCACTGACATCCAGCGTAAGTGTGTGTGCGCCGTTCTCTTGATGCTCCTGGACTGGTGGAGTGCAGATGTGCCTATAGCTGGGCTCAATAGTGAAGAGAAACTGTAGCCTCTGAGCCAACATGGCGTCACATACTACGCAGAAACAGGCATGAGAATGACCTCAGTCATCACACACTGAAAAAAGTGATTCTGGCCCTCATTAAATGTAACATATATTTTTAAAGCCATATTATGTTATTTTTTATTGTAATTAAATCTAACATATATATTATGAATAATTGTGGCACTAAATGGTTGAAATTTGAACTACTGTATTTTCATTGTTTAATAAATTCACATAAAATTTGTGTAAATGTAAAATTCTAGTTACTGCGCATGCTCCAAAAAGCGCCGCGAAAAAACAAGGAGACCGGCCATTTTGGAACACCGCTTCAGTGGGAATTTTCCTTTTTAGAAGAAGCATTTTAAAAATAAGTACAGCGTTTTTGTCTTAGCCCCGCGTTTTACATGTATATTATTACAGTTTAGTCCTTACTAAAATGTGAAAATGTATGTGTAAATAACAGGTAAATGTAAGGGTGAGCCAATCCAGAGGAATGGCCACCCGGGTTTTTGTTATGGTGTTTAACAAAAGCAATGAACTAAGGCCTCCGTAGTGCTAAAAGCTGAGAAATTAAAATGGTGTGTTCTTTGTACACTTCTGCTACACAGACTTTTTACTTCTAATTTTAAATAATGTTAAGCACACAGTTATTTTTTGACTCCTTTACATACATCCATGGTCCTTTCCAGCTAAGCAAAGCTGGTGCTAGGCTAAGTCATGCTAGCTAGGAGTCAGGGGAGCCAAGGTAAAGTTTAATGAAATACGACCTAACGCTAATCAATACAAAGATGTATCTTAAATATTTATCTGCACGTCGTCTGGGGTTGGAGTGAGTGATCAGGTATTTAATTCATAGTGGATTTTGAGTGCACCATGTTAGGCTAGTTTATTTCTGTGGGACTCTAAACGCAGACTGAGAGTGGCGCGCATTCCCGAAAAATACATTGTAGTTATTAGACCCACGGGTGTGTTCCGGAGCACAAGGTGGATGCTATGGAAAAAAACTGGACTGTAAATGCAAGCCAGGTACTGACTGCTCAGCTATAAAGCACACCAGGGTAGGCTTGATTTAATATGCTAGAATGTATTCAATATAGCCTCACAATCACTCCACATTTACCAACATAAATATTTACCTATTTGCATTATAGCACTGGATAAATGCAGTTAGCATCACGTTAGCATCTCTTACCACCAGCTAAGTGGACATAATCTAGACTCCCTGATATTATCTTCCAATAAACAGGCAACAGTTGAACAGCCTTGTTTAGATTAATGGACAACTTATGGCTCTGTTGATGGCACTGTCAACACAAATCTTTGTGTGTGGTAGATGTTAACATTGAGTAATATGGACAACCGAAACCCCTGTTACTGCCAATAACTTATTTGCATGAGTTTGTTTTGTCTTGCAGGCTGCTAATTTGGCATCATCCTCCTTCTTGGCTTTGTAATGCTGGTTTAGTAAAGCTCTGGCTCACACATGATCAACCTTCAGATCAACTTGAATTCAGGTTGGACTCTCAATGACAGAAAGTTTAGGTAGGGTTAACTCTACTTTACATATAGGGTTAGGGTTAATCCTAGTTTATCATCCTCCTTCTTGGCTTTGTAATGCTGGTTTAGTAAAGCTCATGTAGGGTTAGGGTTAACCCTAGTTTACATGTATGGTTAGGGTTAACTCTACTTTACATATAGGGTTAGGGTTAATCCTAGTTTATCATCCTCCTTCTTGGCTTTGTAATGCTGGTTTAGTAAAGCTCTGGCTCACACATGATCAACCTTCAGATCAACTTGAATTCAGGTTGGACTCTCAATGACAGAAAGTTTAAACTGATGTCCATCTAGGGGTGCAGTGCTAATTTTCTTCTGTTACATGGCTCTGAATGTATTTAAGTTTGTATTATGTATATGTGTATGTATATGTATTATGTTTTATGTTTATGTAGATGAAAGGTGTAACAACTAAGTGTAAGTGTTTTTCACACTCATTGGCTATGATTTCAGTTACCAGTATATGACAGTAATACATGCATGGATGCATTGTGTTCAGTTGTGAACAAAAAAAAAAAAATTAATGGAAATACTGATGAATATACTGTAAAATGTGGGTTTTATAACAATTTTATTGTTAATAAAGATTTTTAAAAGTTTCAAGTTTTGTTTTTTGTTAACATAGCCTAAGAAAAAGCAATAAATGTAAGTAGTTACTAGAGTGGTATTACACTAAGATTTAACAGTAAAATAATGATTAATTTCCGCTAAAGACAATAAAGACAATTTCAAATGTAATTTAATCAAATTTATGAATGAACATTACCAATTATAATGGGGCATTTAAATTATTTAAATTAGAAGTAAACATTTTAATGAACCAAAATAATTGAACAAAAATTATAATTTTATAGGGGTCAGAATTATCTTCAAAAATTTTTTTTTCATTTAAATTAGAATGCGTGCAAACATTTTGTGTGTTTGTGTGTGTGTGTGTGTCTGTGACATTTTATTTAATTAAATCTTTTCTTACAGAAGCTGTGCATTCCTCTGCTTCATTAGTGATCGAGTGACTGTTCATGTCCTCTAATGGGGAGCCTTTATTCCTCCTGCAGAGATGCAAACATCTTCACTTTCTCCTTATCTGATTGGCCATGGCAGGTTGTGTGTGATAGCTAAGCTCTAATGATTTAGCGAGGGGAGAAGACACCCACTCACCCTGTGAGAATGGTCCTGTGGGCACTAACCCCTCTAACCCTAACCCCTCTAAGCCTAACCCCTCTAACCCTAACCCTAAGCCCTCTAACCCTAACCCCTCTAAGCCTAACCCCTCTAACCCTAACCCCTGGCAGTGTAGTTGATTTCATTTCATTTTGAAGATGCCTTGAAGATGATTATTACAAAGTGTGAGCACACACACGGGAGTTATTTCAGTTGGGGAAAAAAGTGGACCAACAAAGTGAACATACACACAAATATGCACACACAGCAGAGAGGCTCTTCCCCGGGGTGGATGTGACCATCACACTCTACCAGATCTGACTCGCCTTCCTGACTATGCTAACTTTCAGTGTGATTGCTGTTTCAGTGTGTGCTGCCTAATGCACAGCAGTTACTAAATAAACTGCATTTATAAACTGCATTTAGATTAATGAGTTAATAGAACGTCTAGCATTTTAGAGGCAAAATAATTGAAAGCATATGTACTGCACAGTTAAATCATATTTAATCACACCGCAAAATATCTGAACAGAATGGTGGCAACTATTAGCAAACAAAGGGGAAAAAAACAGGAAATTATTTGCTGAAAATCACACATTACATTTGCATGTACGTGTATGTGTGTTGTATGTATATATGTACGTCTGCATGTATGTGTATTATGTGTATGTGTGTTGTATGTATGTATGTACGTATGTATGTATGTGCATGTGTGTGTTGTATGTCTGTATGTACGTCTGCATGTATGTGTATGTGTGTTGTATGTATCTATTTACGTCTGCATGTATTATCTTCATATGTATTCTCTCTGACAGGGTTCTAGCTTAGAGGTGTCCTTACACTGTGTGTGTCTATTATGTGATACTGTGGGAAGTGTGGGGGTGAGTACTGGGGGGAAATAAGGTTGGTCACATTAAAACATTACTAAGAAGTCATGAAAAGTTTGCCAACCCACTATGAATGGGAAAACACTACCCCAACACAATGTAGACTTCCACAACATTGCTTAAACACAACCCCAACACGACCTAAAGACTTCCCCAACACTACCTAGACAACACCCAAACACTGCCCAACACAACCCTAACTCTACCTAAACACTACCCAAACACAACCTAAAGACTTCCCCAACACTACGTGAACACTACCCAAACACTGCCCAACACAACCGCATCACTACCTAAACACTGCCCCACGGCATGCGAATCTCATCTATGGAGACAACAATGAGCAATGGTAAATCACTAGAGACAATGTAAATGTAAATGTAATAAATTATATTTGTCTCAAGATGAATAATGAAAGAATAAAGTAATAAGCTGGAGTTTTGCATTATTTCCTTATTTGCACTGCTCTACTGTGGGCAAATTCAGAATCACAGTCAACAGAACAGCCAACGGTCAAAGAAACAAGACCAGTGGGTACAGGATACATAGACAAGAGGACAGAACATGTCAAACAATGACACAGACCAAACAGCAGAGACAATGAACTACGTAGTGAAGATGGGTCCTACTTTATTCCTGTGATAACACTTTGGTTTGGAAAGGCTGAGTTGTGTTCATCCACAGACAAGAACCAAGACTCCTGCATCGCCACAACTCTTAGCAACAAACTGAAAGGCAGCCTCGCCGACGGCTTATCACACTGACGACCTGTCCATGGTGCTGATGACCTGACTTTCCTTCTCTCTCTTCCAGGGACATTCAGGTGTCATAAATGCTTCACAGTCTAAATTCCTTCACACTCTATTTTACTCCCAAACTTTTCAGGACAAAGAAACCTCCACTCATCTACAAGAAAGGATTCATCAATATTCCTGATAAATCCGACCTTCTTTCATAGGTCTGCTGTGCTAGCCGGCGAGGGGAAATGTTGATAAATGTGTCTCTTTTCTCACAGATAAATGTTTCCTAGACATATATGCATCTTTCCCCACAGCTCCACAAAAGCAATAACCTGACATTATAACCGGTGTCTACGATTACAGAAAATGGCACAATAAGCTCAGAAATGTCTGGATGTCTTAATATGATCTCTAAGTACTGATCTGCTTCTATTGCTTGATAATTGTCCATTGTTGATCATTCTCTGTATTACAGGTTCATTATTAGTTTGTATTATTCATCATAATCAATTTCAGTGTATGTTACATATCTCATGCTTACTGTAAACAGTTGGTTAACTACTTCTAATTGTGTTTACTAGAAATTTTAGATGAACCAATTAGTCAGCAGTACCATGAATGTAAAATGGAATTAATTTGACTGTATAATAGTTTCACATATCCTAGAGCTTGATACTTTGATGTTGTAGGCTTCATTTAAAGATGATGAAGAATGTCCTAAGTCATTCCAGAAATGTACTTAATTTCAGTTTAATCTTTTTGTGGAGAACAATCTTAGAATGTGTTTAAGGAACCTTTCCCATTTAAGCAAAAGTTATGATTATAAAATTGACTATGCATGGAGTAGCAACCCCCACCCCTACCACCACCACCACCAACAACAACAACCACCCCCAGCCACCACCACCCTAACCACCCCCAACAACCACCACCCCAACCACCACCAGCACCAACCACCACCAACCACCACCACCAATCACCTCCATCACCAACCCCAATCGCAACCCCAACTTCCACCACCACCACCCTCTGCCCAACCCCTGCTGTGTTCCTGATGTATGACAGTGTTAGTTTAGTAGTAGAAACATAATGATGTAGTTAGAGAGTAGTGGTGAAGGAAGGAGAATAGAGGGGAAGAGATGAGAGTGGAGGGGGGGAGAGGGGAGGAGAGAAGAGAGGGGAGGAGAGGAGAGGGGAGATTTTTTGGCCGTGTCTGAAAAGAAGTCAGCCCAGCTTGCGCAAGAAGCACTATAAGGTCTAATGCTCTTCAAGAAAGCAAACCAACAGCCTCCCAAAACAAAGACTCCAGTGTCATTTTATTTGATTTTTGTCTTTTTTTATTTTTAGTGTGTGTTCATCTAAAATCGATAATCACTGACTCTTCTCCTTTTTCTTGTTGTGTTTTTGTGACATGCACTTTTTGTCCAGCAAACCCATTTTTGTCTGTGCTGAAAGAGACTGAAGTTGTGCTGATACGCTGGCAAGTAATCGGTCCCAGAATAGTCGGGATGGCTCACAAGAACAGCTCCCTGAACCAGCGTGAATGAAACAGCTTGTGAATTTACACAATAAACAAAGGACTTAAAAACAGTGGCTAACAAGGAACAAGCGGTGAACAGGTGAAACCAAGCAAAGACCTGAATACTGGTACTGAATGAAGTGGCGGAGCAAACTAACATCAGAGACAAACAAATAACAAACAGAACGCATGTGGGAAAGCGTTGCCATGGGAACTCTGGCACCAAGGAGATGGCGACCGTGGACCTTATTTTGCACAGTTGTATATCGCTTATAGAAAAACCACAGCATAACCACAACATAACCATAGCACAACCACAGCATAACAATAACATAACCACAGCATTACCACAGCACTACCACAGCATAATCACATAATACACACAGCATTAGCACAGCTCAACCACAACATTCTCACAGCACAACCACAGCACAACCACAACATAACCACAGCACAACCACAGCACAACCACAACATAACCACAGCACAACCACAGTATAACCACAGCATAACCACAGACCCCACACATGTGTTACAGATCAGAAGCTGGGCAGCTTACGTATCTCCTCAAGAATAATGTCTTATAATGTGCTCTATTTCCAGCATGTGTTTGGGTACAATAATCACATATCTGTCATGTAAGCACCAGTGTTTACTAGTGCTTTGCTTTTCTGATTATTTTTCTGCTTTCTATTTAACTTTTATGTCTCTAAAACGTGAATGTTTCTTATTGTGTATTCTGTCTGTGTGCTGCCCAGGGTTGACCAGAGCAGGATGGGTTCTTTGAAGCAATCAGGGTTTCTCTTCATACACATAGAGTTTTTTCTCCACTTTGTTGCCCTATGCTTACCTGACATTTGAAAAAGCTTTGTGACAATGTCTGTTGTATTATGTGCTGTATTTGCACTAACCAATCCCACCCACCTCAGGCCCAACACCCACCTGACTCAGACCCAAACCCCACCCAGCCCAGACCCAAACCCCACCTGACTCAGACCCAAACCCCACCTGGCAGCCCAAGCGCTCTTCATGTTGACACTGTGCGTGTTTCCTCCGCTTTGCTGCCCCTTCTCTAAAGCAGTTGCAGCAAGTGACATTTCACCACCGCTCACGTCTCCCAGAGCAAAACGAAACGAGGAGAGACAGCGCTCTTCACAACGCAGGTCCAAGTCCAACATGTGCTCTGTGGCTCAACGCTCGCACCAAACAAGTGATAATTGGATGAGCTTCACTGCGTTCTCAACCCCTCTGTGCCATAAAGGCTTCTCACTGGGACATAAAGGCGTGCTGTCGGAACCACCTGACGCTCTCACACCCAGCGCCGCATGTCACCTCTCGCTGTGTCTGGTAAACAGGGACCTGCTGGAAATGAGACACGCTCACAGTGTGAAGCCCTCTTTAAAGACCAAACAAACATTCCAGACATTCATTTGATGTGCGTTTTATTAAGTTGTCATATCCGGACACGTGTCTGCTCAGTTAAGGCATGTACTTCTTTAGCCTGTAAAACTTCAGTCATATTACTTCGTTACTGCTCTGCAGTCCTATTTTTCTCCATTATTCATTAACTACAACACACGCTGAAGGTGCATCACAAGTGGGGAGAGATAGCAGGTGTTTGGAGAGTAAGGGGCTAAACTTTTATTGTTGTAACCCAGTAAAGTCACACCTGCTAAGCAATTTGTACATTAGTGAGTAAACACACATGCTTGAGCAAGAAAGTTAATTACTGAGGCTTGAAGAAACTCCCAGGCAAGCATCACAGTGCAGTGGGCAAGTACCTGAAAAGCCCTTCCCGCATCAGTCCCGACCGGGCACCAACAATCCACTCGCGGTGTCAGATAATGGCGTTCTCAATTAGGGAAACACATTTAATTTAACCCTGTCCAATCACCACACATTAATTGTCTTCCCTGAGTGCTTGTGAACAAGAAAGTGGGATTGTTCTTTCTGTTTGTAGCCTGATAGCATGAGGGGGAGGTGGTAAAGAGTCTTCATTCAAATGCAGGCCTTGTTCTGGTGACAAAAACCCAGCGGGTTTAGTGGTACTGGCTGTGGGATAGTTTGGGCCAGCTTTCATATACATTTCAATAAACGTGCACATGTTTCTTGTTGTTGCATTAGCTTGTGGGTGAGAGTTTCAGTATCCATGGTGATTTTTCAGTATTCATGGTGACTTTCAGTATTTATTGTGATTTTCAGTATCCACAGTGATGTGGATTTTTTAAAATGGGAATGGCCTGAATTGTCATGGCCTTGAGACAAACAACAAACAAACACCCCTCGCCAATGCCTGCAAATAAACACCCCTAGCCAATCCCTGCAAATAAACACGCCTAGCCAATCCCTGCAAATAAACACGCCTAGCCAATACCTGCAAATAAACATGCCTAGCCAATCCCTGCAAATAAACATGCCTAGTCATTCCCTGCAAGGATGGAGCAGATCAGGGTTTCATGTAGATTCATAATGGTAATTAATTAAGAGGATGTGACACGGTAGTTGGTGTGGGAGATCGAGGACCCACCGGGATTTGAACTCTCATCACTGCTCAGACAAGATCAGCACAGCAAGGTCGACCCACATCACCACAGAGAGAACATGAATGAGCCTCACCAATTTTCTTCACATTGTAGAGCAACACATGGTCAATACATGTGAGAGCCACGTCTCTGAGGGATTAGTGTGTGGTCTGTATGTGCGGGAGCTGTGTCTCTGAGGGATTAGTGTGTGGTCTGTATGTGTGAGAGCTGTGTCTCAGTGGAATTAGTGTGTGGTCTGTATGTGCAGGAGCTGTGTCTCAGTGGAATTAGTGTGTGGTGTGTATGTGCGGGAGCTGTGTCTCTGAGGGATTAGTGTGTGGTCTGTATGTGTGAGAGCTGTGTCTCAGTGGAATTAGTGTGTGGTCTGTATGTGCGGGAGCTGTGTCTGAGGGATTAGTGTGTGGTCTGTATGTGTGAGAGCTGTGTCTCAGTGGAATTAGTGTGTGGTCTGTATGTGCAGGAGCTGTGTCTCAGTGGAATTAGTGTGTGGTGTGTATGTGTGAGAGCTGTGTCTCTGAGGGATTAGTGTGTGGTCTGTATGTGTGAGAGCTGTGTCTCAGTGGAATTAGTGTGTGGTCTGTATGTGTGGGAGCTGTGTCTCTGAGGGATTAGTGTGTGGTCTGTATGTGTGAGAGCTGTGTCTCAGTGGAATTAGTGTGTGGTCTGTATGTGCAGGAGCTGTGTCTCAGTGGAATTAGTGTGTGGTGTGTATGTGCGGGAGCTGTGTCTCTGAGGGATTAGTGTGTGGTCTGTATGTGTCACGGTCTGCCCCGCCCCCTCCTGTCATTCTCATGCCCGTTTGTTTTTTGTATCCATGTGCGTCTAAGCCCCGCCCCGTGTTTTGTATTCCCTGCCCCTCGTCATGTCTTTCAGGTGTTTCATGTTAGTTCTGTTCTATTTATACCCTCTGTTTGGTCTTTCATGTTGCTGGTTGTTTTGTCTTCAGCCCCTGTCGTCTCGCTGTTATATTACGTTGTCTAGAACCTCTGTAGTGTTTTCTGTCGTAGCGTTTAGTCTAATTGTGTATTCTGGTTAAGCTTCGTGTATGTTTCTAGTCTCCTTCGTGTTTAAAGTCATCTAGTGTTTCTCTGTTTAATTATATCTCTAAGTGTTGGATATGTTTCGTGTACTAGTGAGTCTCACAATAAATCTCGCTCTTCTCAGCGCTTGTGTCCGTCTCGCAAACGCACGCCGCGCAAGACGTTACATAAAAACCAGCTTCCTAAGGACACAGCGAGAGAGCGAGACTCCGGTGAGTTCCGTCGCTGTAACGAGCTGGTGGCTGCTCCCGTGCAGTTCACATCTCCGTGTTACAGCGAACAAACCGGAGACAAGAAATCCCCTGGCGCTGTGGGTACAGCGGGTTCACAACAGGATAGGCAAGCTATTCTAGACATTTTTCGTTTAGTTGCCTATTGCCATGAGAACCCGGAGGAGCGGCATGATCCTGCCCGTCTTGGTGAACGCTACAGGGAGGGGCAACCTGTAGCGCAAGACGTGGTCAGGAGGAGTGAATGTGCAGGTGGTCTGTACAACAACACTCGGCGTGCTCTTAAAAAGCACTGTGAGCTCCCGATACCTCGAGTAGGTCGGAGCATGCGCAGTAAGAGCCGCCGAGGAGACCCTGTACCTGCATGTTCCTCCAGGATTTCTGAGGCTCCAGTGGTGGGTTTGATCAGCACCACCACCTCGGCAGGCCCCCCTCTGGCAGGTGATGCGCCAAAGGATTTTTTGGTGGGGGGTAGTACCCGAGTGTACGAGGCCCAGGAGTGGCCAGCCCGAGTGCACGAGGCCCAGGAGAGGCCAGCCTGAGTGCACGAGGCCCAGGAGAGGCCAGCCTGAGTGCACGAGGCCCAGGAGAGGCCAGCCCGAGTGCACGAGGCCCAGGAGAGGCCAGCTAGCGCCCCAGAGGCCCAGGAGAGGCCAGCTAGCGCCCCAGAGGCCCAGGAGAGGCCAGCCCGAGTGCATGAGGCCCAGGAGAGGCCAGCCCGAGTGCATGAGGCCCAGGAGAGGCCAGCCCGAGTGCATGAGGCCCAGGAGAGGCCTGTGTGCTTACCCGAGGCCCAGGAGAGGCCTGCACGAGTGCCGGAGGCCCAGGAGGGGTCTTCTACGTCTCCTGAGACACAGGAGAGGCCTGCACGAGTGCCGGAGACCCAGAGGGGGTCTTCTACGTCTCCTGAGACCCTGAGGGGGTCTTCTACGTCTGCTGAGACCCAGAGGGGGTCTTCCACGTTTCCTGAGACCCAGAGGGGGTCTTCTATGTCTCCTGAGACCCAGGAGGGGTCTTCCACGTTTCCTGAGACCCAGAGGGGGTCTTCCACGTTTCCTGAGGCCCTGAGGGGGTCTTCCACGTCTGCTGAGACCCAGAGGGGGTCTTCCACGTTTCCTGAGACCCAGAGGGGGTCTTCCACGTCTGCTGAGGCCCAGAGGGGGTCTTTCACTTCGCCGGACTTTACGCCCCGGGGTACCACTGGCCTGCCGCGGCTAGACGTCCCCGCAGCGCCTCCTGTGGGCCCGGGTCCGCCTATGCGTCCTGCTGCGCCGTGGCTCCCGCCCTGTTTTCAGTCTCCTGTCTCTCCCTGTTTCCCGCCCTCCCCGCCCTCGTATATGGGTTATGTTTTGTGGTTTTTGCCTTCTGTAGTTCCTGGTTTTGTCTTTGCTCGTATTATGGTGTCTGTTTCGGTTCCTGTGTTGGTTCCTGTGTCTGTTCCGTTTGTGTCTGCTCCCTTGCCTGTCTCGGTGTCTGTCCCGGTGTCTGTCCCTGTGTTTGTGCCAGTCCCCCTGTCTAGAACCTCTGTAGTGTTTTCTGTCGTAGCGTTTAGTCTAATTGTGTATTCTGGTTAAGCTTCGTGTATGTTTCTAGTCTCCTTCGTGTTTAAAGTCATCTAGTGTTTCTCTGTTTAATTATGTCTCTAAGTGTTGGATATGTTTCGTGTACTAGTGAGTCTCACAATAAATCTCGCTCTTCTCAGCGCTTGTGTCCGTCTCGCAAACGCACGCCGCGCAAGGCGTTACAGTATGTGCGGGAGCTGTGTCTCTGAGGGATTAGTGTGTGGTCTGTATGTTTGGGATTGGTGACAGATGCAGACGAATGTAAAACTAAATGACATCCACATTCAGACCCACCCACCCACACTCAGTACACCTGTGTCAAAGAACTCACACTACACCCATGTCAAAGACATGAGGCAGGCGTGAAATTCGTGCTCTCATTCCTCTTATGTTCAGTTTAACCATCAAGTTACAAGGTTAAGATAAATGTTTTATCCCACTTATTAATTTTCCTAATCTCTGAGATTAAATTATTATTGATTTGCCTTATTTCTTCTTGCTGCTCATGTTCTGACAATCATGCATTAATCATGCATTATCTCAAACCTGTTCAAAATACATCTGTACAGAAGATGCAACATATTCTGAATGAATAGCTACTCAGATCCACAGCAGATCTGTTCTCAGCTCCCATTTTTTTCTATCCACTGATTTATCTTTCCACTGACTATTAACCAGGACAATTTGCACAAGAGATTGGCTGCTATGTCATCACACCTGCTTCCAAAGTAAGGGAGCGCGGAAAAATTGCAGTTCCGCTCCCTATAGTACCTCTAGTAAAGGAAAGTAATTTATTCAACCTTAAGATCTATATTTAGGATTCAGGACATTTGACAGTGTCTCTTTGAATCATAAGATCTACAGATAGAGCTCTGTTTGAACGTTTAGTCAGTTAGTAATTTAGTCAGAATCAGAACTCTGTTTGAACCTTATAATTTACAGTCATGACTCTAAATGCATCTTTTTGAAGATGTTCAGCTACAGTTCGGAGTTAGAGCAGTGGGCTGACTCTGTCTGAATCATTTGATTCACACAAGTGTCAGGCCAGTGAACAGGACTTGTTTGAACTGTTTGAGTGACAGATAGGACCTAGGACAGCATCTATTTTAATCATGAATGGCATTCAGGAACTTGAAGAGCACATATTTGCACTGTATGAGTGACAGTCAGGACCTTGGATAGGACCTATTTGAACTGTATGATTTACAGTCAGGACCCTGGACAACACCTTTTTGAACTTGTGTTTCATATCAGAGCTGGAAGCACTGCAGCCATCTGCATGAAGTTCCACTGCAGTTGCATTTAGAAAGCCCCAGCACCTTGGTTCCCTCTAGTCAAAATCATTATCATACACTAGTGTCCTAGCAGGGAAAAGACACAGGTCAGTGGTTCATTCCTGTCCCATCTGTCTCACAGCTCTGTGTTTGTTTCCGATGAATGGTGCTGATGAATCATCGACTGGGCATGTATGACAATATATACCGTATTGCAAATAACTACATGAAATATAAGTAAAACATATAGTCTAACTCAGCACTGTTGAATTAAGATGTTTGTATACAAATGTGCTTGTATACAAATATCAGAATACATTTAGATGTTGCATCACATCAGGTATGATTATCAATTGAGTAAACTCTCAAATGTAATTAATAGAACAAAATCCATTGCACTGCATAAATGGCAGGGAGTGTTGACCAAAGGATTCATCTCCTGTGGACATAGTGTGTGAGATTAGGCAGTCGCAGCATGCTTGCCTCTATATGACGTCCACGTGCTAACGCATCGCACTGTGAATACGCCTCTCTCCGACACGGGTGAAGTACTTTCATTACAAGTAAACAAGTGAGGTGATTAGCCGGCCCAGCACAGGCTCGTGTTGTGGAACGTTGTTCATTTGCCCATATCTGTAGGTTCTGAGATAAAACCATGGGCTGGCAGTGTTTTCTGTTTGTTTGTTTATTTTTAGTGGTCGAGGACACCAGTGTAAACACTGACTAATCACTACAGTAACACCGCCAGACGGGACAACGTACTCCTGCTAAGCCCCCGTAGAGGGGGACCATAGCAGACACGTTTTCCCTTTAGCTTGTAAACGTCATAAACTTGTGAACCTAGTAAGCTTGTAAACTTTGTAGCTGAGCCTGTTCCTGCATGTGTAACACTGGATGACACTTGGGAGAGAAACCTGTTGAAAACGTTACTGGGAACAGAGAGAGCATGCGTGTGGTTTATTATGTTAATCTGACACATACACTGCCGATCATACATATTTATGAGAGCTTATGAAAGATTATTCTTGCTAGCAGCATCAGTAACAAAAAGGATTTTGTTCACCTCCCTGTGCCTAGTGAGGGTTCAGGGGAATCATGTGTCCCCAACTCGGAATGAGTCATGGGTGCGTGGGTGTGTACAGGAGGTCCAGACGTGATCTCATCACACTTAGACGACACGTAGCTCCAGAGCAGGACTCCATACAGCTGACACGTGTTAGTTGTGCCATCGAGTTGTCACCAGAGCTTTAGAGGTGAGGCTTTGAGGCTCAGTCTACATCCATGTGTCTGTATCAAATGTCTGTGTTAAGATTTACAGGCCTGACATTAAAGGTTTACTGGAGGTTAACAAATTTTTGGTATGGCAGGGTTGTACAGATAGAGAGGAGGTCAACTTAATCAGCCACTGTAAAAAGACTCCAATGTTCCTGAAGATGAGGACAGCTAAGAGATGTCCACACTGACATACAATATAAACATCAACAACTTTTGACTCTGATACCTGGTATGTCTAAATTGAATGTTCAGAGTTGGATTGTACAATGCAGACAGCTTCAGAAATGCCAACAATAATGAGGAAGCCAAGAAAATACCAGAGTCTTGCCAGCCCAGTTCATATACTGGGACATAGCCAGCACAGCATTGTGCATTCATAGGCATAACACAGCCATGCTAGCATACTATAACACAACAAAGCATACCACACCATACTAAAACATACAGCATACAGCAGCTTACTAGCATACTACAGCATAAAACAACATTCCACAGCACACTACAGCATATTATAGCATACCACAACATACCACAGCATACTACAGCACAATACAGCATACTGCCTTACAACATTCCATGGCATACCTCAGCATAACACACCAAAATAGAGTACATTACAGCATACAACAGCACAATACAGCATAGTACCTTACCTTACTCCAGTGTACTACAGCATAATACAGTATAACAGAGCATGAGCATATTGCAGGGAAAGAGCCATGGGCAATGTCTATGTGTTAAACCAACCTGGCCACATGCAGCATCCATCCCTTCTGATTCAGGACCGGTGTTGTCAAAAAAAGACTCTGAGCTGTGACATCAGACACACATTTACATTTACATATGCAGATGTCAAGAATGTGTGTGCAGTTAGCAGGATGGGACAGTGGCCTGGCGAAGTGGGCTGGAACCTCCTTCAGTTTACAAAGTGAAAGTGTGACAGAATAAGTCCCAGTAATCACTATTTCAGGAAGAAATATTCCCATTAAAAATATTCATACATTCATATTAAAACTTAGTGTAGTAAATAACAAATATTTATGTGATGTTTTACATGAATATTCATGTGATGTAAATGTTTCCTCTGATTTGGTTTGAAATTTGTAAAGCCATTCCAAAGTCTAGATCCACCGTGAACTAGAAAACATGACACGTGTGAGGTGGAGTGGCACCGCAGAAGGGGAGGTGCTCCTCAGCAGAGCTTTGCTGGATGCTCTGCAATCAGGCAGCGTTCCCTGTGTTTCTGCTCCGAAAATGCAGATATTGTTGAAAGCACTGAGAACCAAATACGTTCTCATTCAAACTGCTGTGTTTGCATCACTTTTCTTCTCTCTGATGTGTGTGGGTGCCTGGATTGGAATGCTTATTAAAAATAAATACAATTCTCTCTCAGAGCTGTTTCATGTGTGGCTGCAACGCTCCTGCACCATTATCACTCTTTCTTTAGTGAAACACACAACTTGCTTCAGCACGTCACACAGTTGCTTTTCCAGCCCTTTGTTTATGGAAGTTTGGTTACTTAGCATGCTCACGTGAACATGTCCACATGGGGTTTCTTAGCATGGTCACGTGAACATGTGTTCTTTCTTACTGTGTTCAGGTGAAGATAGACAGTGTGCTAGTGTGTCCTGATTAGATTTGTCTTCTCTGCTGGTAAGGTAGGCTTGAGTTTTCCAATTTACTTTTGTGCTTAGACTGCTTGTTACCAGGTTGTTTTGCTGGTTCTAGAGCTAATTAATTGCTATTACTAGTTTCAGGTTGTCACGGTGGAGTGAGGGTTCGGATGCAAAAGAGCAAGCGTGGCAGACATACGCAGTTTATTTATTCACATATAAAGACTTTACACTTGGTTCGCTAAATAGCGCTGACACACTACATTCAACATAGACGCTCATTCACGGTGACTAATAAAGACGAGCACGGGACACTGCGCAAGCACACATTAAATAGACGCACCACACTAACCCCTTGTGAAGACGAGACAAGCTACAGGTGCGACGAATGAACACACTCACATTCACCAACACCCACGGAAATACATATACGGACATCGACAACAGAAACACACGCCCACAGGGAGGGGTCCGGGGCTGACCGTGACATAGCCCTCCCCCAAGGGGCAACTCCGCCCGGAGGCCCAGCAAAGCCATGACGCCACGGTCCCACACCTATGGGCGGTCCCGTGGTCGTCGGGAACTTCGGCCTCCGAATGACGTCGTCATCCCTCCCCCAGGGGAGCAGCACAGCCACGCGCCTCAGACCAGCCGCCCTGGGAAGACAGGGGAAAACACGTTAGACCAACACGGCAATGGCACAAAGACAAAAACACACACAGGCACACTGACGAACATAGGCACAAAAGGAAGAAGGGGATTTGGGAGAAACACTGGGATCGACACTAACACTGGTATAGGGAGCTGAGGTACTGTCGGAAGGAGCTGGGGAATTAAGGAAGGAAGCGGGGGAATAACGGACCAGGCTTCCTTGCCTGCTTCCCCGCAGCCGCTGGGAGCCTGCCTGGGTTCGCAGGTCTTCCTCCCTCCACCCCCATCGCGGTCCCCGGGGTTCTTCTCCCCGCCGCCGGGGCGCAGGCGCCTGCGCCGGCTCCTGGCACTGGGTGGCACGGTCCACCTTCCTCCGGATCGCTGCCGGAGATCGCTGACCACTGCGTGGCGGACCCCATGGGGCTTCCCGCTCCAGCCACACCACCCTCGAGGACGGAATTGTTGGTTCCTCCCCGATGCTCATCCCAGCTCCGGAGGAGCTGTAACTCCTCATGCTAACATCTCCCCTCCCCCTGTCTCTCTGACAGTCCATCGCCTCATCCTCTGACGCAGACTCTCCTTTTCCATCATACTCTGCGTCCGATGAGGGGGCTGATGTCCTCCTCTCGTTCGCTTTCCAGCACCGACGTTCTCTCGGAGGAAGGGGGGGTGGCGTCGTAGCCCCTATAGCCCTCTGTGCTCATCGAGCACCTAGAGGAAGAATAGCTCCCCTCCTCGTCAGCGCTCACCAGCTCCGACGCGTACTCGGAGGAAGGAGGGGTGACGTCGTCCCCCACGTCTCTTACAGTGCTCTTCGAGCACACAGAGGAAGAATAGCTCCCCTCCTCGTCAGCGCTCACCGGCTCCGACGCATACTCGGAGGAAGGGGGGGTGACGTCGTCGTCCGTGTAGCCCTCTGCACTCCTCGACCACACGGGAGATGAATCCCTCCCTTCTTCCTCGGAATCCTCACCGAAGTCAGTACCGGACTCCGGTGCGCCTTCGGAGGGAGGAGGGCTGACGTAGTCCCCCGTGTATCGTACAGTGCTCCGCGAGCACACAGAAGGGGAACCCCTCTCCTCCTCGGAGTCCTCCTCCTCAAACTCATACTCGGGGGGGGGGTGTGAGTGCTCTCTCCGGTGGCAATCCAAGCCACCGCTCCCATCTCTGCTTTGCTCCTGTCTTCCCCGGGGAAAGGGTCCCTCGCGGGCTGGCTGGCTCGCTCCGCCCTTGCAGCCTCCGCGAGTCGGCGGTAATACCCCGCCAACCCCTCCTCCTCGGCCTCGAGTGGGTGCTGCCGCAAATATTCGGCAATACGCTCACCCTCACTTCTCGAGTCCGGCTCCGGGTCTGTGGACCGTGGGACCGGGGGGGACACGGGTCGGGACCGGTTAGAAGGGGCTTGCCGGTGCCCTCCCCATGTCTTTTATTGACCCTCCTTCCCTTTCCATGTGGTCCTGGCATCCTTTGCAGCTCGTCTTTCTGTCACGGTGGAGCGAGGGTTCGGATGCAAAAAGAGCAAGCGTGGCAGACATACGCAGTTTATTTATTCACATATAAAGACTTTACACTTGGTTCGCTAAATAGCGCTGACACACTACATTCAACATAGACGCTCATTCACGGTGACTCTAACAAAGACGAGCATGGGACACTGCGCAAGCACACATTAAATAGATGCACCACACTAACCCCTTGTGAAGACGAGACAAGCTACAGGTGCGACGAATGAACACACTCACATTCACCAACACCCACGGAAATACATATACGGACATCGACAACAGAAACACACGCCCACAGGGAGGGGTCCGGGGCTGACCGTGACACAGGTGTGGTTTCAGGTTAGCCCAAGGTGTGAACCGCTGAGAGTGGCCTTACTAGCCACCAAGCAGATATATTGAGGGGGTGTTCCCTACTAGAATTAGTGTGCTAGTGTGTCCTGATTAGATTTGTCTTCTCTGCTGGTAAGGTAGGCTTGAGTTTTCCAATTTACTTTTGTGCTTAGACTGCTTGCCGTCTGTAGCGGTATACAGCGACTAGACAGATTACTTCTTCTACTCCGTCCCATTCAACATCAACACAGAGGCGACCTCCTTCAAACTTTGCTAAGTGTTTCTTTCTCTCACTCTACTACTTTACTGTCAAGTTACTACACTGCTGCACTTTAAACATGTGTTTTTCAATACCCCCTCTTTCAACCCACAGAGCCAGACGTTCCCATCGTTACCGCAAGAAGCGCAATGCAAGGATGGAACCCCATTGATTCTCCTTGGTGACTTCAATCTTCCATCAAACAAGCTGCAGTCATCAAGTCTCGAACCGCTGCTCTCATCCTTCAACCTTGCTCTCATCCAGACCCCTCCAATGCACAGAGCAGGCAACATCCTAGACCTGATCTTCAGCAGACCAGCCCCAGCACTGGATATGACAGTAACACCCATACACTGCTCAGATCATCACTTTCTATCTTTCACACTCTCCCTTACTGCTCTCCATGTCAATGCATCTCCTTCAGGCTCATCGTTCTCTCAACGTAACCTGCACTCCATCTCTCATTCGTCTCTGGCTTCAACTATCCTTACTACCCTTCCACATCCTGATCTCTTTCCTTGGATACAGCCACAGATACATTGCTTTCTTCACTCTCGTCTGCAGTTAATCTTTTATGTCCTCTTTCCTCCAGGCCAGCTAGATCCTCCCCACCTGCCCCGTGGCTGACTGAAGTCCTACGCAGCAACTGGAGAGAGCTAAGAAAGGCAGAGAGGAAGTGGAGGAAGTCCCAGCTTGACTCTGACCTACACTCCTATCAGGCTCTCCTCTACAAGTTCTCAACAGAGGTTACTGCTGCCAAGTCATCCTTCTACAAGGAGAAACTGTAAGCATCAGCATCAGATCCACGCAGGCTCTTTAGTATCTTTTCCTCTCTTCTCAAACCCCCCCTCTCCCCCACCACCCTCTTCTCTTACCCCGGAGGATTTTGTCACCTTCTTTGAGGAGAAGGTTAAGAAAATCCGTCAGTCGTTTTCCTCTTTCTCTACTTCCTTGACCAATACTCATCCTCTTGCCATTAATTCCTTAACATGTTTTTCTCCTCTTTCCACAGATGAGGTCCTACAGCTACTTAAATCCAGCAACCCGACAAAATTCTTGAGCGTGCTGTATATAATCAACTGTCTCTCTTTCTCACTCAGAACCTGCTCCAGGACCCCAACCAGTTGGGCTTCAAACCAGCACACTCAACAGAAACGGCCCTCATAGAGGTGACTGAGAAGCTCCAGACTGCAAGATCATCCAAACTGTCATCGATCTGATCCTTCTGGACCTCTCTGCAGCTTTCGACACAGTGAACCACAATATCCTCCTATCTGTCCTCGCTGACCTGGGAATCGCGGGCTCTGCATGGAAGTGGTTTGAGTCCTATCTAGAGAGGCGTTCTTACCAGGTAACATGGAGAGGGTCTACATCTGCTCCTTGCAGGCTCCTTACTGGTGTCCCTCAAGGCTCAGTGCTAGGTCCTCTCCTCTTTTCACTCTACACCCATTCTCTTGGTGATGTAATTACCTCTCATGGTTTCTCGTACCACTGCTATGCTGATGACACTCAACTAATGCTTTCCTTCCCACCGTCTGAAAGTTATCACATAATTAAAATGCGTAAAAAACAACGCCCACAGGGCCTGGAGAGCGTTCAACCTCTTAGCTGCTTTTATATACTCGAGGTTACGGTGATCCGTCAATATCAGAAACGGGTGCGCCGCTCCCTCCAGCCAGTGTCTCCATTCCTCCATAGCCGCCTTAACCGCTAGCAGCTCCTTATTTCCCATGTCATAGTTCCACTCGGCTGGGGTGAGCTTTCGGGAGTAAAAGGCGCAGGGGTGGAGCTTAGGGGGCGTACCTTGGCGCTGAGAAAGTATAGCTCCGATGCCTGTGTCCGAGGCGTCCACCTCTACCACAAACGGGAGCGTGGGATCGGGGTGTGTCAGGATTGGCGCCGAGCTGAAACGTAATTTCAAACGTGAAAAGGCTTCCTGTGCTTCGATAGTCCAGGCAAGCGTCTTGGGCTCCCCTCTTAACAATGAGGTGAGGGGTGCTGCGACTGAGTGAGAATGAGAATGTCGTTTATGTAAACAATGACGCAGCGATTCAACAATTTACGAAAAACATTATTCATGGACCCCTGAAATACGGACGGGGCATTAGCCAAACCATACGGCATAACTAAATATCATAATGGCCGTTAGTCGTGATGAAAGCCGTCTTCCACTCGTCGCCCTCCTTAATGTGCACCAAATTGTAGACAATACGCAAGTCCAGTTTCATGAAGATTGTGGCACAGCGCAGTTGCTCTACGGCCGCTGGTACCAGAGGGAGGGGGTAAGCGTTCTTTACCGTAATGGCGTTAAGACCCCGGTAGTCGATACACGGCCGTAAACCCCCATCCTTTTTTTCCACAAAGAAAAACCCCACTGCTACCGGGGATACCGACGGGCGTATGTAGCCCAGCCTTAGCCACGTATCTCTCCATCGCTCTGGTCTCCGGGATTGACAATGGGTAAGCTCGCCTCTCGGGGGGAATAGTGCCGGGCAGCAACTCAATGGCGCAGTCTGAGGGATGATGAGGGGGCAGCCGTGCCGCCTTTACTTTGCTGAACACATGTATCCATTTATTTCATGTATCACATGAGAAATCCATGTATTTCTCAGGAATCTGTATGCTCACCGCAGTAACTGGGCTTTCTACGCTCGTAGTTCGGATGGTCATGTATATATATATATATTTTCCTTGGAAGGAAAAATGGCGGCGCGTGCACACGCTGCGGCTTCTCTCTCTCCCAGTAGTACAGCGTTTCTGTGTTTATTGTGCTGCAATTTGCAGTGTGTTTGTACGTCTTCGTCATGTCTAAACGTCTCTAACAAAAAATTCAGCCGTGAGTTTCTGCTTGACGTCGGGAAATCTTTTTTTCCGAAAATAAACGACGAACTCAAAGAGGAGCTACGAGGCTGCGACCTGCTCAGGAAGCCGGCATCATCACCGACCCCCACTCCTTCGTCTCGCCCAGAGTGGAAGCGCCACAAGCGGAGTGAAAGGAAGCAGAAGCGGGGAGTAAGCGGAGGTATCCGAGCTAGGCTAGCGGCTAGCCCGCACAAACCGGCCATTCCATCCATGGTTCTGGCTAATGTACGCTCTCTGGACAATAAAATGGACTACATACACCTACTGAGATCAACACGGAAAAATGTGAAAGACTGTTGTGTTTTTGTGTTTACGGAAACATGGCTAAATGACAACGTTCGGACCATGCTCTCCAGCTCGAGCAGCTAACATGCTACCGAGCCGACAGAGTTTTCACTGAAGCGGGTAAGACTCGCGGCGGCGGGTTCTGTGTTTACATCAAGGATGACTGGTGCCGCGATGCTGCTGTGGTTTATAGACACTGCTCACCTTTAGTGGAGTTTATGGTTATTAAAAGCCGACCATTCTATTTACCGAGGGAATTTACAGCTGTTATAATTGTCGCTGTTTATATACCTCCGAGTTCCAGCATCAAGAATAGAAATGAGGCACTGAATGAACTGTATCCACACATCAGTGAGCAGCAGACAGCACACCCTGATGCTTTTTTTTACTCTTAGCTGGGGATTTTAATCACGCAGATCCAAGAAGCGTCTTTCCAAAGACATACAAACAAATAGACTTTCCAACAAGAGGGAACAATACACTGGACCAAGTTTTCACCTCCATGAGAGGAGCCTACAAAGCCGTTCCCCTCCCCCACATCGGCACCTCTGACCACATCAGTGTCATGCTAATGCCAGCATACAGACCTCTGGTTAAAGTCACCAAACCAGTCTGCAAGCAGAAATGCGAGTGTGGCCGGAAGGTTCTTCAGAAGCTCTTCAAGACTGTTTCATCACCACAGATTGGAACATGTTCAAGGAAGCTGCTACAGACATAAACAACACCACAGATCTCCAAGAGTACTCAGATACCGTCTGTTCATACATCACCAAGTGTATTGACGACGTCACTGACCTCAAGACCATCACTGTGAGGGCAAATCAAAAGCCATGGCTGACAGGGGATGTCTACAGGCTTCTGAGAGCCAGAAATGCTGCCTTCTCAGCAGGAGATCAGATGGGCCTGAGAACAGCCAGAAAAAACTGTCTCAGGGCATTAGAAAGGCCAAGAAGGAGCATTCCAGGAAGATGGCTCAACACTTCGAAAGCAGTAATGACGCACGAAAGTTGTGGCGGGGGAATTCAATCCATCACAGACTATAAGCCGGCTCTACAGACGTGTGACTACACCACCTCTATGCTAAATGAACTGAACAAATTTTTTTGCTCGGTTTGAAGCAAATAACAACACACCAGCACGGAAATATTCCACCTCTCCTGGCGACCAGGCGCTGATGCTGACCACAGACACCGTGAGGCGATCATTCAGCAAGATCAACTCCCGTAAAGCTCCTGGTCCTGACAACATACCTGGCCGGGTGTTAAAAGACTGTGCAGAGGAACTCGCAGCTGTCTTCACAGACATCTTCAACATCTCACTGAGTCAGGCTATTGTCCCCACCTGCTTTAAAGCCACCACCATCATCCCCGTCCCAAAGAAAGCATCACCATCCTGTCTGAATGACTACCGTCCAGTAGCACTCACCCCCATCATCATGAAGTGCTTCGAAAGAGTAGTCATGCAACACATCAAGTCCGTCCTTCCTGCCAATCTGGATCCTTACCAGTTTGCATATCGTCCAAATCGTTCCACTGATGATGCCATCTCAACTGCCCTCCACACAGCTCTCACACATTTAGACACTAAGGACTCTTATGTTAGAATGCTATTCATTGATTTCAGCTCAGCATTCAACACTATCATTCCACAACAACTTATCCAGAAGCTGGACAGTATTGGACTGAGCCTCCAAATGTGTAACTGGCTGTTAGACTTTCTGACTGGGAGACCACAGGCAGTACGGGTCGGCAGAAACTCATCCAGTACCATCGTTCTGAACACAGGGGCGCCCCAAGGATGTGTGCTGAGTCCCCTTCTATTCACTCTGCTGACACATGACTGCACACCATCATACAGCTCCAACTACTTCCTTAAGTTTGCGGATGATACAACTGTGGTGGGTCTCATCAACAACAACGACGAGACTAATTACAGAAGTGAGGTGAGCCGCCTGGCCTGGTGGTGTGGCCACAACAATTTATCTCTGAATGTGCAAAAGACAAAGGAGATAGTCGTGGACTTCAGGAAGCTGCCCTCCCAGCATGCTCCTCTGAACATCAATGGTACTGCGGTGGAGAGAGTGAGTAGCACCAAGTTCCTGGGTGTAGACATCTCAGAGGACCTATCCTGGAGTAAGAACACTGCATCATTAGCCAAGAAAGCCCACCAGCGCCTGTACTTTCTCCGCAAGCTGAGAAGAGCCAGAGCTCCGTCCCCATCATGTGTACCTTCTACAGAGGAGCCATCGAGAGCATCATGACCAGCTGCATCACAGTGTGGTACGGCACCTGCACAGCATACTGTCGCAAGTCCCTCCAGCGCATCGTGAGAGCAGCTGAGAAGATCGTCGGCACCTCATTCCCTTCCTTACAAGACCTTCATGACTCCCGCCTCACTCGGAAAGCCCAAAACATAGTGGGTGATCCGACACACCCCATGTACAGCTACTTCAACCTACTGCCATCAGGGAGGAGACTACGAAGTCTACGAGCCAGAACCAGTAGACTGAGGGACAGCTTCGTTTACCAGGCAGTCAGGAGGATTAACTCTCTGCCTGCTCTGCCTCTTTTTCATCCTTAAAAATAAAAAAATCACATTTCAAACAAATGTCAATAACACACAAGTACAACAAAGAACTCTGGACTGAAAAAAACTGGTTTTACACCCATCACTGTACAAGTCTATATGCTATTCAATTGCACTCCTGTTTATATCTGCACTTGATATTTATATTTATAATTCATTGCATACGTTCACTTTAATCTTAAATACATCAGATATCTCATACATTCACTTGCACACACATCTATATCTATATAATTTTCTGCTGCATATGCCACTTTACTTTAAATGTAAATGTCAGAGACCTGTTTTATTTTTATCATATATGTCTATATATATATACATACATTTTTTTACCGTTACTATAGTTTTCTACTGTTTTTAGTAAATGTTAATTTAAGAGTAAATGTTTACAGCTGCACTATGGAGTCTGAAGAGAAACGTAATTTCAATCCTGTGTATGTCCTGTACGTATCACAGATTTGACAATAAAGTTGACTTTGACTTTGACTTTGACTTGATATATATATATAGTGTGTAGTGTATACTGTACAGTGTATGTAGTGTATATACTTTACAGGGTGTGTAGATACTGTATTTACTGCTTTGTTCTTCATCTGTGATTATATATGTTACTGTCTGTGTATGTGTTGCTTCTGTTTAGCAATAAAGCTAATTTTGTTGAGCGTGAGAGGGAGAGAGAGGGAGAGTAAGAGCGAGAGAGACGGAGAGAGAGACAATCCACAAAACCCTTAACTTGTTGATAAAAGTTTTATTATGTAACAGCTTTTAATTACTTTTCAGCCACATGGGTTTAGTGATTGTATCATGTGAAAGTTCCAGAATGCTGCTTATTTGAACACGCAAACTGTGTGAGCAACACTACATATCCAGTTACTCCTCAGCGACGACACTATGTATCCCATTGAGAGCAAGCTTGACAATTCTCTTATTATGCAGAGCACTTTACAGAAGGTTATTGCTAACAAATCATCCAGGTTACATTTGCATAAATAAGTGGACATCCAGGATTTACTGTAAAAACATGAGGTGGTCTGCTCAAGGTGTGCTTGTGAACACCTGGTGATCGTAAAAAGGCCTTAGAAAGGTCAGGTGCTCTAGAAACTTACAGGGACCTTAGAAAAGAGTGTGGGGTCCAGGTCACCCAAGGCGCATATTGGAATTGTGCTTCAAACACAAAAAACACACTTCAAAACACACAGTAGTTATTGCCATGCTAATGCCAATAGCAGTAGTTCACCCCATGCAAATAGATCAATAACAGAAGTTCATAGCATGCTAATGTAATAGCAGTAGTTCACACCATTTTTACGTATGTATCAGTAGCTCATGCTATGCTAATATCACTAGCAGTAGTTCACACCATGCTAATGTCATTATTAGTAGTTTACATTATGCTAATGTCACTAGCAACTATTCACAAATAGCTGAAGCCAAGTGTTCCTTTAGCTTTATCTGTGGAATTGGACAATTTACACAAATTTGCCTAATCACCCCTTGACTCTTCATTAAGTGTTAACTAATGCTAGGCTTGTTGCAGTATACAGACACCTCAGATTTCCCTCTAAGAAGCCATGTTTTTATAGAGAATAATTCTGACTGTACGACTCCATAAGAATGAATAATTGTGTGACCCTGAAACAGATTATTCTTCTGTGAAAGCAGTGAACGGTCTACAAGGTTTAATTGCATTTAAAGTGATTGCTGGTGCAAAGCTGCCTTTGCAAAAAGATCTAACAAGAATATCATATTCTTTTGTGTGTGTGTGCACGTGTGTGCATGTTCGTGCATAGTGCATGCATTTATATGCGTTTGTGTGTGTGTGTGTTTGTGCATGTAAGTGTGTACTGCCTCCATTTAACCCTAACCTTCATTTCAAAAGAGGAACCGTAATGAATTCTCCTGTCCCCATATTCCCTGATAAGCTAAGCAAGCTGCGTTGCTCCAAACGATCGCTGTAACTTCGGCAGCAGGTGTGCAGGCCTCTTTTATCAGCATGTTTGATGAACGTGAGCCATCCTCTTTATCAGGATGTTTGATGAACTGCTTTCCAGGTGCCCTCCTTTGTCCTTGAGATCTTCCAATCAGTGGAAAATATTCCTGTAACACTATCTCACATGGATATGGGCTTCTCATGGCATGCGCGCAGCCATGAGATGGATAAGCAGGCGTGGGAGATGGTAATGGTGACAGAGGCGATGGTATAGTGGGATAGTGTTTGTGTGTTAGTGTCTTAGTCATGAGCAGCAGTGTCATTGGAACGGAACGTGTACATTCTCCCGGGCGTCAGTCTTAATGACTTCGTTAACATCCGCGTGTGTCTGGAGTTATAAAACGTTCATGTTCAGATTTGTTCCTCTGTTCTCTTTTTGTCGTTCTCTCATTCTCTCTTTCACACCCTCCATCTCACTCTCGCACTCTTCCTCTGTCTCCGTCTCTCTCTCCGCTAGTCTTATCTCTGAAGAACACGGCGGCTTTGAAACGCGCGTGCGGGGTTGAATCACCCGAGTTGAGCGTTCTTAGAGGGGAATTCTTGTTCTGGCCAGCCATCTGTAGGCTGACGTGTGCGTTCGTGAGATTGCACGTTCGCAGTTACCACGCAGGCCCCATGAAAGCGTGAGGGAAGCTCTTTTGCATCTGACATAGCCACCCACTGAAAACCCACTGAAGAGGCAGTTCTCACAGCCTGGTCGTTGGGAGATGTTTAAAGATAACGAATGTTTATATGTGATTCCTCCTGCTGAGGGAAAGAGGGAGCTGTCGGGATATGCTGGCGTCTGAACACAATGGATCTGTTGTCAGTAATGCTGATGTCTGAGCATGGTGGATCTATTCACAGCATCTGTCCCCTGCAGTGCTGTTCCTGAAGTCTTAACTGTGAAGTAAAATCAGAAAAAGGCTCATTTGTGTATGTGCTGTGTGTCTCGATGGCTCTGGCTGCAGGCTAAAGGTTAAAACATGTGGTGCACGGGCATTTTATGAGTATTGTGTGATACTTGCAGTCAAGATGAAGATGACGGAATCTGACTGTTTGGGTGGTTTCATGTATATTGATTCAGAGCAGTTTTATACTAAATTGTAAAGTCAATGGTGATTAACCTTTTCACCTTTGAAAGGGTTTTTAAATCTAAGCGTAGGACTAATCAGTGTCGGGGAAAGTGGCCCATTATGCTATAATCAATGTTCTTTTTACCTTTTTTTATCACCCTATGTCAGATGAAAGATGGTGTATGTTTGTATGGTTGTGAGTAGCTTACAGCTATTCCTATTTGATTGAGCATATCTTATATAACGGAAGCCCAATAATTTTATCCCTCAAAGTGTTACTGAGGTCGAGCATCTTCTTTCTGAAAATACCCTATCCTCATGTTGGTAACTACGAGAACTTCTGAGTTGTTAATAGCCTTCCAAATATTACAGCATTTTTGACCAAGGGCCAGATATTGCAATATAGCAATTCAGAAGACCTATGAACCAACAGCAACTCAAAATTTAAATCAGATGTTAAAGAGCTCTGAGCTATATTCCACAGCCTGTTCTGACTTCCACTTTCAAAGCTGAAACAGAGTTTAACGGTGCAAATAAAACAGTAAAACTCACGCCTGGTTTACTTTCCCGATAGTACACATGGAGTTTGCTAAAAATGTTTCTGAGGTCAGCATTTTTGTCCATTTTAATTCCTGAGAAATCACCAGGTTTATTTTTTGCTTTTCTTGTCTTTCCAGTAGCCGAGCAAAGACGTTTTGCACCCAGATGCTAAACGCTAAAACGATGAATCTGCTCAAGCGGCCGCTGGCCATGTCCAGCCACTGTAGGCGTGACGGGAGAGTGTAGTAGAGTATGGTGCTACCTCCCGTGCTGACGAGCTGGGCTGATGTGTGCGCACGTCTCACATTTGCAAGCAGCACTTTTCAGGCTGCCACAGCACCCTCACCCAGCAGGGCCTGTGCGCTGGAAGAAACAGAACCCGCCTTGGGTTTTGAGAACGTGCCAACCTCGGGAACAATGCCAGCGCCAAACAAAGCCTAACGTTTCCTCCTGGGTTCGGGTGCAGTCTTGGCTCAGGCCAGAGCTGGACCCGGAAGACGTGGACGATGAATGGTGGATGCTTTTGAGTGCGCTGCCAACTTCAGCCATGGCGGGATGGGATGGGATGGTTCACGTGATGCAGCAGCAGGGGTCAAATCATGTGCTTTGCGATGTACCATGTGCTGGGATGTGACTCAGATAGACTCAGAATATCGATGGACTGAAAACGATGTTCTGTTCAGAATGCAGCACAAACACGATTTGCAGAGTTATGAGATCATTCAGACTTGCTCCCAGAGCTCTGAGAGGGTGTTGCCCAGACCTGCCAACTCTGCCAGCTGTGTTCACTGGTAAAGTGCCATTCGACGCCATGGACAGTGCTGTCCATTTCCTTTCAGCTTCCAGTTGTCAGTAATTCCCTCTCTCACCACCAGAGGTGGTTTTTTCATCCCTGGAAAACCGATGAACCATGACTACCACTCCACCTGCTGTCAATTATGTAATCTCTGACCTATTTAAACTAGTGAAGCTGAACATTAATTGAGAAGTATTGCCACTCTTTCAGTAAGTGTATCAACACAATCCCTTGTGTTTATCCTGTGTTTGCTCTAGTGTGTTGAACCTCTACTGTGCTTTTTGACTCTCCTTTTGCCCTTTAGTGTCTCTGCTCGGTTTCCTGGCTACCTTGTTCTGACCCTGCTTCGTGTTTGGATTCACCCTTTCCTGAATTCAGTTTCCTGCACATGGGTCCAGCCCAAGTCTCTGAGTCTGCTTCGTCACAGAATACTTCACCTACAATTGATGTCCCCAACCTGCCATTGGGTCCCAAGGAAGATTGCTGGGGGACCATCAGAACACCTTGGTATTGCTGTAGAAAACCTCATGGGCACCACCATGGGGTTGACCTTACCCACCACCCTTGTCTCTGTTAGTGCATCACTGTCTTCACCTCCTCCCCGGAAGCCAACGTACTGTCTACCACGTATGTATGCCTAGCGATACCGGACAAGTCAGATAAGGTCTCTGTATTGTGGGTAAAAAGGGACATTACCAAAGTGAGTGTCCAGCCTCATCAAACCACCTACTAACCCTACTCTAGTGGTGAGGTTGAACTCCAAGTGTTGATCATAAAATTAGAATATCATGAAAAAGTTGATTTCAGTAATTCCATTCAAAAAGTGAAACTTGCATATTATACTCATTCATTACACACTGATACTTTTCTGAGATACTGAATTTGGGGGTTATTAGTTGTCTGTTGTAAAAGAAACACTTGAAATATATCAGTCTGTGTAATGAATGAGTATAATATGCAAGCTTCACTTTTTGAATGGAATTACTGAAATCAACTTTTCATGATATTCTAATTTTATGACCAGCACCTGAATTTGCCCTTTTGATATTTGCAAGTTGAATGTTCCAGTCAAGCTAATCTGGAGTGTTATGCCATTTTGTTTCAGCATTAATAGACTCTCGAACTTCTGCAATTTTAATTGACAGGACATTTGCCCAAAACTTGCCGATACATGTTCTATGGTGTGCTTGTCTGGTAAAAATAAAGGGCATTGATGGGCAAACTATTGGTTCTGAGAGTGTTACTGAGGTCACTACCTCCAATACACTGACTGTAGGAGTGTACAGTCAGCACCACACTCCCCAAGAGTTATTATTATCCTTTAGCGATCCCTAAATTTAAAGCCATGGAGGAGTATGTAGAGGAAGCTCTGTAGCTGGGCTACATTCATCTTTCTACCTCTTCCAGTGGTTTGAGACCTTGCATTGATTACCGTGGGTTAAATGCAATACCTATTAAAAATCTCTACCCATTAGTTCCGTCAGCTGTCGAGCAACTTCACCAGGCTAGGGTGTTCACAAAGTTGAAGAGTACTTACAACCTGATTTGCATCCGTGAAGTGGAGAATCCCGTTTATCACAACAAACTGCCACTGTGAGTAAGTGATGCCATATGGATTAACAAATGCTCCGTCCGTATTCCAAGCTTTTATGAATAGGATCTTTCATGATATGTTAAAAGAAAGGGTTATTATTTACATAGATGACATCCTGGTATATCCACACTGTCTAGATGAGCACAAGAAACATGTCCAGGCAGTTTTCCTCTGGCTAAGAGAGAGTAAATTACATGTGAAACTGGAAAATTGTGCTTTCCATCAAACTGAGGTGCATTTACTAGGATATGTTCTAGGACATCATGGGGTTGCTATGCACACATCCGAGGTGACTCCAGTATCAGACATGCCCTGCCTCCGGTCAATTAATGAACTGTGGCTGTTTGTTGTAATAAACACGATTTTCCACTTCACGAATGCAAATCAGGTTGTTCTAAGTACATAGACTTCTTTGGCTTTGCAAACTTTTATAGGACATTTATCAGAAATTTTAGTTCTGCAGCAGGTCCACTTACAGCCCTGCTCAAAGTGTAGCCCTTGAAAGCTTGTCTGTAACAAGCAGGCTCAAAAGGCTTTTCAGGAGTTAAAGTTGAGATTCACAACAGCACCCATCTTAAACATCTGTACCCCTCCAAACAATATATAGTGGAGGTAAAAGCCTCTGAGATGGGTGTTGTCTTTCCAAACGTCATGAGATGCCAGCAAATTTTTATCCCTGCACCACCTTCTCACATAAACTCTCTTCAGCAGAGAGGAACTAAGATGTAGATAAGCAAGAACTGGAGGAAGGGAGACATCAGCTGGAGGAATGGAGACATTAGCTGGAGGGTGCAGCCCATCCAGTCCTGATCCTTACAGAACATAAGAACCTGGAGCACCTCAAGGCAGAGCAAAGGCTTAGCGCTAGGCAACCAAGGTGGGTCCCATTTTCCACATGCTTCAACTACACCATCAGTTTCAGACCAGGCCCCAAAAGCACTAAAACAAATATTCTGTCCCATATGTATGATGATGTGGAATTTCCAGCTAACGCTAAGACCATTGTCTCCCCCTTCAGTTATAGCCTCCCTAGAGTGGGATTTGGACACTCTGGTGTTGCAATCACAGGCTTCAGATCCTCCTCCTACTGACTGTCTGCAAGATATGTATGTTCCTTCGCCCCTACACCCTTCTCTCCTAGAGTGGATACAACCTTCTCCCAGTTAAGGTCGCCCTGCCATCGAAAGCATCCTTGACCTGGTTAGAAGGAAGTACAGGTAGCCGGGATGTCCAGGCACGTCAAGGACTTTGTGATACGTTGCAACACCTAAATCAATTAATAGGCTGATTTCTCAGATCATATTGTAGGAATTCACAAAACAACTAGAGCTGATAGCTGGCCTGGGTGGAATATGCACAAAATTCATTACCACATCCTTCTACTGGCCTAAACCCATTCTAGTGTGTCCTAGGTCCATCTTAGTGAGCAGACCTAGACTGTCAGCAGTTTCCTCTCTCACCACAAGAGGACCTTATTCCTATAAAACTGATACACCATGACTACCACTCCAATTGCTGTCAATTATATAATCACTGTATTTAAACCAGTGAAGCTGAACATTCATTGTAAAGTATTGCCACTCTTGTCAGTATGTGTACCAACCCAATCCCTTGTATTTATTCTCCGTTTGCCCTAGTGTGATGAACCTCTACTGTGCTTTTTGACTCTCCTTTCACCCCTTTGGTGTTTCTGTTTGGTTTCTCCCTGCCTGCCTGGTTCTGACCCTGATTTGTGTTTGGATTCACCCTTTCAGCTCAAGTTTCTGAGTCTACTTCATCACACCAGTCAGTGTCTGTTTTGTCTAACCTAGAAGCACCTGTCTGGAAATCGATTCTACGAGAGCACTGCACCACTTCCACCAGACTCCTGACTTTGGCTTTGCCCCTGGATTTAAATCTTGTATGCCTGTCCCAGTCCTTGGAGACACCTGATCCTTAGATTAACTCCACCATTGGTACAAGAGATCAGCCACCCTGTGTGTATTTACAACCTTGAAGTAAAGAGCTCACTCGATCCATCTAATCAAACACAGCCTTATTGCCATGTGTGTTGGATTAGGGATTGACTCTGCTGTTTTATGTAAATCTTCACATTTGATCAAGCTTTCTTAATCCGCACCCTGTGCTTTAATCCAGGGCCTGCATAGCAACGCATAATGAAGGCATGGTCTCCCTGGATATATCTCAGCTCAGCAGTTTTACAAGAAATTCAGAGAAAGATATTTTGATCCTGCAAATGTCCCACGCATGTCAGAGGTCTTGCTAACAGAAGTCATGCAATAATAACTGCAGTTTGACAAGGGAACAATCTGTGCAGAATCTGAAACATTATGGAAAAGAAGCACTTAGACTAAAACCTCAATCACATTAAACTTCATAGTCTAAAACCTCAATCATAATACAGGAGAAAGAGAGAGAGAAAGAGAGAAGGGTGTCTAAGGAAGGAGGGACATACCCACACAAGAGAGACACATCAAAATAAGGTAATCCGAGACAGAGATGAGTCTGGCAGAATAAACCCTTGGGTTATCATCACTCACATTAGTCAGCCATTTGTTCTTAGATGAGTTCTGTACCACCACTACCAACACCATAATCACCCTACTAATATCACCAGCACCACTTCTAACACCATCACCACCATTTCCACCAACCCCACTATCACCCCACCACCATTTCAACACCACATCCAGGGTAGCTCTATGAAGCCCCTATTCTCCAGTATAACTATGTCTAGATTAACCAGCTCTATAAAGCCCCCTTCTCCAGTATACTTTTAGATTAACCAGCTCTTTAACAGTGTGCTGATTCACTGCTTGTATGCAGCTGAAGACCCTCCTGACTACAAAGTACAAAGTTCTTTGTGAGGTTCTCTAGCTGCCTGTCACAAACACAAAACCTTCTCTCTCTGGCCAAAAAAATAGGGTGTATAGAACTTTCTGCGGTACAATGGTGTCCACTCCACAGTTACTAGAGCATGACATGAATGTGTTAGGAGTGTGTGTGCGTCTCACAGCCATGAAAAAAGGGACAGACACCCCCCAGCTGGCAGCCAGCCAGCTTCTCCTAAATGGCTATTCCAGACTACACCAGGCAGGATCCATCAATAACTCCCCCCCACTGCACACTGCAGTTTATATCAAAGAGGAATACAGAGAGAGGGAGAGTCTACACTCAGTCTACACTCGGTCTACACTCTCTACATTCACACTTTCAGTGAGTTTTGCTGTTTTAGGAGAAGTATCTTTTTAAGATGTGCTGTAGATTATGCCATTGACTATGTGTGTTTCAGTAGGTTCTCCTCAACGGAAGGACACTGCTGATTAGGAGTGCCATCCGACGTCTGTGTCTGACTTATGACCCCTGCTCTGTGCCACTGAACTCCCTTTACGTTCCCCATTCATCAGGTTGCTTTATGATGACTGTAATTCAAAGCGTTTACTCATGCCTAGTGGGCTTGGCTTTTGAGGAGTTGTGTGTGGGCTGGTGCTGGTGAAAACAGAGGAGAAGTGAACAAGGTAAACAAATGAAGGTGGACAAAAAGAGCCATCTCAGCAGTGAGACCCAGATTGGACACAGGAGACCGAATCTCCACTTACACGGGGACTCGACATCTTTGTCATTCATTAGAAGTCTTCTTTGTGACTTGTCATGGGAGAAGAGACTCATTGAACAGTGAGATATAAAAAAGGTTCTGTTTGCTTATGCAGCTCAGTGTGTCCATAAGGGATCACCTCCAGACTAGTCTCGCTCTCATTGTAATACAACTTGTTTGGTGGTTTTATGATGGACCGTTTAAAAGCTATTGAAATTATTGCACAAAAACAGAGTGCGCAGTGCTCTGGGGCCTTTACGACCGCCACTTGCGTCCGTGCTAATGTAATTTGTAGACGGTGCCTTAGTCGTTGCAGCGGTGACAGTAGTAGATTCAAAATAACATGTCTCCAATTTAAAATACATCTATTCCCAACGTAAACAAAGTTGTAGGGGTTTGTCTTTGTTGCCAGAAATAAGAATTTGCATATTTTGACACTTTTGCTAATACTGTCTTAAAGTTATTAAAGAAAAAATTCTGAATATGCACATGTGAAACCAACTTACCGCAACTTTCCTAGTCTGCATATGAGTGACTTTTGATCCCATTGAAATGAACTTACAGTTAAAAAGAAGTGTGGGCTCTTAGGGTCCAACAGAGATGCAGCCTTGATGCTGATTCCAAATCCATGACCAAATGAGGTAAATGTAGCAAAAATATAAAACAGAAAATATGGAATGGTGCTTTTAATTACTAGCAGTCTTTAACTGTAGTAGTGTGACGTCATATGTCATATCATATGACATAGGTAAAATGGCAGATGTAGTATATCTGAGGTTGTATGCAAACTGCCCAGTTGCCTACTGAAAGAACATACTGCTTTAACGGTTGAGCATAACGTACTACATTGAAATCTAGTGCGTATTGCTTAAGTACGACATTTTGGATTAAATCCATGTTTGGGTGTTCTCCAACCTCACTCAGACCGTGGTGTAGGGTTCTCCAGCCTTGCTCAGACCATGGTGGAGGATGGAAGAGGCTTCAGGCAGCAGATCGATGAAATGATGAACACTGCAGATGTCTTACAGCCAGCTGGGGCTACAAAACATGTTCTCCAAAGAACCAGGTCTTCTAGGCATACATCAGCCTTGTCACGGTGAGAAGGTGGGATCGCCACCAGAGGGCACCCGCGAGAGCACCTCGCACTAGACACTCCCTCACCTGGCGCTCACGCACACCCACTCAGACCCTGTCACTCCTACCTTCCTTATCACCTGAATACTGACACCTGTGCACCTCCCGGGATTATTATTTAAGCCCACAGGTCCTGTCGTTCAGTGCTGCACATTGGCCCAACCTGGAAGGATCCAGCCTGCGCTGAACTCACCAAGGAATGTTCCTGCTGCTCTGAACGATGTCGCTACTCTACAGATCCTCTTCTTTCTTTTCTTATAATTATAGGCTTTATTGCCGTTGTTTTGAGTTTACTATTGACCAAGCCATGGATGAGAATAAAGGACAAAGCTCGCAACCCTTGCCTCCTGCTGTCTGCCTAAACCCGTTACAAGCCTACTATTTCAACCATAGAAGCTTCTGGAATAAAATAATTAAACCGAGGAGTATGTAAGGCTGTGTTTCTTTTCATAATCCAAAAAAAAGAATAAAAAAAAATCACTGGCCCATTTCGTCTGATTCCCGCCTACTTTTCTGTCTCTAACAGGTCTTTGAAGCCCATAAATGTGAGTTCCTTTTATCCCAGACAGTGTATCACTTATTCATTAAAACATCTCTTAACCATGTCATTCTTGTGATTACCATTTCAGTGTAATTAGACATAATCAAACAGTTTATTGAATTTTGACATTCAGGTTGGTGGTTTATGGATATTTATCAAATGGTTTATTAAGGCAGACGGCAACCCTGCAGGACAACATATCCATGTGCGTGGGAGTCGTTATTTTAGATTTCACATTCAGACTTCGTGCTGACTTGATCTCTGCCTGATTACACTTCCTTAAGCTTGCAATGGGTGCTGACTTTTCTTAGATTATCTAAGACATGGAGCTCCTATCTGTCACATATGGCCCCGCCCCCACCTGTCAGTCATGTCTTTGTTTTGTTTGTCCCATGTGCTAGTGGTTTTCCATGCCTGTCTGTCCCTCCTTCCTATTTGTTACTCCGCCCTCTCATTATCACACCCACCTATCCCTAGTTTACCACCCTTGTTAGTTTATTTATTTTTAATTCTGTTACTGCCCTTGTTCAGGGCTGGTTATTGAATGTACATGTGAGTGTAATAAGTAAGTCTGGTATCTTTCTGATTATTATTTGTCTACTCTGCCTGTCTGTTATAACATAGTTTTTGTTCTGTGTGATCTGCCTGGTTTTCCTTTATGTTTTACTATGGCTATCCATGTTGGCTTTATGACCCTGGACCATGACACCAACTCTGTTTGTGGATTTGCCCATAATAACCCTCACATATATAATATAATAAACCTCATATATATAATAATATAATAAATCTCGCTCTACTCAGTGCATGTCCGCCTCATTGCTCCATGACGCCCCAGGTGTTACATCATCGTGGTTTGCTTGGTGATATGTAAACCTGTAGACCTCCATCAAGTTAGGCATGGTGTTTGCCTGGTGTCAGGGCAGCATATCAAAATGAGGAAGTCTCAATAATCAATTTTTTCAGGACTGGGACACAAGAGGACATGCAGTCTGTGATGGATGTCTCTGTAGTCCAACAACACCAAATACAAAAACATGACCACACATGTGGGAAAACAACGGCCAGAGTGAAAACACTCAAACGCGAACTGGAGTAGAACTGGAGCGGAACTGGAGTGGAAGAGGTATGTCCTTATCAAACTCTCCATGCTCACCACAGACTCAACATGTCATGTGACCATCACGAGGGGAAGAGACGCTGCTCTTGTCAGGCACTGAAAGACCGTCGCTTTATATTGCACAGCACCACTTTATTGTTTCATGTTTCTGCAATGCAGGAGTGAAATATTTCATGCTACTTTTCAGAAGGTTAAGGCTAAAACTGTAATTCTTATCTTGCTAGCATGCTAACCCATCTGTCACATGTGCAGAGCATCTACAGCTCCATGCTGGGTGTACACAAATCACTCAGCACACACATGATGTGTCTTACTCCGTAGTGTTTATACAACACAGCACACACAATGCATCTTTCACAGTGCAACCTACATAACATGGCTTCAGGGTAACAAGCACTATAAGCATCAGAGACACACAGTGGCAATTTCCATGGGGCCGATGGAACCAAACATCTCTCTACTGGCCCTCTGCTTGATATCTCCTGATATCAGACGGAGAGGCACCAGCAAAATGTCTCACTTAGTGACCTGTTTTTGAGACAGTGAGACACCGGTGAGATTTCCCTTAAAATCACAGCAATTATCGGAATCCAGTCATGTTAGTCTCTTTTCATCTGGGACAATTTGTTCCAAGACTAGCCACAAATTGGCCACTTTCATCAGTGTCAATATAATCTGCACCAGTGTCAATCATAATCACAGCACCATCATCAGTGTCACTATGGTCTGGTCCAGGATGCAATCCTGACACCATTATCACTGCCACTGTGATCTGTTCCAGATTGTAATGCCAGCACTATAGTCTGCTCCAGACTGTAATCCCAGCTCCAGGATTAGAAAGTTACAATTCTGGGCAAATTCTCAGCGACTGTTCCTGTCTATCCAGACCACAGCATATGTAAAACATACACAGCTGATTCACCAGGGGGCGCTTACCACTCTGTGGAGACAGCTCTGCAGGAAGCGTGGTGTGGAGCATCATTAGGTTCGCATCTCAGCCGAACCACGTGCTGTTGCAACCGCTTCCCACCCGGTGATGTGCTGTCACTATGCCAGTCTGTCACACAGGAGCACAGTGTCATTATGTCAGTCCATGTCAAGGAAGCTGATGGACAGCTGTGGGCTGTCTGTGGACGTCCATCTGAGACACAGGGACAGGTTATGAGAGGCAGTGGGACAAATCTGTGATATAGGTCTACAAAGTGTCATTATGTCCTGTTAGGTTCAGTCACCAAAATTTTTCTACATTTTTAATATTCTGACAAATGTCTGTTTTTGTTGAAAATTCAAAAATGCTATAATAGTGTCATTATGTCCTGTTAGGTTTTCTGTCACCAAAATTTTGTCTACATTTTTAATATTCTGCAGTTTCAATATATTGGAATAGCAGTAATACAAACCATATTTGTTGAATATTATTCATTTTTAAAATAATTGTTTCTATATTATCAAATATAGTAACCTGGGAAAGCTGAGCTTTAAAATTGTTGTTCACTTATCTTTTGCCCTAAGTATTGGTTTGCATGTGACTTCTGGTGCAAAAGCACAAACCAGACTGAGACACAAACCAGTACTGTGGATGTCTGTCCTTCAGGTGGGTGTTTGGGAGACGCCAAGCTGCTGGATAAAACAGCTCTCAGGCAGGTTGGAACCTCTCCAGTTAATGACCAAAGCTTCCCAGTCAGGTCCAGTCTGAGGATTTAGGCATTCGGATCTGACAGCACCTCCGGTATCTCACAGCCAGTCTGACTCAGCGTGTGGAAGGACCCCCCGGGGCCTGGTCCTGAAAGGTCTTTAAGGTGTTCCACAGGTTTTCTCGAAATGTTAACATTTAACATCCATGGGTTCCTTCAGATCAACAGCAGTGTGTACAACAGCGTTCTGCGTTTGAAGTGGGGGCAAATGCAGAACACTGAGTGGTCTGAGTGATTCTGCGTTGAGATCTCGCTAACTTGACGTGACACCTAAATGAGTGTGAGATCAGAGGAGTTGCATGGTTGCTGGGGGAACAGTCCGGTTGTCTGAGATACATCACATTTGCTATGTCTGACAATCCGGTCCCATCACCTCCATCCTCCCACCCCCTGTTGCCGTGTCAACGCTGAGTTAATGCAAGGCAACGCATCCTGATTATGTAAAACTGGAGCAAATAGCAGCAGCTATTTATATCCACCCCCCCACGCGCACACACACACACACACACACCACATACCCCATCACAGGAGAGGTAGAGAGGCACAAACCAAACCAGGGGGTGGGAGAGCAGTGTTGCCATGGCAAAAACAGCAAAAAAAACAAAACAAAAACATTCCATCCAAACAAATTGCCCGGTGCAGCTGCTTATTTGCATAATCAGATGATTGCCTGATGAGACCAAATTGCAAGACAGACAATAATGTAATTGAGGATGGGGAAAGACACACTTGGCAGATGGTCTTGACCTTTGGTGAGGTTTGTTTATTTATTTATTTGGATTTATTTATTTCATTTTCACTCCCCCCACCTTCTGGTCATTGCAGGGAATGACTTAATTATTGGCCCTGGGCAGGATGTAGGGCGACGTGCTCTGAGATATCTGAAAGGTTCTGAGTGAAGACTGTGACTCAGGATATAGAAAAAGGGTAAAATGAGATTACAAAAGTCAATACAATGAAAATAGATAGATAGATTGATAGATAGATAGATAGATAGATAGATAGATAGATAGATAGATAGATAGATAGATAGATAGATAGATAGATAGATAGATACGGTTTCAGGCAAACTCACAGTCCTGTGGTCAAACGGAAGCATTATTAAATGTATTAACTGCATCTATTACATCTATAACACGCAAACTGTGAAAGTGCTGAACATGGTCTCTTACTCCAAGGACTGTCCAAGTCAGAGGAACCAAGACCCCTTTGTTATATACTGTATGTGCCCCCCGTTGGTCCTTATTACCCTCTAAGCACATTCAATTACGTCCTCTCTCCTTGTAATTGGCTTTTTATTGGATATTGGGTCAAGTTCATTAAGAATGAGAGATGTTATCCTGACGAAACATCTGGTAGGTGTTTCTCTATGCAAAGTGGTCACAGTCTTTAATTCCACTCCAATTAAAGTACCTTTAGCAACCTTTAGCACAAATACTGTATCTGGAAGTGTAATTACATAAAAATGCAGTAATTTTAATTTTGATCATATATCATTACGTTAATTATGGCATGATTCCCTGTTCACCGAGGAAGTGAAAGCGTGTTATGTGTGAAGGATCTGGAGTGTAGCAATGGGGCTCTGCTGCACCTCTAAAGAGAGCTGGCTCCAGGTGACTGCAATGTGGCATGAGTATGGAATTATGAAATATGAAATTAGGAAATGATGTAAATATGTGCTTCAGCACCGAGCTGGGTAGTGAAACGTTCAGTGTGGGGCCAGCACTGCACACATGCAGAGAGCCAAGACAGGAGACAACATTCTTACATCACAGAAATTCTTTTAAAACCCCATTTCTGAGTAGTAGGATGTCAACAAATGATGTGTTCCTCATCACCGTGGGCCCGAGGTAAACCACGCATGTTCCTCTGGTACCTGGAGCTGTTCTTATTCACAGTGAAACAACCTGAAATGGTATTTTTCTCCCAAGTTTCTGTCGTGCAACATTTGGTCTTCTTTTGCAGCAAATTGCATGTTCAGTCATGTGGAGATGTCCAGGGTGTGACGTAAGAACCTGAATGATCAGAGATGAGATATCACTGCTCATTTAATTTAAATATATTGTTTCCTTATTATTATAATGAATCAACCTTAATCTAAACCTTTAACTAATTAATTAAGCATTTCAGATTTTCTCGTCTGGGTCCTGTTTCCGAAGACTTTATGGTGTTAAGGTTATCTGAAGAGAGACAATGGATGATGTTTTACCTTTTAATCATCATCTTTGTACTATGAAGACCAGGACTCTGATTGGTTAATGTCGTAGGACTAATCTCTGATTGATGCCCAGGACTCTGATTGGTTAATAGGGTAGTACTAATCTCTGATTGGTTAATGTGGTGTTATGTCGAGTTTATATTTGAGTTGGTAGAAATGCAGAAATGCAGTGTCAAAAGCCTCTGGACCGATCCACAGTCTCAGTATTCGTTTGGCTGCAGAGAAACAAATCAGCTTTTTTCAGAAGGGTGTTAATGTAACAGTTGGCAGTCAGTCTGGCAAGGTAAATGAGGGGGGCTTTATAGGGAGAGGGGTGGACAAGGAAGGGGTAGATAGGGAGAGGGGTGGTTGAGGGAGGGGGTAGATATATATATATATATATATATATATATATATATATATATATATATATATATATATATATATATATATATATATATATAGTAACACTTTCCTGTTAATTCCTGGAGGGGGAGACTTTTATTTTGAAAGTAAACCCTGGAACTGGGTGAGCTCATTCCATTTTTCTTTTTGGTTTTTTGTATGGCTGGGCCTTGTTTTTTAAATATTTTTGGAGGTATTTCAACTGTTTCTGCTGTTCTTTTTGGGTTGTTTTGAGTTAACAGAGACAATCTATGGACTTTAATACTTTATTTATTTTAGTTTATTGATGTTCTGAGCTTGGGTACTCTTATTGTTGCTGATGCTCTGTTGGGGACGAATGGAATACTGAGTAAAGAGTATCCTGGACAATGGTAGTCTGTGGTAGTCTGACGTTTGTGTGGTTTGCAAACCTGTTGTTTTAAGTTAGTTCACATCCATGAGGTGTTTATGGATGCAGTAATGCTTTGTTAACCATCATCTTTCCCTCCTCATTCACACTGACATTCTGGCTTTCTGTGTTAACTACATGTGGTGGACTAGCTGTGAGCAGGACACCCCCCGCTGTTGGTGCTTGTCTGCATTTCATTCGTTCAGCCTCGTGATACTGTGCTCATTTGTCGACCTCTTGTTTACAAGAACCTTTACGGGTGAAATCCAGCATGCATTTGCAAATCCCCCAGGGTCATATCCTCATCCATAATGACGTCATCCTGACAGACCAGGCCCCTGCCACTGTCTAACCTCCCCGCCATTCACCCTCACAGTGTTGCATTGTGGGAAATTTTGTGGATATTTATCACAAAGATAAGCTACCCTTCCATGCATACTGCCTGGCCTCTGCTCTGTGGAAGCGTGACTGTAGTGTTTGACCTTGTTTGACCTTCAGAACTGCAACAATTCGTCATGGCTCCGATTCCACCAGGTGTTGAAATCGTTCTGCAGGAATCTTGGCCCATGGGGACAGGACAGCTTCTTGCAGTTTCCAGGAGTTAGATGGAGATTCCGACGTGCTCTGAACAGCCCGTTCTTCCTCGTTCCTGAGATGCTCTACAGGATTAAGATCTGGGGGCTGTGACAGCCAGGGAAGCAGGAAAACTCGCTGTCATGTTCCTGGAACCAGTCCATGACTATACGACCCTTGTGGCAACGGGTGACACCAGACAGGGAGGGCTTATCGATTCAGACTGCGAGCTCCAAATCCTGCCCCTCCCATCAGCATGGTGCACCAGAAATCTGGATTTTTCCAGGTGATGATTCTCCACTATTCATTCATCCTCTCTTTTTCCCACTGGAGTCTTGCCTTTCTGGTTACCTTAGACATCAATGGCACTCAATGTTGTCATCTGCTGTTATAACCCATCTATGCTAAGCAGCCATGAGTTGTGTGTTTGACCACATTGGGCTACAACGTGCACAACTGTTTGTCAGAAGTCTCGACATCCTCCTCTGACCCGTTACTTCACCGACATGTTGATCTCCACAAGTTCCCCTAGTGGTACATACGTGTTCTCAATCGCACCACTCTCTGTGTGCTCTTGACACTGTTGCACAAGAAAACCACACAAGGTGGGCGGTTGTGTAAATACAGACCCTGGCGAGTCTCACACCAGTGACCATGACTCGACTGAACTCACTCACAAAGCATTAGTTTCGAATGTGCATTCACACTGAAGCTGATTCATGGAAAACAAACCGGCTCACCTGATTTAACACACCACCGCTCACCTCTCTTATACATCTGTCATCATCAATCGGTCTCTTGTATACACTCTCACACCATCACTCTTTCACTCTCCACACTATCACTATCTCTCTCTCTCTCTCTTTCTCTCTCTCAGTTGTTCTTAAAACTCTAAATGATTCATACACAGTGTCCCATCTTAGTCTAGGTTCAAGTGTAAGTTCCTGTTTGCAGGGAACAGGACCTCTCAATCTTTGCTTTTTTGCTTTCATATCAGTCTGTAAGGGGGGACATGATTCTGAAATTACTGCATTTAATATAAGGATTATGAGCCTTATAGTCAAACCTGAGATATATGTGTCATTAAATAGCCATGAAATGGAGTTTTATTTCATCAACATGAAAAGCAAAATAAATAAATAAATAAATAAAAATCTATATTTATTCTCCACACATAATAGAAGAACCAAGAATGCACGTTATATCAGCAAACCCAAGCCAGATCAATATGTCTTCCTCAGAGTGTGTGGGCTTTCTGCTCCTCTGATGACAGGAGAGTCCGGGTGAAGACGTACCTCTGTCTCTGAGCCCAGCAGAGAGCAGTAAACACATTATACTCATAAATGTGTGCAGCCTTGACATATAAGCAAACATTTCTGGCTCTGTGGTCAGTCAGCAGTGACTGCATGACAGAAAGGTCAGGATTGGTTGGTTTGATGAACCCTGGAGCCAGACCGCGGGGCTGTTCCGATGTGCTGCGTCAGGAGGTGGAGACAAGATTTCATTTGACAGTTCACAGTGTCCTAATTAAAGGCTTGTTATTAAACTTCAAGAGAGTGATTGTCTGCACTGCCATGATGATGTTATATATGGAGCCAAACAGCAGTTTAGCTTTGAGAAGCAAGTAATAATAATGCCTGGATCCCCTGGATCAACTGGATCCATCGTGAGGATAATACTCAGATCCAGTAGATCCTCTGTGATTATAATACCATAGCAATTGTGATTACAATACCTAGATCCACTCCACTGAAGTGCAACAAGAACATAAAAAGAACTGCTCTAGGTGCTTAAAAGAACACCTTTGGTTTGTAACGCGAGGTTCGCAGACAGAATGCAGCGGATATTGGCCCAGTTAACAGGCGTTTATTACACTTAACAGGCTACTTTGGTAGCATACACAAGAAGACATTAGACTCAGAACATAGATGAGCACAGGACACTGCATATTCACACACGTGTAGACAAACTACACGAAACCCAAGGGAAAACGAGACAAGCCACAGGTGAGACCGATGAACATACTCACATCCCACCACCCCCACGGAAGTACATATATGGTCAGACCCAGACGCAGACAATGCAAACAAACGCCCAAAGGGAGGGGTCCGGGAGCGTCACTGTGACAGAGCCCCCCACCAAGGGCAACCACTGCCCCCGGGTTGCCCAGCGCAGCTGTAAAGCCCCGGACTCACACCTACGGACAGGCCCGGGACCACCGGGAACCTCGGCGGCGGGCTTGACTCCTCCACGAAGGGCTCCACCGCGACAGCACTCGACACCCTCCCTGGGAAGACAGAGGAAAAAAACGTTAGATGAAACAGGGACTTGCACAAACACACACAGAGGAACATTCAACACAAATGGTACAAGAGGGAAAAAGGGATTGGGGAGAAACACGGGGACAGATAAAAACACAGGTGCGGACACGAATGAGATCATGGGTCTCCACGCCGGGAACCCCGCGATCGGCGGGGTCTGCAGTCCTGGGAATGCAAACGTGGCGCCCAATGGCTTTCCCCTCTTTCCCCCACAGGGATCCCTAGGCTGTTCTCCGCCCATAGGTTCCCTAGGGGTTTGCGCAGTTCCTTCTTTCGCCACGGGAGGGCCTTAAAGGCGCTCTTGCCCTCCTGGACGAGGTTGCCGAGAGACGCGCCCCTTGGCTGGGCGTAATCGAGGCGCTCATGACTCCCCCCTCTCGGACCTCCATCTCCTCCTCCTCTTCTGAGGAGTCATAACTCCTCATGCTGGCATCCCTGGGACTTCCCACTGGGCACTCTCCAAAGGGAGGGGTCTGGAGCGTCACCGTGACATGGGAGCAAATAAGAGTAGCTACAAGTGCTGAAAAGAATACCTTCGGGTGCTAAAAAGAACAGCTACAGGTGCTGAAAGTACAAGTAAATTCCTGAATATTATCTTGATAAAAAACCTACTTACTTATTTTTGATTTTGTAATGATTCAATTTTTGTTTGTTTTATAAGGGGAAATACTTATACTTGTATCTGTGCTCCAGCTGCAGTTTTCCCTGGACGTCCAGATCTAAATATCCTGTAAAATAACTAGTTTCAGTCAATTCAATTTGAAATGTCCATGGTGTAAACTGGGTGCAAATGAATATTCCGAGTGATTTCATCAGCTTGTGGAGAGATGGACTGGTGTCTGGATAAACACACAGCACACTGTCAAGTCTCTGCAACCAGCATCCGAAAATTCAAATGGGATTTTCATCTGGAGTTGCAAAAACAGATCAATACTCTGCTACAGGCCCTTCCACTGCAGCTGCCTTCCTGTTTTCTGTTAGTGGATTCCACATGTTATCTTGGTCCTGGTGAAACAGGGTTTATCAGGAGCATCACCCCCAATTTCACTCCAGCCACTCAGCAGTTGTGCTTATTTGGAGCTGTTATGGGTCCTCTTATCAGACAGTATCAGTATCAGGGGGTTTGATAGGATGGTGGAGGTTTGATAGGATGTTGGGGGTTTGATGGGATGGTGGAGGTTTGATAGGATGTGGGTGTTTATTAGGATGGTGGAAGTTTGATAGGAGGGTGGCCCACCACCATGACGGCTTGATTTCTGTTCACCTGTGAGTTAGTGCAGCACATCGGTGTCGATTTTACATGCTGGGCCCACAGCAGGTGAATCAATGAGGAGGAAGATCTGCCTGAAATGATGCTGACTTGGCTGGGCGATCTATCAGGGAATGCCTTAAAATACTGGCACGCCTGCTGAGATGGGGGACAGAACGCAAGTGGAGATCAACTGTTATCCGGTTAAATTGAATATTTTATTGTCAGAAACTACCTTGTTAAAATTCTTCTCTTTCACCATAGAAATTTGGCTGCATCTAAAATGGACTGATTTCATCTTCATAAACAATCTGAGACATAATGCTTGATAATACTTCATAATGCTTTATAATGCTTCATAATTTTTTATGTCTCATCACACTGGAGTACTTCAGGTTCCTTTAATTTTCTTCTTCCCTTAATAATGCTGACTTCACTGGTTTTAGAATCATTGAAAAAATATAACAAAGGACTTAAAGTAAAAAAGTTTACCAAATCCTTGTAAATCTTTCAGATCAACATGCAGGATGGTTTCATAGTAACATGTACCTGCATGTGAAATTCCTTCCGTTCTGCTGTTTCTCCTGCTGTTAAAAATGTGCACATGACACAAACAACATTCAATGTTCTGTTCTTGTCACCAGAAACATTCCATGTGTTCCTGCTACCAGAATAACAACCCAAGACCGTAGGAGGGATGCTAAAGTACCTCAACAGTTTTGTGTTTGATTGGCTCCCAAAAAGGTCAAGCCATTAATGAAGATCTGTCATAATATGCAAAATTCCAAACTGCTGTTTTGTAAGGTGTGGAAAAGCTTTTGGTTATATATCTATCTTGCTCTATAAATCCTCCATAGCCCAAAGGTAATTTCACGCCTAGCAGTGTCAGTGACTACGTCTGTTTCTTGGCCTTGCCAAGCGATCATATTTCTACAGATTCTGCCGAAGACATCAGAGCTCCATCATCTGAGCGGAAACCTCACCCGGCTGGAACGTCTGCTTCGTCCCTCCTGCTGGTCCCTTTTAACAGCCATTCGGTGGTGCAGGGAGGTGGGAGGTTGTTGATCCACAGGCAGCCTCAGTTCTCCGGCTCGGCCCCGGTGTCTCAGTGGAGCCTGAGACGAACAGGGAGAATGAAGCGCCCCGGCGGTTGTGCGGGGAGCAGGAACACTGAGGTGTAGAGCATTGCTCCTCTGCACGCCATCAGGAGGCTGTGCAGTGCATGGTAAACACCTTCTTTTCTGATGCTGTTGTCTTCCTGCGCGATTTCTGCAGGGACAAACGCACGACGACTGTCTGTGACACTAGAGGCAACAGGAAACCTGCTTCAGATGGCCACGGTTTAGAGCACATAGACGGTTCTGTGATGAAACAGAGTCTACAAAGGTAAAGGCTCGCAAAAGACATTGCACTGGTAAACAATGAACCAAACCCACCTGGTCACGGGACCCCGCGTGAACTGTGATGTTATCTCCATAGTTTATGTGCTCAGGCTAACTGTTATCGCCCCATGCTGAGCTGCAATACACCTGCTGTGAAGAAGCCATTCGTTGGGTGATGGTGAGAGGACAGAGGCTGAAGCGGCCAGAGGTTCACTGGGAACAGGTGGAGGGCTGACCACGCTGTCTTAACACAGCCGATAACGCCGTATCTGCTGAAGACATTTCGAGAGCAAGAGCTTAAAGAGGTTTCTTCCTCTAATGACACTGATGAATGGTCGTGTGTGGGCTCAGACATTGGCAATTGCTTTAATTAAAATGAGTGGGGGTAAGGTTTGAGGTTGTGGGATTAGCTTGTCACTGTCACCTCCGCTACAGTCAGCCCTGTTTAAACACTTCAACCTCGGAATCCTGTAATGAGTGTGGCCATTTTCTGAGGTTATACCTCAAGGAGAAATCCTGATGGAACGGTTGCAAACTCCAACTCAGGAATGGTGTTCAAAATCAGCAACAGCAACAAATCGTGGTAAGCAGTGTTCAACCTCAACCTCGAACCCAGTTATGAGACTCTTTGCTCATCGTCAATGTGCAACTAATTTGTCCATTTTGAATTTCACCTTTTCTCTCTCCCTCCTTACAGCTTCCACTTTCACACTGCTTACAGGGACCATGGCTACGTTCACTTAAAAGGTAGGAATGACAGCTCAAGATCATTTGAGTTGACGATTGTAAAATATTTGATGTTCGGTGCAGTTTCCATAAGTTCCGAGCAAAAAGCCACTGGGAATTTTTCAGTAATTACCTCTTTAAACTCCAGTACATTCTGCCCACTGTTCTTCCAGACAATTAGAGAAACTCTGCCTAATTTATACTCAGTGGTGACATACAGGCACTGGGTCGTAAAGCCCCATAATTACCCTTCAAAAATACGCCAGAGCTCATTGCACTGACGTTAATTAGTCGAACAGTCAAAAAACTTGAGGTGGCAGTCTCCCAGCCCTGAAACCGAACAAAACCTCGATTGATAATTGGTGCGTGCTTTTGGAGTTCAAAGCCTCCTCTTCTGTTTCTAGGTTAATCAGACACTCTGGATGTTGGGCTCCTCAAACAGTTCCTGCGCTTTTGTTAGGGATCTGAGAGGTTGTTTATTAAGGGTTTCCTCTTGTAATCCTGTGAGTATCAGTGCTGTCGGTGGTCTTTTTCCAACAGAAGCGCTTTGCACACAAAACATTTAGACTTTACTGTGCACTTAAGCATTTTCCTCCACGTTCCTTTATTGTGCATGTGAAATATTTTTCTATCGCTTTCAGTATGGAACACATTATTACATCCTTTGGAGACAGTTAGCCAGATCCCATTCTGAGCTTCTGGTTCTTAAAAGTGGCAGGACGGAATAATCCATTTTGAGTTTGGCAACATTCAGGAACATGCGTGTCAAAGACTGCTGGGGTTGTTTACCCTGTCATGTTCACCCTGAGGGTGAACAAGACCGGCCCTGACACGAGCCTGTTCAGCAAAGATTCAGGGCACTGGCGTTCTGCAGGACCCTGATACCATGGGACCCTGTTTTCTTTTAGTTCTGCACTGTTCATTAATTGCAGGCTCTTTATGTTTTTACATTTTATATATTATTAAAAACAAATTTCATAATAGAAGTCTTCTATGCTTGTGTTTGTGAAGCAGCTTCAATCGGCTTGTGTATGAAATGTGTTGCGCGAATAATTCAACCATGCGACTGTGATTTTTCAGACTCTCATATGAATGTGAAAAGTCTCTGAAACTCAAGTGGCTGATTAGAACCCTGGAGAGTAATTAGACGAGACTAAGCTTCATGACTTTCCTGTGACGTATTCTGGACATTGCTGTAATTGCCTACTTCATGCAGAGCAGGACTAAGGATTGTGGTTCATGGTGACTACAGTTCACTCAGTAGGGATTTATGGTGAGAAATATGAAACATACATAGACTGAATCTGCACAAATTTGAATCTGATCTTGGTGAAAATGAAAGCAAACTCAAATGAAGGGAAAAATTCAAATGAGCTCACAGTGTTGATTTCTTACTTGTTGGTTATCAAAACTAAATTTGTTTGCCTTCGTCTGACAATTAGGGTTAGGGTTAGGGGTTAGGATTATGATTATGATTAGGGTAATGTATTGAGGGAGCACCTACCTTACTACCTCACTGCTAAATATGGATATAGCTCTGTATAATGGCATATGCTGGAAATGTAAACGTAATATTTCTTACAACATTCCGAATGTACCTTTCATTTTCCGCCTCATTTCCAGAGCACCAGCACAGAGCCCATCTCCCTGTCTTTCTTTTTCCACAGCAGATCGATTGGAATGGTGTTATGCATCCCTCTGGAAGCTCTTCCCATGTGTGTGCTCAGACCGGCCTAATCGATCCACGCTTCTGTTTCTCAGTGTAACGATGCCGAAATGCTGACTTGGGTACATTAGACCTCCTGTCCCGCATGGCTTCCTGTGCTTCCTTGGCAGGTTGTTGCTTATTCCCCATGAAGAGTACTTTTCCTCTCGTCGTTCCGCACACACAGCTCCTGTGATGCTGTGTTCGCTTCTCAGGGTGGGAGGGAGTCAGAGAGGGTCAGAGAGGGTCGTGGAGGTCGGTGGGGGTCAGTGGGGATTGGTGAGGGTCAGTGGGGGTTGGAGGGCGTCAGTGGGGATTGGTGAGGGTCAGTGGGGGTTAGCGGGGGTCAGTGAGGGCCAGTGGGGGTTGGAGAGGGTCTGTTAGTCAGTTGGGGTGAGAGGGGGTGGGCTGTTGGTTTTGAGTGCCAGATCTTTACTGCAATCATGTCATTGACGCCACTGCAGCCCCTAAATCACAGCGACCTTATTAATGCACACTGGTTACTGCACACACGCTACTGCATGCACGTCCCTGCACGCTCGTTACTGCACTATATTTTCCTGCGCAGTCTTTGCACAGTTTGATTCCACCTGCGGGTGTTTGGTAAAATGACGACAACAGAAACATCATCCACAAATCACTTCCATGTTCTCTTAGGCGCAGAGATGGGCACTCGAGTGAGCAACACTAGTCGTAGTCGCAATTAAGTCGCCTACCAAAAGACTTCAGTCTTGACTTGAATCTCATCCCTAATGACTCTCGACTCGACTCGGGCTCGTCCAAAAAGACTCATGGACCATAAGAGTCAGTCCATTATCCAGACGTGCGTGAGTTGTAGAAAAAATAATTTCTTTGTGTGTTTATTTTGCCATTATTCCAAATCACCACTTTTGTTTTGGTGATTTAGGGCGCACCCCTTTTCTCGTGCCATATCACAACATTGCTTATCGTGAGCTCCTGTCCCTAAGCTTATCCTGGTATTGACTTGAGGCTTGACTTGGACTCCAGTCAAAAGACTTGACTTGGACTTGTATTCTGCGACTTTTGAACATCTCTGCTTAGGCGACTCAGATTAATACTAATAACTCAGAAGTAATTTGAAAATATGTAGCAGTTAACAGTGAGGAAAGAGTGGAATTTAAGATGTTAAATAGGTCATTTTGGTTAGAGTTAAAACTGTGGCATTAGCCTGTGGGAAATGTGGTGTGTGAAGTGAGTGAATCAGTGTAACCAGTATCTGCTAATGACTCAGGGTTAGGGTCAATGTGAGCACTACATACACAAGCATTACATGAAGGTTTTTATTCATATAGTTATTATTCATATTCTAATTATTTCTCCCTCATGGCTTTTGGAAATAAGCAAAGCTCTCAAATGTGCAGTCAGGTTATTTTTCAATGGGAGGGGAGACAGGATGCAGATGTAATGTTTATTTGGGGCAAATCCATAATCATGATCCATGTAACAGTCTGGACTTCAGCAACCCAGAGACAGAGATGCACAGCCTGAAAACATCAGGACATGTAGCACAGAAACCAGGAACAAATGAAACACCGAAGATAGACTATGACAGGAAGACACAGAGTATAAATATACAACTACTAACAGGGGGAAACAAGACACAGGTACACACAGTGAGGGGGGGACACAATACACCTGACAAGGCAGGGACACAAACAAAACCACATGGCACTCGGCATCATGGGAAATATTATGCCAAAGGACGGAAACTGTGACACAAATGATAATTTGCACGCACAATAACTAATGTTTCAAATTAGATTACTAATCAGATAAAACCTGTGACAACATAGATTAGATTGCTACTGATTTATATTAGCCCAGTAGTTATTCAGATCAAGTTACTAATTACTGAGTATACACCAGTACTTATTTAGATTTTATCACTAGTTAATAAGATTAGAACAGTACTTTACCTGTTTACTTATGTTTACATAAGAGTAGTAAGACTATTGCACGTGGCATGAGAAAATGCCCAGAAATGACCTACCCTGGGGTATGAATACATACATTAGGGTTAGGGGTCAGGGTTAGGTCTGGGGTCAGGGTATAGGGTCAGGGTTAGGTCTGGATAATTATGTCTCTATAAGATACAAACATAACAAATATGAAATATGTACACAAAAACAAACCAAAAAAAATCTACAGGTCTTGAAGTTTTCATCTACTGGTACATTACACCAGGCTTCTTTCAGGACATCCCAGAGTGTTTGTTTGTGCTACTGCTCAAGTGTAAGCACAGACCACCCAGTGCTTTATAGGTGCTGTATATGGTACAGTGGCAGGCCCAGTAAAGTCAGTTTTATAGACTCAAGTTAAGACAAAGTTAAGAACAAAAAGACAGTTGCTTTAATGTTTACATTTCATCACAGCATAATATTCACAGCAAGGATGCAAAATAAAACTTTCATTGTAAAAATCATTGCATAGTCTATTTCACAGTTAAATCTACTTGAAGACAATGTGTCTAATGTCTCTTTCATGTCTTTTACATGTACTTTGAGATAATGTGTCTGTCTGTTTCATAGCCTTCAGCGTGGATGCCTCCTGTCCTACACCTCATCCCCTCCTACACCTCCTTCTATACTTCCCCCCTCCTACACCTCCTTCTATACCTCCTCCCCTCCTCCTACAACTTCTCACTTCTGTGCACATTTTACATATTTAACTGCTTTGACACATACAGTTCAGCTCAGGTAGGAGTAATGAGGTGGTTAAATTGATTGTGAAATTTGTTCACAGTATCATACTTAAGCTGTTGTATAGTGTCTACAGCATCCCGATTCTGGTTCTATCCCAACCCCCCACCCCAAAATTGCCAGACAACATTTGCCCCCCTGAGTCCCAGTAAGCCCAGAATATTGATTCAACAGTCGGGGGTGGTGTGCGTGTTCTACGAAGCCTCGTGTTCAGCCTTCCCTGCTGAGAAGCTTCTCCAAACACTCTGTGCTCTCTCTCCCCGTGTGGCTAGGAACAAGCCAGCTGCCGCTCTCGTGTTTTGCCGTGCGAGCGGTTTCCAGCCGGGCGACGCCCGCTGCAGTCTCCGCTCCCGTCTGGGGGCTCCGTAATTACTCCGGAAGGGAGCCGCGCTGCCGGGAGGAGAACTTCAACAACGCTTCAGACGTTTGCCTCTCCTCCCCAGGAACCGGGCCACTGAGCCTGTTAACAGGTTACCACTCATCGGGGGGCGTGGCAAACGGGAGGTTCCTTTAGACTGCAGGGAAAGTGTGTGCCCATGAACATGAGCTGTTCACGTCTGCTCAGGAGGCCAGACCGCCCAGGAGAAGGAGTGTCTCCACTCTCTGTACCTTAGTGGGAGTGAGAGAAGAGAATATGAATTATTACTTAATGAACTATCGCCTGTCATGGTGTAAAGTAAACCTGACCTTCGACCTTCGAATCTGTTGGAACTAAGGATGTAAGCTCTCTCATTGTTTGTTTCCAGTAATAAGTGCTGCTAATGTTAAACACACAACGGTGTGCTCTTGCATTGTAAGAAACAGTGACAAGTGAGGGATAAAGACACTCTGTTCATTCTGAAGTACTGAATTGATTGGCTGCAAGAATCGTGTGGGACTGAGTTCATTTCCCAGGGTCTTTACTCCCTCATGTGGGAGTGTGTTATTGAAGAAAGCTCATTGCTAAACCTCAGGACATATTTACTCTTAGAGCAAGAAACTGCATATATTAGTGAACAAGCTATAAAGTAAAGTCAGTTTTCAGTGTATCAAACAAAAGCCCAAAACTAGGGTTAGGGTCAGATGGCTGGGTTGGATAAGGACGGGCTGAGGAGGTTCTGATTGCCAAAGGTTTGTCGTTTGTTGAAAAGGGGTGAAAAAAAGAAGCGTCTGCTCAAATCGTAAACATTTTACAGCAGAGTTAATGCTGCTACTTGGTAACAGAAAGAGGGAGAGAGAGACCGAGAGACGTTGCCATAGCAACCGCAGGGCCCATATAATGGAAGTGGAATTTGAACTTCCAAATTCTTTTCATTTCCCTCAATTAAGAAATTGAACTGTGGCAAATGCCGGCTGTAATATCAGGGCCGGCGTATAAGGAGAGCACACTGATCATGCGTCACTGTTTCGGTCTCGGTGCTGAACATCTCCAGTCAAAGATTCTGAGAGCCTCCATTCTTCAGATGAATAAGCGCTTACCTAGTTCACACCTCTTTGGCTCATCTGAACTAGTATCAGGTTTTAGTGACGGACTCTGTGGTCCACAGTGACTGACTAAGGGGTTAAGGGTTTCCATGACTTTTAAATGTACAGCACTCGCTGAAGCCGCTGGCTTGGACTGAGAAGTAGGCCTTACTGAAACTGTCAGTGTTAACAGCTCTGGGGAATTTTTGGTTGAGGCAGACGTCACAAAATATCCTTTACACTGCCATCCTATCTGCTCACCCCTCTCTGATTGCACTCCCCTCTCACTCCTTCTCTATCTCTTCTCTCTATTCTCACTCTCTTCTTTTCTCACTCCTCTCTATATCTCACTCCTTTCACGCCTCTCCTTTCTGTACCTGAACACAGGGCACAGAGCAGCATTCTTTAAAAATGACCCTGAGACCTGCCACAGCCCAGTGCTTTAATCCAGCATTCTGTCACTTCCAATTTGGCACTGCTTTGGTAAACAGCTCTTTTGAGAGATGTGTGCGTGTGTGCGTGTGTGTGTGTCTGTGTGTGTGTGTGTGTGAGAATGACTGAGTTGAGTGTGTTTGTGTGTATTTGTGTGTGGTCAGCCACAGACATACTCACTAAATCAAAGTCAAGTTGACCTCTGAAAGCCTCGGCCTGTGCTGGCCAATCACGCTGATCTACAGCAGACTAGCACACACAAAGGAAGATAATGCATGTCTGAGAAAATTCATATCTACACTTCAGGACCTGCGATGAGTCCTTGTGTGAGGCTCCTCCAGCATGGTTGGGTGAGCATACCCCCTTTCTTCCTCCGGCATCATTTATCCCTTATCATGACACATTTTCCAAGTCCGCTCATGCAGCGTGTGGTGAAGTGGTCACACATTGGGGGTGACGTGCATTTTGCTGGCCAAAACGAGCAGAGTTCCGCCACTCCACGCACGCACGATCATGGGATTACACACGGAAGAGCGGTCCTAGCTGGAGCCATGATAGATTCCTGACCTCTGACCTCTGATGCACAGTGGGTCCAATATGTTTGAAAGCCTCTTAACAAAAATAACAGTGACAAACCATGGGTAATTAAAAAAAGAAATAAATCCCCTGAGTAGGATTCTTCCATCATCACAGCCAGTCATCCAGCCCTTTTCTACCCTACAGAGAGAGATAGGGAGAGAGAGAGAGGCATCAGTGTTCTCTGTTTATTTTCCAGCATCATCATCATCCTGATTTTGTCTCTTCAGAGAGGAGTGCTGACTGATCTTCCTGCCCTCCCTACTACACACTGAGTGTTCAGTAGTGGAACAGGGCTCTGTGGTTGGTCAGCAGAACGGGGCTCTGTGATTGGTCAACTAAGAACCAGCTGCAGTCCACCAGAATTGATTCTTCGGGTCTTTTCTGAGTTGGTTGCCCTGCGGGAGGAGTGTTGGGGGGCATGCGACTTCCCTCTTGAGTGAGTGAGTGACAGGAGAGTGGGTAAGTGTGTGTGTGTGTGTGTGTGGGGGGGGGGGGGGTGTTATCCATTTTCCCAACTTGGTCCATAAATGTTCTGAGAACACAAGGACAGTAGGAGAGGACATGAGAGGAGAGACATAAGAAAGGAGAGAGGAGGAGAGCAGAGGAGAGAGAGAGAGGAGGGGAGCAGGGGGAGGAGATGCAAAAGAAAGGAGGGGAGAGGAGAGGAGGGAGGAGAGAGGAGGGAGGAGAGAGGAGGGAGAGTGGGGAGGAGGGAGAGTAGAGGAGAACAAATCAAAAACAGCCCTGCTGGATCAGGGTGTGAAGCTTCACTGTGATACAGAGCTCTGACTGGAACACTCATCTATCCATCACTGGAAAGATCCCTCCTCCCTATGAACCTGTTTCTATCCACGTCTCAGAGGTTTTAATCATGTCTCTAATGCTTCTTATTTACTGACCCCAAGCATTTATCTACTCATTCATTCTCTATGTGTAATATTTTACACTGTTCTGAACTTACACACATTTCCTGTCATATTTTTCATAGATGGAGTGATTTGTACCCAGCAGTTTGAGCATAGCTGCTCATACAGGAGGTCTGCTGCTGATGAGACTAATGAAACAAGCATCCTTTGTTTTACTGCATCGCTGTCTCAGTTTGTGCAGGTATATCCTCTAACACATGTTCATTAGGCACGCTCGGTGTGTTCCGCTAGAACACAGCAGCAGTGCTGTGCATGTGACATGTTTCTGCTCTAATGCAAAATGACTTCAGGAGGTTGTAGGCTACATAATATATTGGATGCTTTAATATGTCACACTGCCTTTTCTCATCCCTGTCATCTCCACATCATCTCGTATGAACCCTGTCATCTCCACGTCATCTCCTATGAACCCTGTCATCTCCTATGAACACTGTTATCTCCATGTCATCTCCTATAAACTCTGTCATCTCTGTATCATCTCCTGTGAACTGTCATCTCCACGTCATCTCGTACACACCCTGTCATCTCCACGCCATCTCCTATGAACCCTGTCATCTCTACATCATCTATGAACCCTGTGATCTCCACGACATCTCTTACACACACTGTGTCATTACCACATCATCTCATACACACAATCATCTCATCACAGTCATATCTACGTCATCACCTATGAACCCTGTCATCTACACATCATTCCCTACACACCCTGTCATCTCCATGTTATCTCCTACACAACCCTATCATCTCCTATGCAACTATTCTTGAGACTCTTATCTATGAATGAGTTGTTGTTGTCCCAGCATGCCCCAGTGTATACCTCGCCTGGACAGCAGATCTTCTCAGTCCTGAACCCATCAGCACAAGCACCGTTCTCCCCAAAACTAGACTCCAGCATTACGGCGTCTGAGAGGTGGAAGAGAAGAAGCACCTGGGTTCTTCACCTCACATCTCTGCTTGCAACGTGGCAGAAAGCAAGACTTGGGCCATCATTTAATTTACAAAGGTATACAAATGACAGGACAGAAAGAAAAGAACAAAGAGGTTCGGACCACTCACCTACATTTACTGACAAATATGATTTTGTTCTACTTAGACTTCAATGTGGTTGGGAGAAATATATATATTTTTTCCTGGCCACAGAAAAATAACGTGTGTCATTGTTTCAGATTTGCAATGTTGTCTCTAAAAGCCAGAGTCAGGTTAGCAAAAAAAATACAAATCAAATCTATTATTTATGCAGTGCATTCTTATGGTCCAAGGCCATCTTTAGGGAAATGCATATAAACACAGAATAATGTATAAACCAACAGCAAAATGTAGAATCATCTTTAAAGGCACACAAAGAATTTTAATCTGAGTTGTGAGAGACAACAATTCTGCTCCAGTAAACAATGGTTTATTAATTTTCAAACACATACTAGGCAGGGAATGACAACAGTCAATAAGATGGGATGTTAATTTATCAGGAGGTTCACGCTCCCATGGCCCACCTGATGTTCCAGCACTGACTGATACCACCTGTTTTCAGGAGGGCATGTAAGATGCAGTGAAGTGAACAGTGTTTTAAGATGAATGTCAGTGATTTTATAACAATACAAAGTTCTAATTCTTCAAAATGATCAAATGCCTGTCCACCCCATGCTGGCTCTTAGAAGACTACAGTTACACTCTCAGTTGGACTCTACCGTGCTTCTATGCATCCTGTTTTTGTTGGTTTCCTGTGTTTTTCTTTACTTCCTAGTGTTATTCCATGTGCTTTTGGTTTTTGTTCTGAGCTAGCCCTCGTTTAGTTCTCTGCCCTCTTTATTGCTACCGTCTGCTCCTTGTTAACTTCTTCTGCAGTTGCCTATTTTATCCCTGTGTTTGCACTGTTTGCTGGTTGTTGTAAGTGCTGAGCCCTTGTTTGCGCTTTTATTTGTTCAGCCTGGTTTCTGTTGTGTTTCTTTCAGTTCTTTTGTTCTTAGTGTTCATGTGTAGTGTTGTGTGCTCTGGATGTCTCTGTGACTTCCGCGAATGCTTCTCCGCGAATGTGTCCGCCTCATAGTCACTCCTCGTTACGTACGCACAGCGAACACAGAGACACGGTGGTACAAATTAACAACAGGAGATATGGTGCATGGACGGATCTACTCACACACAGCCCACACCCACTATAGTATTACTGACTGGCCTTCTGATAGGAATACTGAATCTGCATCTGCAGTATCTGCAGTATCTGCAGTTAACAAAGCTCCATTTAAGAATGCTTATTGCAGCTAGGGGGCGCCGTGTTCTTTGTTAATGTTTACCGGGAACTTTTATTCCCATGGTATTTTGCGTTCGTGTTGTTTTCTTTGCTTCACTGTCAGCATCAACGACCAAGTTGCTCCTATTTGTAAAAGTCTCATCGGAATTGTATTCGCAATCCTTTACCATCTAAGAGTGAGTCTTTGGTATGAGCTTCCTTCTCATAGCTCACCAGCAGGCAAAGTGGTGTGTACATTTATTTTCTAGTTTATCAGATGTTTTTTTTTTTCTGTGTAAGTGAAAATGTGCTTGCAGTCTGTCCTCCGTGTGTGCTTCTCTTAGTCCTGTTGATGTGATGACACCGTGTGAGTCTAAAGTGTTGGTGTGTACTGAATCCCAGCATTAAAACATCAGTGATAGAGCCAGAATCTTCCATGTTGTGATGAAAGGAGACATAATTAACACACTCATCTTTCATTTGACAGAGGTAATCTTATGAAGGATTAAAAAATTTGTAATCTAAATGGAACACAGAACCTGTCCTGAAGGTATCTGTTGCATTTGTACTTTGCTCTGTGATGACAAGTGTCATTGGCATTGGGGAAGTATAATTTTCTAGCACAATAGCTCAGTAATTGAGTTATAACACTGCTGATTCTCTCAGTAGCTCGATCAGTGAACTTATAACACTGCTGATTCCCACCAACTACCTTCAAAAGCTACCCAACATGTCAAGTGGCCAACACAAGTCTAGTCTTTTTAATCTATCCTTTTTTTGTTCTTGAGGCTGGGTCGATGTTTCGGTACTGCATCATTGTTCTGACTAGCCAATCAAATGTTAGGACCAGAGCTATCCCTTTTAGAAAATACAATTGATGGTACTATAACAGTGGTTTTATAAAATTGTACCCACAACTCTAAAGAAAGAGACCACCATGGGTAGGATTTCAAAAAACTCTAGAAAAGGCAAATTAAGTTCTGACAATTTCCTGTACAATCATAACTGAGGAAAGGCAGTGTCAGTGCCCTGCACAAACACTACTTCTGGAAACACACACACACACACGACAGTGTAGAACAAGCAGATATTCTGGATGTTTTTTACAATAAAAAGCAAAGCAACTATTGTTAATTAAAGTTAGTCTATGAAAGGGTCATACTGCATTTCTCCAAGGCTGTAATAGCAGGATCCACCAGTGTGATCACAGAGATGAGTTTTCAGCTTGTTTCTCTGGAGATATAAAGGCTCAGATAGACGTTCTGTTTTCCAGTGAAGAGAGGCTCTGGAGTGGGAGCCAGTGGTCTACTGCGTTGCCGAAGACAGACAAGACATGAAGTCGTGCGATGGCGTGTTCAAGTGGGGGAGACATCGTCTCTGCGGCCCAGGCAGCAGTGGAGATGTATGCGCTCTCAGATTGATCTCATCAGTAATCCCCTGGAGAAAGGTTTATGTGCAAGTGGCGTATGTGAAAAATGATTGGCTCTCTGGGTGTGAAGAGCAGGGCACCCTCTCCAGCTGTGTTCCTGAAGGGTCCTGTTCTTGTTGTTCATAACGTCATGAATTTCATTGCAGTGAGTGCAGCTGAGGCTGTGACGACTGGTGTGTTGTGAGGACCAGGGTACTGCTCTGTAAATACAGTGAGATGTGTGGTGTTTGTCTGCAGGCTGAGGTGTGTATGGTGTGTGTCTGCAGGCTGAGTTGTGTGTCTGCAGGCTTGGGGCTTAGGTCTGGCTGGGGTGTATTCTATCGGGTCTCCTTCCAAGGTCAAGCTGCTAGGACTCCCAGACAGACCTGAGCTCTAACATGTGTTTAAGATGATCTGTCTGATCTGAATATCTGAAAGATGATCAGCTGATTGATCCAAACAGCCTTGGAACGAGCTCTTTAAACCACAGGGCTGTCACGTCTGGGTGCACGTCCCAGCAGGAGGCTCCAAGGAGGTAGTGGTGATGACATGAGATGTTGAAAACGTCTCGAGTGTAAGCGTCTCCCTCCGGCTTTGTTCTAGCCGTCACGTGACCGAACAGACCTTCGACAGCAAAACCCTTGCTCAGAATATCTCTCTGCTGGACATCATCAGTAAGGAAGTAGTTCACAGGCTGTCAGAATGTGAGATGACATCATAATGCATTACATTCTAATGATAAGAGTATCAAAGAAACATTTAAAATATTCCATAGAGCTCCAACAGAATGGGGAGATAGAAGACGTCTTGGTGTGTACCCTGAATGTATTGGTGTGTATCCTGAACATGTTGGTGTGTATCCTGACCCTCTAAGTTCTTCCAGTTTCAGAAAGCTGCAGTCTGTGATTTCCTGACTAGTCAGCAAAACACTGCTAGCAATAACTTTTTATTTTTGTGCATGTTTGTTGTCGTAAGGACAAAAGAATCAAAAGACAGGAGTCTACATTCTGCGCACACTTCCTGCACACAGAGGATGTGTCAGATTGGACTTCCTGTGTGTTCTCACTTTGGCTCATGTTCACATTCTTTGACCTTGTTGAGTCTGAATCTGAGTCTCAGTTTCCTGGGAGTTTAGAGTGTGTGTGAGTCTCAGTTTGTTGATGGATGAGAGTGTCTGTGTGAGTCTCAACCTTTCCCAGGGCCTGTGACCCCCAGCATTGTACAGACCTGTCTGCTGGGCTAGGACCCCTGTCTGCTGGGCTGGGACCCCTGTCTGCTGGGCTCCTCAGAGAATAACCTTATCTCCAGCCACGCCACGTCCTTACACACTGTCCTTTGAGGACATCTAAGGGTGTTGTCTTTCTTTGCTCTTTTGTCCAGTCTAGGACAACGGGTCAGTGGGTGCAACACAAATGCCTGACAACCACTGCCTCATATTAACACCCACTGCTTCAGATCAACAGCCACAGATTCAGATTAACAGCCACTACTTGCAATTCAGTGGTGGAAGTGGGGGCAGTTGTGGGGGGTGGTTGAGTGGGAGTGGTGGGATGAATCAAATTGGTGGGTGTTAGGGAAATGTATTCTTTTTCTGAATTACCAATACTTTCATGGATTGGTAATTCACGGATAGATGGCAGCCTGATCACTATTATCTACTGACTGTGACTGTGCGGTAATCCAGCGTTCTTATGTTTTCATCCTAGTAACTAGTGTTTGAATGATATTATTAGTTGTGCATTTACATAAAAGAGGAATTAGGCTACAAGGCATTATACTAATTCTGATAATTGAAGACATGCTGGATAAACATGAGTTATTTTGGCAACATTTCTTTGTATGGTTAGACCACTACCCTTGGCGTGGAGATGAAAGCAGGCGTGTTTGTTTTCAGCAGCAGGCTTCATTGTGGTCTTCCTGCTCATCATTAGAGGCTGCTGAATTATCCTAGTCTGGCACGTGCACTTCTAATGTGCACTTTTTATGTGCACTTCTTACATGCACACTTAAACAGGTGCATGAGCACTGTGTTTGGGTAAAGAGCAGCGTGTGATGTCTTCACTCTTCACTGAGGCGCCAGTGTGTTCTGCAAAAAGTGGGCCTGCTGTGTAAATCGTCTTGGCAACAGTACAAGTATGTTCATTGGCTCATATAGGTTACTTATTTAAAACATTTTATTTGTTTTGAATATCATTATGGCCAAGTTAATGTGCAATAACATTTTCATACACAATCACAATATGGTGTGTGCGATTCTTGAAAGGGTTTTTTAAAAGCCTTTTGCATGAATTATTTCTGTCAGATGTAGCACGCTTTGGGTTTAAATGGATGCCATAAACTCTTCCCTGCCATTATGATGTCTGAGCACATGCTGAGTTAGTGGATTGTGTCAGAGGATTTGTGTTAAGTCCCAGATTTGACCCCCTCCGTCTGCTCAAACACAGACAGTAACCTTCTTGACTGCTCATTCTAGTTCTGTACCCCAGCAGTGCAGAGCACTGTACCTCATGCAGAACTGCCCATGCACTGATGCTGTTGTGTCTTGGTAATGTTGATTACATGATTGGTGGGTGATAGAAGAAGAGTAATGTAATGCACTATTATTATGTAATGCACTGACTGTACCATGACTACACCAATATACACACCTCTTACTGTACCAACACACACCACTGACTGTACCATGACTACACCAATATACACACCTCTTACTGTACCAACACACACCACTGACTGTATTATGACAACATCAATATACACACCACTGACTGTACCATGACCACACCAATATACACACTACTGACTGTACCAACACACCCCACTGACTGTACTATGACTACACCAGTATACACACCACTGATTGTACCAACATACCCTACTAACTGTAGGATATTATATAAAATAATTACTTATTTTAATAAAATATGATCAAAGTAAACCTAACTGTTTGCACCCAGTGTGACTGAGGTCAGTGGGTATAAAATGCAGAATGTGTAGTCAGACCTCTTTTCCAAACAGAACATAATCTTTTAGGTTGTTATAGTGAGTCATTTCTCACTAGGTCACCAGTGACGCTTCTGCAGACGCTCTACAAAATCATGGTTGGTTGAGAGTAGAAACAATACCCAGCAAAGACCTTCGACTGGATAGTTCAGTATCTTATTAAATCAGTCATTCCCCTCTTTATCCCTCTGTCTCTCTCTCTCTCATGTTGTGTATACAGTCAGTGGTGAGAGTGGTGATGATGTCATGGCACAGTCAATGGAGGTGTGTGTGGTGGTGCAGTCACTGGTTTGTGTCAATGGTTTTTCTTCAACTGAGTGGTTCTGAGTGGTTCTTATTAAAATAGCTATTCCCCTCTCTCTCTCTCTCCTCTCTCTCTCTCTCTTCTTCCCACTCTGATTTTCCTGTCTGTGTAAAGTGTACTTACTACATTACAGTAAAGATCAGCCTTTTCTCCATATGTTCCCTCTACAACATGCTTGAGTGGCCCCCTCCCCCCCAGAAAGACATATTCAGTAAATCTCCACAGTAACGGTGTACTATATATTCATTTGCCCTAGTCTCTTTGTCACCTTCAGCTGATCTATTGTGTTCGTGAGGAAGAAGTGTATCCTAAAACCAGTCATGTACAGAGAAACCGGTCAGCTGAACACTGCATTCACAGCGCTTGAGTAATGAATAAGAAGGTGTGTGCTTATAGCAGATCCTGCCATACACAAACCAATTATAGTGTAACTGGTGTGAAAGATGGTGAGACTACTTACTGAAAAAACAATGGGTGTCATTATGGTTTGAATAGTCTAGTGCATTGAGGAGTGTTTACTTCATTCTGACATATGGGAGTAATTAGCTAAAAACCTGCATTGGGTGTGTGAAATTGGGCAAAAAGCGCTCGTTTGCACTTCTGTGGTCTCTATGACTACGGTTCTGTAATCCCCAGTTCTTCAGTGCTGTGATCTCCAGTTCTTCAGTGCTGTGGTATTCAGGATGTCAGTGCTGTGGTATTCCCAGAATTTCAGTGGTGTGATGTACAGTTATTCAGTGCTGTGGTATTCAGGATCTCCATACTGTGGTATTCAGGACTTCAGTGGTGTGATGTACAGTTTTTCAGTGCTGTGGTATTCAGGACCTCAGTGCTGTGTTATTCAGGACCTCAAGACTGTGGTATCACAGCACTATACTTTATGCACATAAACACAGTGAGGAGACATGGGAAGAGAATATTTATTCACAGAGCTTGTTTAACCCTATTTTCAGGTCTGTAAGCATGGGGTCAATGCCCACACACAGATCATCAGTGTGTGTGTGTGAGGAAGTGTGTGTGTGAGGAAGAGAGAGAGAGGGAGGCTTTGCGTTTTGTGCTAGTGTTCCCCTGTCTCTCTCGCTAGCCTGATTTGGTCATTTTTGAGACCAAATCCTTGTCGGATTGCTTGGTCAACCGCTACCTGCTGACCAAGGTGCTGAAGTGGGGTCTCCATCCGCATGTCTCTACAGACAGGGCATACAGGATTTACAGGACAGACAGGACAGACAAGACAGGACAGAACAGACTGGACAGAAAGAACAGACAGAGGCTGGGACAGAAACCCTTTACAGCCAAGCCTAATTTTACCATGGCCAGTTTTAGCAGCATGGTCTATACTTCAGCTGGGACACAAAGCATGACCATCAGTACAGGAGATCAGACTTTGTCCAGAGACTTCATCTGTGTGTGTGTGTATGAGAGAGAGAGGGAGATAGAGAGATAGAGAGAGAGTGAGAGAGAGAGAGGAAGAGAGAGAGGGAGATAGAGGGATAGAGAGAGTGAGAGAGAGAGAGAGAGAGGAAGAGAGAGATGGAGAGAGTGGGATAGAGAGAGAGAGGAGCTTTGTGACATTACCGCAAACCTCTGAGCTGTCAGATCAGTGTGCTACAACTCACTCACTGTGGACACAGAGGCAAACAGGTAGAAATCAGGATTGAAGTAATGTAGCCTTTGTGCAGAGTGACACCTTATATCAGGAGGGTCAGAACTGTGCCCCCCCCCCCACACACACACAGACTGTTGTATCACCCAGGACGAAACATCAAAGATCCAGGAGTACAATAGGAAAACGGCCCCAAGTGATGAAGTGTTTGGTGAATACCTCAGACGGCAGGAACCTGAGGAGGAGTAGGAACCATCATGGGAGGATAATCCGCTGCATGGTGTGTACCACCAGCAAATAATGGAAGTGTCTGATATGGAGAAATCCCACCAGTGGCTGGGCAAGGCTGGACTCAGAGACAGCACAGAGGTGCTAATCATGGCAGCACAGGAACAAGCTCTCAATACAAGATCTATAGCGGCTGGATCTACCACACCAGGCAGGACCCCAGATGCAGTCTGTGCAAAGTCACCCCAGAGACGACCCAGCACTTAACCGAGGGATGAAACATGCTAGCAGGCAGAGTGTGCCGGGAACGCTGTAACCAAGGGGCTGTGGAGTATACGGGAACATCTGTGCCAAGTAGAGGCTGGAAGTCCCATGGTCAAAGTGGGAGGAAAGTGGTGGATAATGACCAAGGTAAGATACTGTGGGACTTCCTCATTCAGAATACATACATACGTATATATATAGATATGGACACAGGATACGTCTGACAGGGGCAGTCGTGCCCTTCTGAGACATCCCGCCAGCTCTTCTAAAGTCTTTCTACTTCCTGTCTGTCATCCCTGTCCCTATTAGAGTGTTTCATCATATGTGATTTCAAATTGCCATCACCAAGAGACCTGAAATAGCTTCACAGCACACAAATTAAATTTACCACAAAAATGATCATCTGCAAAGTGTAATAGCACTGTTGGGAGTGAGTAATCTGGACATGTGAAAATGACTTAGCCCTGTCTTAATTTCTCTGCGTCTAGACCACGTGTTGTAGGTGTGTGTGTGTCATGTACCTTCACTTCTTAAGCGATAAACACGTGTGTTGGTGTGGCACTGATCACACACAAAGGGGGTATCTGTAACTTATTCAGGAGAAACAGACTTAGGAACATACACAGGAACAGTTTGTGTGTCAAGTGCTGAGTTTGAGTCTAATAATGTGAATTTGGGGTTATGTAGAGTTTGAGTCTTATGTGGGTTTCTGGCCAATGAAGTTCAGGAATTTGGGGTGTTTGAGTCTCGTGGGTTTGGGGTTATGGGGTGTTTGGGTGTAATGTGGGTTTGGGGTTATGGGGTGTTTGGGTGTAATGTGGGTTTGGGGTTATGGGGTGTTTGGGTTTCTTGCCTATGAGGTTCAAGGCCTTTATGGCTCCAACACTATAAATGTAGTGATTAAACTGGCACTAAATATGGTCCATAGGTATTCATATGGACAATAACTTGTGATTAAACCCATTTTATGGATGGTTGGCGAGCACACATACACTCACACATACACACACACACCCATACACACACGCATGTGTGCACACACATACACACACAACTAATATCTTAGCATCTTTTTATGTATTTCATTATCTCCATATTTGATCCACAGGCTTGTGTGTGGGGGTGTGAGTGTAGATGTGTGCTCCATAATTTGCATAATAATGTGATTTTGTGGGGTTTGGAAAACTAGCTCTAGAGCAACACGTGTAATTTAAGAAAACTGACTGGAGTTAAAACTGGAGTTAAAACTGGAGTGGAACTGGAGTGGAACTGGAGTGAAACTGGAATGGAAAACATGCTATATTATATATGTAACTACTTTACTAGCAGTACTGACACAGAAGAAGACACAGTGATAACACAGTGAATGATAATAGAGTGTATTTCACCACATGATGCTGATGTAGCAATTACAGGGGTTAGGGGTTAGAGGTTAGGCGTTAGGGATTTCGGTTCACTCACTTCCATTGGGTACAATACCTCAAGACTCCTTGTTGGTTAAATGTTTAACAGTTCCTTCCTTTTATTAGTAGGAAATGCTTTAGCCTGGGCTAACATACTTACAGTGAGAGACCGATCCTGATCATTTCATTCACAAAATGCTTCTGACCTTTAGCCTTTAACCTGAGCTGACCAGATAGCGCATGCCGTTATGAAATTCCCCGTGCTCGGCAGTCTGCTTCCCAAAAATACCGCCCACCTCAGGTCAAGTCAAGGGGGCAAAGGTCACACATTGTCTCTCTCAACCTTATGGTGTTGCCTTATTCATTATGCCTTTGTCCTTCTTCAGAAGACTTTATTCATTATGCCTGCTCCCTGTGTTCCAACCCGTCCTATATCGCACAGCACCCTAGCAGAGCTGAGCGATAGGCAGAGCGTGAGGGTTCAAGCTTCAGATCACACACTCAACGTGACCGGAAGACGCACGAGAGCTGCAACATGGTCCTCCTCCACGTTTAGCCATCTCAATGAATCACTTCTCACAGCAGTGTTTCTCTAGTTGCAGTGCTGTAGCCCACATCAGTCCACTTAAACAACTATCTCCAAAGACTAATGAGTGCGATTAAGTATCCGATCCACACATGTTAATTACCTTTTTTGTAAGGAAATGTGAGCCTTCTTCCTGTGGTCATACATGTGCACCACACAAACCAGCCTATGTACATCAAAACATGGATGAGCAGAACAGTGTACAGTGAGTGTAGCCCCCGGCGAGCCATGCGTAATTCTGTGAACGAGCATTTTGTGTTTTTAATATCCATTCCCTTTGTGTATTCGTTTTCTATGCATTCCCTCTCTCTCAGATCTCGTCTCTGTCCCTCTCCTCTGTTTTATAACACATTCTTCCACTCTCTGCCATCCCTCTCCCTCTCTGTCCTTTCTTCTTGTGTCATAAGTGATGTTCATCAGAGCAGGGAAGGTATGTGCCAGGAGACAGGCAACAGCTCACAAAGGCAATATCACCGTTCAGCGGCCACGCGGAACCTCAGCCAGAGCGCAGAATGAGGTGGAGTTGTGCTGAGGTGGTGTCGTAGCCCAGGCTGGGACTGGAGATAATGTAAGATGCCTCTTGTGAAAATAAGGCTGGGAGTACAGAATTGATCCATCCAAACAGAACATACTACCCCCACCCAAGAAAGGTGAAAAAACCTGAGAGCATAAAGACCAAAACAACACAAATTCAGAACCAGTATAGAAGCTTTGGTACCAGCAAGGGAAAAGAAACCATCACAGAGGTGGAAAATTAGTCATCACCGAGGGGAAAATAAGTCATCACCGAGGGGAAAAGAAACCATCACAGAGGGGAAAAGAAACCATCACTGAGGGGAAAAGAAACCATCACTGAGGGAAGAAACCATCACTGAGGGGAAATAATCCCATCAAAGGGCCTTCATATCAGGTATCATGGAGAGTGATGCCTGCTTCTTATAGAAGATCTGCAGGAATCCTACAAGGATCCACAGGAGTCCTACCCGAATCTACAGGAGTCCTACACGGATCCACAGGAGTCCTACCCGGATCCACAGGAGTCCTACAAGGCTCGGTGCTTGGACTTCCTTCATTCGTTCTTGGAAACGTCTTTTGTTGTTACACTGATGGCAATCAACTCGCTCTGTCCTTTCCTGACTCATATGGTTTGTCTTGAACCACAATCCTCATTAGGATGAGGAGAGGATGTACTGCACTAGTATCCACTGCACTGGTATCTACTGCACTGCTATCTACCGCACTGGTATCTACATGGTGGAGTGACCTACCTCTGCCTGATCGAACCTCATAGTCATGCTTCTATAAACGGAAACTGAAGACCCACCTCTTAGAGCTTAGAGTTTAGTTGCCCCAGGCTTTCCCAGTCACTACTGCAGTTCGGGATATGTGATGTGAATCATCAACACAGGAGCTCACCTGTATGCTGCGGAAAACTCGTGTGGAAGAATGGTGTGATGATGGCCATCACAATTCAATCAGATAATCTCACCATGACTAATCGCATGAGATCAAGGAGCTATTAGAGGCTAATGAGGAGCCCAGAGCAAGATTTGTTTATGCTAATAGAGGTACAGCTGGTAGGCGGGGTCTAGGAGGCACTAAATCAAGAGAGCAGGTCACCAAGGATGTCGGTGTGATAAATGTATCTCTCACACCAGGTCTTCTTCCTCAGCATGAATTAGGACCTGCTCCTGCTTCTCTATGACCACCGTGACCTCCTCAGCATCTTGTGTGTGCACCCCGCCCACTGAATTAGGAAGGGACATTTATTCAGAACTGCTGTAAAGGTCAAAGGTCAAAAGTGAGACTAGAACATCCGTCTGCTTGCCATGCTCCATCTGTTCATCGATGGCAAGTTCCTAACCGCTGGGCTGTTGGCTGGACACGTCTGCTTGGCAGACCATTAGCAGTCCAGCTGTGAGACTGATTGGTAAAAACTCCAGCAACGCTGGCATGGCTGAGGTGCTCAGCGCCACACTGGCTACCGTTCCACTAGTAGGCCAGAGGCACCGCTGTGTTGAAAATGGCTTACTACCAAAATAACTCCTGGCCAATGAAGTCTGGTGGTCCTGTGATCAGAACGTTAACAGTGAGGAACGGTGTAGAGTGCGTGTGACATACCACATATGGCAATAGATGGCGTACTGTTTAAAAGTAGACCTACAAAACACCAATAAGACCCATGTGTCCAGACTGTTCACAACTTATCTGTCCAGATGTATCTGTTGAATCAGCTGGCTCTTGTACATTTGTCCTGTAGATTCGTCTTGTAGATAGTGTGTTTCCTATCCTCCCTGCTTGTGCCACTGTCATTAACTCTATTTGAAAAGTGCTCAACATGCTCATTTAAATATTAGTACCCCACCCAGACCGCTCTTGACTATGCGGGTGTGCGTGGGTGTGTGTGCGTGTGTGTGATGTGTGTGCACATGTGTGTGTGTGTTTTGGTTTGTGTGTGGTGTGTACCTCTGTGTGAATGTTCATTCGTGTATGTGTTGTGGTATGTGCCTCTGTGTATGAGAGTGTGTGTTCAGGTGATGTATGTGCCTCTGTGTGTGTGTGTGTGTGTGTGTGCATGTGTATACTGATAACAAACGAATGATGCTTGTTTTCGTGTACTAAAAACAAGCATCATTAGCATTTGACTTAGTTGAAATTCAAATGCTCTGCCAGGTCGAATTAGGTATTGAGCTGTTTCTTATGATTTTTTCTGTTTATCTTTCTATTTCTCTTTGACAGTCAAATTATTTCAAAGGACCCAAACAACCCCAAACTGCTACTGCAAATATTTTGTCCAACAGAGGAACAGAATCCATGAACAAATTGACAGAATTCATCAAGTCAAACCATTAATGAGGAACCAATTAGATATCTCATGTTCAGCCAATTACTGAAATCAACACTTGCTGTTTGCTGCTGTTTACTGCTATTCATGTGCAGATCACTGTTTGGGGTCATATTGCTAAAATTGGATGTGTGGTGATGTTGGGAAGTTGATGGTGTTAGGGATTAGTGGAGTTGGGGCTGTTGGCAGTATTTGGCATGTCACAGGTGTTGGGATTAGGCTTTTGGGGAGTTGGATGTGCTTGACTAATGGTTATGTTGGGGTTGGCATTATTGGGGATTGGGTTGTTGGGAACTGGTGGTGTTGGAGAATTTGTTATGTTTGGATATTGGTTGTTGGGGCTTGTGTTGTTGAGGGTTGTGTTGGGGAGTCTGACAGTATTTGGGGGTTGGGTGGTTAGGAGAGTGTTTGGGTATTTGGCAGTATGTTGGGGTTAGAAAGTAAACTTGTCAAAAAACATCAAATCACTGCATTTTTGTGTATGTTAAACTGTGACGCTGGTCGAGTGCTGCCCGTCATTTCATGGCTGCTCTTGCCAGACGGGCCGAGTGTTTACCGCTGCTCTGCTGCACTGCGTGTCTGCGTGTGTGCGTGTCTGCGTGTGTGCGTGTCTGCGTCTAGCCGCCTTGAGACTTACAGCCAGAGATTGTGCATTTGACATTGTTCAGACTACATTTTCATTACTGTAAAATTCATAACTTGAAAGGTTTCCCACTGTGACCTTCTGTATATTTTATTAGTACCATATACAATGCAGTATATTTTTAGATTATCTCTCCTTTCGTCCTACACCATAATTAAATTTTGTTTTTTTAATGAACCACTGCATTCATGATTTTATAGTAAATAATTTTCTGTTAATGTGCTATAGTCAATTGTTCAAAGTATTATCTCACTCTGCAGAACAGTATTAAATCATACAGGCCACAGTTGACCCGAGTCACTGGGTCAGATGATTTCAAAGCAATGCAGGTTTATCTGTACAACACTGTTCACACACACAGGCAATTCAGAGTGCTGTAAAGTGGTTTCTAAAAAAAAAAAGAAAAGAAAAAAACAGACAGTTGCTTGATTTATTGTGTAGCCTTTGGGAGGGTTAGAGCAGACGAAAGTGTATCACAGGTAGAACGCAGACAAAAAGTTGGAACACAGGAGGGAAGAAAACAAGTTTGCTAACTGGGCAAGTCCTTCAGAGACCAGCAGAGCACAGGCACCGGAAATGTCCTGTGAGGGTGTTGCTAAAAACGCTGATAAAGTGGGTTTTGACTGATTTATTAAAGAACTTCAGCTACTGTTTAGATCTCCTTATGTCTGAGTTCAGGATTTTTCTCAGAAAATGCAAAATAACTACACGGATTTCTTGAAGTAAACGAGGAGTTCAATTAAATCATGACACAGCTTCCCCAGGTTTGAATCAGTGGCAGGTTTCACAGGTTAAAGGACGGTGGTGAGTCAAACTTTCACACCCTAAGTTATTCCAGCCTCAGAAGCCCATGGCTTGGAAATCGACATCTAGTTATACCTTCTGCTTGTGAGCCACAATCACAAAACCGAATGCTCAGAAGTACTGTGAATAAAGGGATTCTGATGGAGTTACTCCTCTGTCTCCCCCTCTCTCTCTCCCTCTCTCTCTCTTTATCTCTCTGCCCCCTCTCTCTCTATCTCCTTCTCCCTCTCCCCCTCTCTCTATCCCTCTCTCTCTCTCCCTCTTTCTCTCAATTCTCTAATTTTTGCTTTCTTTCTCTCCCTCTTTCTCCAGTCAGTGCCAGTGTGGAAAATTAATTGGTTGCATAATGAGCCTCTTGGGAACTGGGAATTATTCAGGAATTAAGCATTTGTGTTGCCACGAGTGACTAAGCTAACTGATCACAGAAGTCAGAGAAGAAAAAGAGATTGGAGAGAGAGAGAAAGAGAGAAAGACAGACACCGAGGATGAGAAGAGATATAGAGATAGAGAAAGAGAGAGAGTACCACAGTTGGTCAAAGATGAAAAGGACATAAACAGGAGACACACAAACGAAGGTTACACTGCCCCAACACGGAGTGTTGTGCCCTTAAATCAATAGCAGTGTACTTTCTAGGGCACTTAATTTAGATTTGTAGCACTTCCTTTGCTGAGGGAGGCTAGTTCAGAGATGCTAATGGTAATTCATGAGATAAAGTGCCAGAGTCTTTGCACGCTGTCCCATATTAATGGAAGTTAAAAGAGAAGCCGGTGATGTAAACAGCGGAGGTGCAGAGGCACACTTTCCCAGCGCCAGGGAGTGATCCTCCATCTGGCGGGCATGACGCTCCTCACACTTGCTTTAAGGTTGGAGGACATCCATGCTGTTTATCAGGGAGAGACCGAGTTCTTCATCTCAGTGCATGTTTTTCAGTAACTACACCATGAAGTATGTAAATTTATGAATCATTTATTGCTGATTCATTTTCATCTGTAATCTTGGGCCAGACTTGAGCGGGGCACATGTTCAGGGCTCGGGCCCGAGGTCATGTCTGCGTTTGTGAGATGTTGAGGGATTGTGGGAGCACCATGACTGGCTGCAGGGTGAGGCTGAGAGGTCGCGAGAGTCGTGATCAGGAGAAACGAGAGTGTTGGAGTTGACCTGGAGGTGCTCTGCTACAGATCTTAGCTAGTGCATGAGCTGCTAGGTGCACATGTTGGGTTATTGATATAGGGTCTAGAAAACAAAATATTTTAATGCTGTGGTAGAAACTAAATAACACTAAACACACATGCGTTCTGAATATACATGTGAATTCTACTAAAAGAAAAAAAAGAAATCTTTAATTGGCATAACCTGCATCTTCTAGCCAGTGACAGTCTCTAAACGGCTCTGAGTCCAACGTGACAGGCAAAGCACCGTGCAGTGGTGGGGATGAGTCATGGCGGGCGACTGCCTCCTCTCTCCAGCAGAGTATGGCCTTCAGCGCTGTGACTCACTGAAAACCACAAACTGGAGGACAGCTGGGTGGACTGAATGCTCTTAGAGTCATTGTATCCCCAACCATACAATAACATAACATTAGAAGACCTATCACACTAAGTGAAACAGGCCTTAGACTAATGATGGAGTTGAACACTACTCACAAGTACCATGCCACCTGCTTTCATTGAGGTGAACACAGTTAAATAGTACTCACATTCACAACTCAGAAAAGACCACTACACCCAGACTCAGGCTAACACTGCACACAGACTCAAACTCCACGACTCACACAAACACTCCACCCAGTCTCAGACACTCCACAAAGACTCACACTAACACTCAATCCAGACTCGCATGTAGTCTCACATTAACACTCCACATGGACCCTGACACATCCAGACCCACATGAACACTCCATCCAGACTCACAAACACTCCACCCAGACCTACAGAGCTCAGAGTAGTGTTTTTAATGACTGCATTTCCTTTGACATCTAGAGGTGTGAATTCAGCTTCAGCTTCTGTGGTTTCCTCACTGATGTGATAGGAAGGTACGCTTGAACAGGAGAAATCAATGTCCAATTTGAGGAAATATTAAATACTTTATTGCTCAAGCCCCCACCAATACAGAGCATATTTTACACTGTTCTTTCTCTGCATGAAACAGGAAATTGCATCACATTGCAGTGCCTTCTGGGCAAGTCCTGCTCCTGAAGTCTGGTTGTGTTGGCGCGATCCCTCGCCCTCCAAGGGCTCATCTAACGAACTTCGCTTGAAAGGGATGTTATGGCCCTTTAGATGTCAACGAGGGCTTCCCTGAGGGGAAGTGGTTAGGGCAAGTCGACAAGGGCATGTTTGAAGGAGTAATAAAACTGGGCCAGCTGACACTTCCCCTTGGCCTTGTTCTCCCTGAAGCAGGACAGGTACTCGCACGCACACAAATCAAGCACAAATCATGAGTACTTGCCAACAGAAGACTGACACCCTGAGCACCAGCCAGATATTGTGTTCCAAACTCTGCAGACCCTGGATCTCCTGCTACACTGGTTCCAGTCTCTTTTATTACACTGGTTCCAGTCTTTTTTATTACACTGCAAAGCTTCACATCCTTATTCAGAATACTAGGCTTTACTGTTTCCAGGATCAAGCTCCCGTTTCCATGGAGAGTATGGACCATCAGGGTCTTCTTGGCCCCTGTATTACCTAACAGTGCTATCAGTATAGATGCTATTGCATAAAACTCCCACTAGACATCATTACAAGTTTATAGTCTACTCAGCCATCACACACACACACACACACACACACAGACAAACACAAACACTCCCACACACACACAGATCAATCCATTGTTTTGTTTTTTTCATCTCCTCAGTGAATACAACAGGAGTGTGCTTTGCCCGTTGTTCTTACGATGTCAAACACACACACACAATCCAGCAACCTTAAATAGTTTTCTGTACACTATCACAAATCTAGAAACTGCATATTTAATAGGCCCAAGTACTCACAGGGCTGCAGAGTTTGTGAAGTTGGCGTTGGGCAAACTTTTCTGGAGCTGTTCCGTGGCTCTGCTGGAGTCCCGCGCTGCTTCTGTGCCGTCTGCATGCGCCTGCATTGTGGCTGCTGAAGAAAACCCAGATCTCCTATGAATTAATGAGGGTTCTCACTGCATACTGTAAGTGAGGGTCTAAAAGAGGGATGCGGAGGGTGAAGAGATGGGGTGGAGGGAGAGAGAGAGAGAGAATGAGGGCAAGGTAGATTGTGAGAGAGTCTGAGAGATTTGGGGAGATTTTCCTCACTGATTTTCTCCAGACCTTATATAATGGTCTTAAGGATTTGTGATCAGATTTGGTCTTTGTCAACTGTCTCTCTCACAACTGTCTCTCTTACAACTGTCTCTCTCCCTCGCTCCTTCCTCTCTCTATCTCCCCTCCAGCATGTGTGTACTGGCTAGTGTGGGCTGTAGTGTATGTGGACTAGTCTGTAGTGTGTGTGGGCTGGTCTGTAGTGTTTGTGGGATGGTTTATAATGTGTGGTGGGTAATTAGATAAGTGAATAAAGGAATGAAAACAGTACTGTACAAAGCAGGTAGGCCATAGAGATGAGGTCATATGCATGCCTGTCCGAAGATGGAATGCAAACTTTGGTAACACTTTCTATGAAGCCTGCATTGATAAGCCATTATAAATGTGAATATAACTGTAACTTTGTAATAATGTTACAGTAACAGTGGCTTAAAAATGCAGGCTTAATAGAAAGTGTTACTGTCATTATAACAAATAGTTACTACATCTTTAAAAGTTACAAAATAACTCATTACAGTTCATTATAAGTTCCTTATGAGACATTGTTACAAAGCATTATTGTGAAGTTATAATCATATTTATAATGGCTTATAAATGCAGGCATCATAGAAAGTGTTACCTAAACTTTTTTTTGTCCCAGTGCACTGTCACATCACTGTGTGACATCAAGTCCTGTCTTTCATTTATTCAGACACGTTTATATTGTTTGTATTGTATTCATACTTCAAACAAAGCACTTAATTTATAAACAGACCAAGACCCACCTGCTTGAGCGTTCTCAGTCCAGACATTTGGTGGCACCAAAATTTGAATGGACATGTTCACACAGAATTGAGCGAACCATACTGACAGAGCAACCACACCAAAACCTGCAGGTCTGAACACACCTCTTTGCTTTACAGTTTTATGGGCTGTGTTCAGGTTTTATTCCCTCCATGAGTGATTGTTATTGACAACAGTTAATAACCCTGGGATATAAACAAACACTAAAAGAGCACAGCTATTTCATTTAATCAGACTTAAAAGAATTGATGTGGTTTTCATTCAAGAAACTCATAGTGATAGTACTGTAGAATGTAGTAGATTGCTTAAGGTTGGGCAGGTATAGTCAATAGCTCTATAGTCATGGCTCTTACTCTAGGTGTGGGGGCATGGCTATGCTCTATGTGTGGGGGAGTGGCTGTGCTCTATATGTGGGTGCGTAGTTGTGCTCTATATGTGTTGGGGGGGCGTGGCTCTGCTCTATGTGGGGGCGTGGCTGTGGTCTATGCATGGTGGGGACGTGACTGTACTCTATGTATTGGGGCATGGCTGTGCTCTATGTATTGGGGCATGATTGTGCTCTATGTGTGGGGGCATGGCTGTGCTCTATGTGTGGGGACTTGGCTGTGCTCTTCTCTAAAAGATGGGTTGGTTACTGAGTCAGTTACACTGGAAGATTGTTAAAGATTAGTGATTTTTAATATTGTGCTTTTGTGTGTGGGTATGTACCTGCTGAGATAAACTGCATGACGATTGGTTATAATGCAGGTACTGCGTGATGATTGGTTAAAATGCTGAGGATTTTTCGCTCTTGCTGGAGATATTAATTGCACAGAATAAAATGTAGACCAAATTCAGTGAGAACCATGTCCTCCCTTACATAAGAGGTTGAGTCGCTTGACGAACTTTGTGATCTTTGGAAAAATTTTAATGGTCACATGGTCACATTGGATTCTCTCTCTTCATCAAGGCTGGACAGAATATGTGGCTTTAAACCCCATGGGTCATAGCTCATATCTTTGTGAAGTGGCGATGAGCTTGATCAGGTCTGGGAACAGCTATTGTCATTTTAACACAACTTTGATAGATAACACACTTTCAGAAAGTGTTTACTGCTTTTTGGAGTGAGCACAGAGTGACTAAATCATCTGCTGAAACGGGTGGGACGCTGGCAAAGCTCAAATAAAGCAGCTGTACACTTTCAGCGTCACTAACAAAACGGCTCGGTCTCTGCAAAGCGTTGAGATAGAGAGAGAGTGGATTCCTACAGGAGCTGTCTGAGAAGAGCCTGTGGAGCTTTTGATAAGACATTAAAGGAAAATGGAGTAGGAATAAACAATGGTGAACTGGATGGCAAGGTCATTACTCCCCGTCGCAAAGGAACCATTTCCCACTGTTTCATGGAATGTTCCATGTTGGCGTCTTTGTTCAAGTCTTTTAGCATCTGTTTTCAATCAGCTCGGTGATGTTTTTAGAATGTCAGTTTTCATTTGTGGTTTAATTATACACAGAAGAAGAAAGCACGATATCAGCTTTTGAATTTCTTTCTAGAACAATCTAAGTTGGCAGTGTGGACTGGAAGGACGGCTAAGCCAACAACAGTACTGTAGCCATGTTTAAGATTGGTGAAGCATTGTATATTGTTAGATTTTAATCTAAATGCTGCCATCAGGTTTGATAACATCTAGGCTCACATCTGCACTCTGTGGAAAATGAGAAGGTTGATTTGGTGAGTTTTAAAAAGTTCTCTTTTCCTTTTTGGAACTGTATGTATAATTGATTGATTCACAAGTTTTTTTGTAAATCTCACCTTTGCTTTCTCTCAATTCAACTAAACACTACTTCGTTGGCATGAATATTAAGTTACACTACCAGCAAAGCAAATGAATTAAACCAGGAAATGGGAAATACAGTATTGTGTATATATATCTAGTGCATTGTAGAGAGAGAGAGAGAGAGAGGTGGCATAGAGGTTGCTTCAGTTGGGGACTCACACCAGACCAGTGTGATAACTCCTGTCACGCTGCTTGTGCTGAAGGGGCGTGACGCAGGCGCAGGAGCACGTAGGTATTTACATAACACTAAACGGAGACTCAAACGAACGTGAGGACCATGAATAAATACGTTTAATAAACAATACACAAGAGTGAACTGACAATACACTGAGCACAACTTACAACGAGAACTAAGACGACTGAACAACACTATTAAACTAAACAGACGGGTGAACCATGAACGATTAACTTAAGAAACTACAGAGCTACGACACAAGCGAACACGGGGAAACAGAACAACAGTAATATTAAACACAGGGAGGACCAGGGAGATTAACATAGGCACGACGATAGCTTATAAGCGTAACTGAGACACGAAGCAACACAAACCATTAGAAGGAGACATAACCAGGGAAATACTCGAACACGAAACCGGAGCTAGACATTAACAACTTTAACATTCACAACCGTACATAGACACCGTGACATGAGACAATAACCTACAAAGGACAAGGAACAACCAGGAAGTATAAATACACAAACTGAAATGAGACACAGCTGACGAGAATCACAACGACGGGAAAACACAGAAAGGAAACCATGGAAACAGAATACTGGGCGTGAACACGAAATGATGAAACAAAACAGGGGCGGGGGGCGGAGCCCACCGTTACAACTCCACTCCCACTCGCCCACCAGAGATGTTCTCGTCAATGATGAACGGCACACTAGGGTCAGGATGCTGAAGGACGTGGTCAATGGAGAAGGCTTTTCTGATGGTTGGGATGTGTTTTCCAGCAAGGATGGGCTGGTCTGATGACCTTAGAGGAAGATGGAATGGGGCGGGGCCATGGAGCTGAAAGAGTGCACGACCTGCCTTTAAACACTGGTGAACCAGGAAGTGCTGAAGTTCAGAGCATGTCTTAGGTGTGGATCCGATTTATGGCGGTTTTCAATAGATGATTGTGCAGCAGAGCGTGTAGCACTCATGGGAGGATGAGTAGATCAGTACGTATGCTAAAGGAACTCTTCTATCTATCCTCTCCCCTGATGGATTTGTCAGAATGACTACAGTTGGCCACACACTATCATTAACTAGAAGAGGGGACAACAGTAACCAGAAAACCACAAATACTCCAAAAGAGTAATCACAGAGATTTCATTCTGTCTGAATGTCTTAAGGTTGTTGTTGTCTCTCAGCTCAGTCAATAGAAGTTTACAAAATTATCCTGGTGCATCCGATGTGTTCAGGTGAACCTTCTTATCCACTGGGTCTTTGAGCTCAGGTGGAAAGGTTAATGGCTGTTCTGAGTTCTCTTTGTAGCGGTGCCTGATTCTGAGGTTGTGGTAGTGGCTCTGGGTTCTGAGGTTGTGGTGGTGGATCTGGGTTCTGGGGATGTGGTGGTGTCTAAGTGTTAAGAGTCCATGATTCCCTGCCTCACCACCAGAGGTCCTCATCCCCTGTGTATTAGGCCCACGTGACCACATCATCCACCTGTTGCTGCTCATTAATTGCCCTATATCAACCTTTCCCACAGAACGATCAGTGTGAAGTATTGCCTCTACTCCTGTGAGCATACCGAGCGTTTCTCCTTCTTACCTGCGTGATCATTCGTGTTTTGAACTCTTTGTGTTTCTGGACAATTTCCACACTGGGTTCTGGGTTTGTGGCGTTGCAGGCTTTCTCTAAATCTGCCCTAAGGGATGTATCTACTCTTTCTTGCTAAACTCTGGGGTCATTTGTTCCTGTCAGGTTTATGATATGACTTGGCAGCAGAGAGGATGGCATTTCCTCTGATTGGTTCATTTCAGTAGCTGCTTTACATATCGATTGTCCGGAATCTTGGGAGAACCTTGTTCCGTTGTTCCCATTTATTTTAGCTTCAGCTGATTAGCCTAACTAATGACAAGCTAGTTTAACTGTAGCATCGTTACCTTTACTATAATACTAGAGAAATGTATAATGAATAAATTCTCTTTTGGTCATTAGTTGACAGAAACTAATGACAGGAAACTTATGCCATCATTCCTGGATGTTGGGTGAGAACAACATTCCTCCGAGCCTCAGGTTAATCTCCAGAGTCTCTGCTGATGTTCTGACTGTGTCTTCATGTTAATCTCCAGAGCCTTTTGCTGATGTTCTGACTGCATGTCTTCATGTTAATCAGAAAACTAACCCAAAAACTGAAATTCTCTGTTTAGGTCTCAACAGTTTTGTAATTGAGTTTTGGTGTCATTGTCATTGCTTTGCTTGATAATTTGGTAACTCTGATTGGACTGTGGTCAGCAGTGATTAATTTGTCTCAGGACAAGCTGACAGAGGGGACTGGGTTTAGGGGTCAGTGGGTTAGTCTCAAGACCAGCAGACAGAGGGGACTGGGTTTAGGGGTCAGTAGGTTAGTCTCAAGACCATCTGACAGAGGGGACTGGGTTTATGGGTCAGTAGGTTAGTCTCAAGACCAGCAGACAGAGGGGACTGGGTTTAGGGGTCAGTAGGTTAGTCTCAAGACCATCTGGCAGAGGGGACTGGGTTTAGGGGTCAGTAGGTTAGTCTCAAGACCAGCTGACAGAGGGGACTGGGTTTAGGGGTCAGTAGGTTAGTCTCAAGACCAGCAGACAGAGGGGACTGGGTTTAGGGGTCAGTAGGTTAGTCTCAAGACTAGCAGACAGAGGGGACTGAGTTTAGGGGTCAGTAGGTTAGTCTCAAGACCATCTGACAGAGGGGACTGGGTTTATGGGTCAGTAGGTTAGTCTCAAGACCAGCAGACAGAGGGGACTGGGTTTAGGGGTCAGTAGGTTAGTCTCAAGACCAGCTGACAGAGGGGACTGGGTTTAGGGGTCAGTAGGTTAGTCTCAAGACCAGCAGACAGAGGGGAATGGGTTTAGGGGTCAGTAGGTTAGTCTCAAGACCAGCAGACAGAGAGGACTGGGTGTAGGGGTCAGTAGGTTAGTCTCAAGACCAGCAGACAGAGGGGACTGGGTTTGAAATGCTTCATATATGAAGGACAGCACATCCAGTAACAGCACTAACTCATTAGTATAAATCTTAAACAGGCAAGTTTTTTTTGCATTTATTGGTCAAATATACAGATTTGATTGTCATACACTTTGTGTTTTTTTACAATCATCAAAACTTAAACATTTTTAGTGTATTTTAATAATAAATTAATTATTTTATTTAAATATTTTTACTTTTTTGTTTGTATGTTGTTTAATTAAGGTGTATAAGGTGTAAATATGGTTCTTAGTGTGATGATTTGGATCCTCAAGGCCTATATTTTGGCATTACTAATACAGCAGCAAACCTTCTGCAGTCGTCTGCTCAAGACACCAGAGAAGGAGGAAGCCTGCTTGACAACCCCAGTGAAAATCCCGGTGATGTGATGGCTAAATCCTGCGATGTAATGGTTTAATCCTTCAACGTGATGGCGTAATTCTGCAATGTGATGGCTTAATCCAGCGATGTGATGGCGTCAGCGGTGGTTTATCTGTTTTCATGGAATGTGCAGTTAACAGGAGGGGGAAGGTTCCCTACTGCTTTATGTAATCCTGAATGTCTCAGCACATGTCAGGAACATCTTAACGTGTATAACTGTACCGTGTAGCCTACATTGATCCATCACCTGTAAATTGTGTTTCTGCTGATTGTGTCTGTATCCATCCACTTATCCATACCATTAGCTAATGAAGTTAATTGATCATTTTCAACTTTTAGATTAAAAGTGATGAATTTCTACATTGTGCTCTGATGAAAAGTTATTTTTACAACGACTGAAATATTTGAATTAAACCAATAAATTAAACTGCAGTAACTTGACCAATAGACAAAAATAAAAGGAGAAACAGATCATGGCATTTAAGTATAGAACTCAAATACAATTACTTAGCATTGTCCACACTGCAGGAACATTATAGAACATTATAGAATCATAAAAGGGTATTTATCTGTGGCAGGTCTGTGGTGGATATTCCTTGTGAACAGGGTTTCAAGTCCTGCGATTACTGTATATGCTATCTCACGGCTCGTCCAATAGAGTCGATCGAGTTGCGCTAAGCTTCAACGCTAGCTGGTATCGGAGCAGGTTTGTCCTGACGCATGTGTTGCTATAGTAACCAAGTGAGAAATAAGTTCTGCCTCTTTCATGGAACTGAACTGTAATACAATAAACTTGGCATATTGAGTCAGCTGGCTTGGTGGACACCCTCAGGTCTCTGTAAACATAGTCGACGTTCTGAAAGCCTCTCAGACACACAAGCACTGCAGGCCTGAAAGGAAAAGTGGTGAAGTGAGACTGAGATAAGGCTTGTATGCCACTCAGGCCACAGCTCCACCCATATTAATGTTACACCAATCACTGTCCTCTCAGACCACAGCCCCACCCATATTAACATCGTTACACCAATCAACATGCTTGCCCTAACATTTATTTCAAACCTCTCCTGGTGTATTATATATTTCATATATAAGCAATACAAGATACAGGCTTGGAACATTTATTACTTATTTCTCAACAGGCTGGGGATTTTCTGTGAAAATGATGAGGCTAAAGTCCCTTTTGCTAATCATGTCTTATATATTATGTATGATTCGACTGCAAATGTACAAATGTTTTTTTTTTTTTACATACAAGATATGAATGTGTCACATTCATCATCTGCTTCAACCATCTCATAAACAAGAATACAAAGTCAAGGAACACAACTAAAGGAAATATTGAATTATTCATAGAGGCACACACTCACCCACGCACACACACACACACACACACACACACAGAGCCCCTGTGCATGTCGCTCTGTTTATCCATGGTCAAACTTCTCCTTAGAGACAAATGTAAATGATCGGGAGGTTTCTGGCTGTCTTTCTGTCCCTGGCGTAATACACACACACACACGCGCGCTCTCGAGCTTGTGATCTAGGAATCTCTCTCCTCTGCCACACACACATGTCCTGTCCTCTGCCTTGTGCTTGGGACACCAAGACCACATCAGCAAATTCGGATTCTGTTCTCCCCCTGTAGGGAGAGGAGAGTCAGAGTCAGACCGGCTGCCACTGTTCTGCGTTGGGAGTGCGAGCCGAAAGCCGGAGGCAGTGTCACATCGGCATGCATGGATATGCTAGTGGGCTCACACGCTCCAATCAGCATTGCTAATTCGGTTTAGCGCCTGGGTGCTGTTTGTGCTACAGTACGTAGTGATCACAGTCATTCTGACAGAGAGCCCCACCCCTCCTGGAGAGTCACAGTCATTCTGACAGAGAGCCCCCCCCCTCAAGATGCTGAAAAGTTTTGAATAAACAGCTTGTTGCTAGTCCGCCTTCTGGGAAAGAGTCATGGATGGAGAGAGAGACTGGTAAAACCACTGAAACACTATGAACACTGAACCACTAAAAACACTGAACAGTATGGGAAATATATGTTTTCTCCAGCTCTCCATAGATAAGAATAAGCTCCTGTCAGCCTAACAGGACTTTAAGGTTTCTGAAGTAGTTTCTGCTAACCCAGAGGTCTGGTAAACATCAGGCAGTACCGGTCACACAAAAGCTTCCCTCACTGGCTCTGGAGTTGTATGGGGTTACTCTTTAGTTGATACAATGAAGGTTAGTGACATGTGGAAGGGCTTACCTTCACATCTTAGCTTACTACTGCTGTACTGCAGTGAAAAGACACCATGACATTTCATGTTAGGAATGCTTCAATATTACTAAGAAAGGATGGCAGTTCTGCCACCAGCCGAAATGCTGCTGGAAATTGACAAAAAAAAAACCCAGATTGTTATCACATCGTGACAAAGAATTAAAAACAAACAATCCAAGAAAATAATACTTTTGTTAAATTTACAGAACCAGAGACTCATTTTAATTGTGCATTTCACATCACAAAAAGCTTAATTTAAAAACCCATTTTATTTAATAGCTTTGTTGCCAAAAGTTAAAATTGCTCTTTGTCCCCAGGGTGGCGCTATTTGTAGTTCGGAACGTTTGTGAACGCTTTTTCACAGTTCGTTTCTTTAAGTTCATTCCCTCACTGTGCTCGGTGCCCTTGAGACTGACTCTGTCCCTAATAACATAGCAAACGCCACAACAGGTCATCTGCTTTTAATTACCTGATCAGAAAACGAAGTTTATAATAAAATAAAATGAATAAAAATGTATACTAATAAATGTTTCTTTAGAAATAGCATGGCTATATACAGTATATATTTTATTGATTCTGTCTTCTTCTGCTAGTACATCAGTAGTGCACACACATACACCATACACAAGAACCACACAGTCTTCACTGTACACAACACACACACAGCATTCACTGTAGAAAACACACATACACCCTGCACTGTAGAAATGCATGCAGAGCTCACACTGTAGAAAACACCCCTATACAAAACACACACAAAATGGTCACCACTGTAGAAAACACATACACACACACAGAACTCACAAAATACACACAGTCACTACCTTAGAAAACACACATACACACAGCACTCACAAACCATACACAGTCACCACTGTAGAAAACACACACACAGCAATGACTGTACAAAACAGACACACAAACACACACACAGCACTCACAAACTTGACACAGCCCTCTCTGCAGAAAACACAGGCAGGCCTCACTGTCAATGCTATATAATAACAGTTCTCTTCAGCCTGCATCTAAATTAAACTAATACTGGTATCTCCATAGTACCCTGATGCTGTTATCGCCATAGTACACTGATGCTGGTATCTATATAGTAAATGAATTAGCAAATCCTTTGAAGTGGTGCAGTAGCAAAGTTTGGCCAGTTCAGCATCTACAGTAACGTGTTTTACAGTGTTTAGCAGCCCTTCATGTCAATACACTGATAAAAACAGTTCAAACCTAAACAGAGAAACAAACACTCAAGCTGATGGTAATGGTCCATCACCTGCTCATGACCCTGCATGCCGTACAGCTTTACCCTGGCTCTTTCTGTAGATAAATATACCTTAATATAATATGGGTGATTACTGTGGTACAAAAACTGATTTGCTGAACTTTTGTAAAATTACGCCCCAACATGTCTTTGAATATGCATGTAAAAGTCCAGATCTTTTTACCAATCCAATCCAAGCCCCAGCGAATTCTGTGATACATACCACCTCTGAATGGTAGGAGAAATATGAGGCTTAACATTTTTAGAAGAGATAGTCTTATGGGTAGAGGTGGCAGTGTCATATTTTATTTTTAAGGGTAAGGTTAATTGTTCTGTCACAGTGGCTATTAAATGACATTTAGAATATATTGATTTGGGCTTTTCTGTGTCACCAAAGCTGTCATTTAGAATCACTGGTGTTTATTGTCCAAGTTCACCAAATAATGATGTTTATGATAAACTCTACAGTGTATTTAAGAGTTGTGATTCTGCTAAAGAGAATTTCACTTGTATTGATTAAATCAATTGAACAGGAAGAAGCTTAAGTGTAACCAGCAGCTTCAGTTTGATACCAATTATTAAAAGTTTTACACAGATAACCAGATTTTCTGAAGCACAACTTAATCAGTTAATTAATCAGATCATATACTATACTAATTTAATGTGGCTGCAGAATTGTCTGAGCTGTACAAAAATAGGTTTAGTGGTTCTTCTAGTACAGTATTTCATCATCTAAGAATACCAAAGTCTGAGCTTAGTAATTCAAAGAATGCATTAAAATCCAATCACTGAAAGATTCCTCCTTTGTTAAATGGGAATGTGTTGTCAGTTTAAAACATGTACTAACAGAGAATTTTAACTCTAGAAAAGAGCAGCTGTGTTCTTACCATGTCAAAAAACAATCATAAAAGAAAATCAAATGCATTTTTATCTAACAATATTATGTGTAGCAAACAATAATGCTTATGGAAGAATATGTACAAATTAACATGAAGAAACAATGAAGAAACATGAAGAAACAGTACGTGAGAATGAAATATTGAACTTGTCTCAAAAAGAGCCTACATTCAAGATCCCAGAATGGTAGGAGAGCCTTTTAATTCTAAGTTTCTGGATTTGTACTGCAGGGGGATCAGTGGCAGGGTCAGTGGCATGAGACAACAGCAGAAAATAACACATAGACAACACATCCAGAGCCACAGAAGGCAAGACGACATGAAGGAGCAGCAACCATGGAGAAAACGAGGCCAATGGACCCTCCTGAGAAACAACAGGGACAAAAAAACAAGACCAGAGACCCGCATGGAAACCATGTGGAGGAATACACTAGTGTGCCATTAACACAACAGAGAAGTGACATCAGTGACCACCCACATGCAGTGGAATTCACGAGGGAGTTTACTAAAGAGAGATACTGCTGCAACGACATCCATGCACCAACAAGAGAAGGAGCAGCTGGTCAAATGCAGGAAAGCCAATAGACCTGAGAGGGAAACAAAACAAAACTACAGGCACATGGATCACCAATCAGCACCTGGCACCAGAGAGGGGAACTGTCTAACGTCTCCCTGTGACCTCTGGTTTACTGAATCAATATCATGTACCAAAATCAATTAATTAAATTTTGCCTATATTTTCATTTAAAGAGATATGAATTAAAAGTTGACACAATTTTTTAGCGTCTTAAAGAACTTTTATACGGAATAGACTCGTTTCTTAAAACTCATAAACATGCATTTTGAAGTCCATTAATAAGGATTAGAAATCAGTGGATTGAAGAGGGAGTTTCCTCCACTGTTTGGAAATAATTACATCTATTCAAAATTCAGGCAATCGCAAGGATATTAAGAATGACAGAGCCACTAGCATCAGTCCTGCCTCATCTAGGGCTGCTGAAATGGACAGCCGAGCAGCTGGTGTCTTTTCTCAATTACAGGAGTTATTCTTTATCCTTTGCAGTTTTGCCTTAGATGGTGCTGTTTCCCTATACCTGCCCATTAGCCCGTTTCTGAAAGAGAGAGTTAAGATGGATAATGGGCCTGTGGGTGCTGCTGGTCCTTAAACAACGAACACAGTAAACCATGAAGACGTCTGACACACTAAATCAAGACACTGCCCAACACGTTACTACAGTATTTCCTTTTTAATGTATCACCAGCAGGTACCAAATAGATGAATTCACTCAGAGAATTTGAACAACATGCAAAGAAAACGGTAAACATGGTCAAATTTTGTCTCATTATGGATTTATTATCAGCATTGACAGCAGAGTGAGAGTGAAAGTTGGACACACACAAGACGTGTGGGGTAAGACATGCGGTTCTGCTCTTAAGACGTGAGGTAAGACATGTGGATTTGTGGGGTAAGACATGCAGTCCTGCTCTTAAGATTTGTGGGGTAAGATATGCAGTCCTGCTCTTAAGCCATTTCATAGAGTCTATTAGTAAACTCTGAATGTTTTAGATGCTTTAAACTCTGAAACCTTTATTATAGTGATAGTAAGTCAAAGTGCTATAATCATTAAAACATCGTTTTATTTTAGCCTGGGAAAATCTGTTAAATGCAGTTTTCATTTTTTAAATCTTAAATAGTCTTGTCCCTTCAGTGCTAGGAGATTTTGTGTATAAATGTAAGTGCTTGGTAGATATACTGACCAAGGACATCATAAGATGTGACTTTATGGAGTCATTAAGGAAAAGTGCTTTGGTCGAACACACATTTTCCTTCTGAGCATCACACAAGTGGAATTCTCTCCCTTCCCACTGACAAGAGCTGAAAGCTATTCATTTAAAGTAATTAACGACATCTTTACTGGACAACCCAAACCAGTGTAATTTCTTAACTGTAGTGTATTTCTTAATCATAGAGTAATTCCTCCATGGAGTGTATTTTTTAAATTAGATATGATGTCTTAATTGTAGATTTGTCTTAAACATATTTTCTTCTCTTTCTGCCTGTCAACACTACACACTCTCACACGCACTCTGTTTGAACAAAAGTTCGCATTCCCCACAAGGTTTGACTCGGGGGATGTCAGTTCAGGGGTCTGGGGGGATGTGAATTTTGGGGGTCTTGGGGGGGGGTGAGTTCCGGGTCTGGTCCAGTGCCTCCTCTACGATGCATCACCTCCAGTGCCCTGGCCAACAGCTCTTTTATTACATCCCTTTAATCAAGTTCGCAGGGCTGCCATCCCGGCTGTAGTTCATTAACTCTGGGTCAACCTCTGGATACTGGTGTGTGGTTCGCTGCCACACTGGGAGGGATGTGTGCACCACGTTATTAACCAGCATGTAAGAACAGCCCAGGCCTTTAGGAGAGAAGCTGGCATCAGGGGGTCTGACATCTGGACTTGAATGCGCGTCAAAGCAAGCGTGGTGTGTGAGGTGCGGAGAGATGCGGAGAGGACAGAGAGAACAAAGGAAGGAGTTCTATCCATAATTTAGATGTCTGGTGTCACCAGGGCAGTTAATAAAGTCTGAATAATTTAGTGTAGCATAATGAAAAGTCGAACTTTGCGACTTTAGTCGGGGCAGTGGTAATAAAAGTCTAATGCATGTCATCCAGGTAGAAGCCAAATGTCACAAACCAGCAATGACACGCTTCACTGCCTGACGTGTGTGCAGGCCGCTGTCCTGCCTGATAGTGCTGAGAACAGAAAGCCCAATTACAAACGAGCACGGTGGTGTGGGTTTTCCAATCAAGCCTGTGTTGCATCTGTCTCTTACCCATCATGCCATGCTGTAACTACTAGAAATGCTGTCTTATAACTGCTACTGCTAGAGGTTGGTTCTTGGTCTCATAACTGTAGTTCAGTAAAGTGTTTCAAGACAAACGTTGGATATTGTATTAGAAAATGACAGTAAGATAAATGTGAGACAACAGGAACAGAAGCAACACAGTAAAAAATATGTTTTGACTTTGTAAATATAACTGAGTTTATTTTACTATATCCAAGAATAATCTAGTACAGTCTAGTTATTTAAGAATGTCATGTAATATTCTATGCAAAACTGAAAAATGCAGGTTTACATGATCCACGCATGAGCAGTAACATCAGTTTTTGTTCCAAGTCCAACTTTGTTCACACGGAACACAGGGGAGATTTTCACCGCATGTTCAGCGGTTGTTGTCCGGCTGAAGAGCAGCGTGCTATGGTATGTGGTCACAAACTGAGAAATAAATATCGTGCTAACTATTAATATGGAAAAGTTCTTGCACTCTTGCTGCCATGTTAGTGGTCGCTAGCTTGAAATGTAAGTAACAGTTAGCTATGCTAGCTAAGCTACTTATGCCAACGGTAGCATAGAAACGTCTTTCCATTTAACGTACACGTTTCACTTTTTAAATAAATGTTATATTTAAATGTGAGATGAACTTACCATGTTACCGATCCAACCGGTTATCTTAATTGAGTCAAAGATAGTTTATTTCCAGTTCGGGTTATTTACATGCTAGGCAGGAGTATTAGCAAAGTAATTTATGCTATTTACGTTCGAAAACACGGATGGTCACCATTAAAGTATTAACACTGTAGATATAACAATTTGAATGTGCTTTAGATTCAAGTGTGTTTTTGGAAAGGCTTCTCCGTATTAACTTCGTAATTATGCAGTTTAGCTGCTGACGTCTTTTTTCTGTACATTAATATGTGAATATTATAATAATATTTAAAGTTCTATATATGTTGTACAATCTTTTGATTTTCTGCATTTAACATTTTTCTGCATGTTTTGTATGTGTATGAATGTATATGTGCAATTGTATAAATAATACATTTTCAAGTTGGTTTAAAAAGTTGTTATAAAGTTTGTTACTTCAAAATATTTTTTTGTAAATTATATGCCATGTACACCTACAGGAATTAATACTGCAATAAATAAAATATTTGGCAGGTAAGAATTTCAAAATTACTACTACTATTATCTAAATAATAAAAGCCATGGGAGAATGTGGCACTACATAATTGTAGTAAAATCTACTAAGATACACTGAGTAAAATCTAATTGAATAAACGTGTTGCAAAGTAAAATTCACTGAAGAATTTGAATGATATATTACTTGAAGCTCTGTTAAATTTACTTGCATTTTTTATGCAGAAAAACTTTCCTACATTTTTTTAAGGAAACCCTACTCCACATTTTTTCAGTGAAGCCACACAAACATGAGACAGCCTAAATCAGGAACAATTTAGTAATTTTTGGTTAGTATAAACTAAAGAATCTTATCTATCTGGACAAGGTAAAATGTGAAATACCTTTTTTTGAGTAAATTAAGATGGAAGAAAACACCAGTGAATGTTATGCAGAAGAAGGCAGTCATGTCTTTAGGGACCTTTTATGGTTGGGTTTCAAGCCTAAGATCCAGGAAGTGACATCACACCACTTCCTGTGTAGTGCTATAAATAGCCTGCTTTGAGTTGTTTGGGGAGGTTGGTTTGAAAGTGCATGCTGAGAGTCAAAAATTGTTGATTATTGAAGTTTGGGTTTTTGTAACTATTTTGAGGAACTTTGTGAACTATCATATTTTGTTTTTTAGTAGATATTTTATTCTACTTTTGTAAATATTTTTCTTTTTTTTTTGCTTCTACACAGTGATTAAATAAACACACTCCACTTCTTAGCACCCTACCTGAACCAGACCCTGTGCCTTGTCACACACGCATAACGCATAAAGCCATAACGTGCGTGTAACAAAAGACCGAATGTAAACACAAAGTCTAATGTCTAATGGAGGCTCCTGGAGAAGAGATGACTTGTACTAGTTTTCTTCACTTTTCCACACATATGATGGTGGTTTTGAAAATGAATTCCTCACATACCAGGGTCAAAATCAAAGCCCAAGGGACCATGAACACTTTCTGACTCCCTTCAAACAGATAATTTATCAGCACATATTTATTTGAACAGTAAAGTCCTACTGTGACCATAGCCTCATTAGTTGTGTTGCAGCATGTACAGTATAAACACAAGCCTACTGTGTGCTAAACATTGGTTAGCGACACAGATTGAGTTACAATTTATGCAAACTATTCCAAGATTAATGGTTGCAGGGGATAGAAGGTCCCTTTCTAGCAGCTGTGAAACGCAGATGACTTTGACCGTGAGCTACGCAGTGTGCGTACATTCCTGAATAGAGAAAAAAAGATTGGCGATAACATTCTGACAATAGCTAAACACAGAAATGCGGATGACTTCATGCCTTTTTCCTAAAGATGGAATAGTCCCCGATAATTCTGCAAAGATATTAACAATGAAACCTCTCTCAGACAAGTCTGCTCTTAAGAGAAAAATCAACATTACCATCATATGTCAATGCTTATGCAGAGAGTTGAAATACTTTGTCTCTGTGGAGATATTTCCATGGGCAAGCCGTGGAATTAAAGAGTCCCTAAAAGGTTTAACCCTTGAGTTAAGTCCTTTGTTTTGCTGCTCTTCCTGGGCGCTGCTTCCCGCTGTGGCAGAGCGCTCTCCATCATTACGAGACTCCGTTAGTGGCCATGTGTTTCACAGTTTAAGGAAATGTTACATCAGACTTAAAGCTTCATACATACTTAATGACTACTATCGTCCGGGGGGATGGGGATGGGTCTCTGAAGGCAGTCAGAAATTAGATCAGCGCTGGAGTTTTGACTGGGAAACTGGAACATCAGCCCTTCAGGAAGTGGACACGCCCTCTGCTGCGGCCCTGCGCCGTTGGTTTACACAGGTTTGGGGTAATAACATCCCGACACATGGTGCAGTGTTTCCATAGCATTTACTGTGGAATCAGGCAGGTGCAGTGTAGGCCGTGTAAACAAAGCCCTCAGCTGCTTCTCGAGAGCCCAGAATAGAGCTGTGCTCACAGCCGGGTTCTGTGCATGCCTACGCTCTGGGTTCACACACTGTTTCAGGGGCCCAGCCAGAGCCAGAAGTCCAGTGCTACCCACTGAAACGTGTGAGTGTGAACATGGACTGGAGTGAACAGCACAGAGAGCAGAGAGACCAGTAGGTAGACCATTGGGGAAATCACCTGGCAGATTAACAGGGAGATCACCAAGGAGATCAGCAGGAAGAGCAGAGAGGAGATCAGTGAGGAGACCAGTGAGAAGATCCACAAATAGATCAGCAAAGACATCAAGGGAGCTCGCCTGGACAGACATGTGAGAAGGACAGAGGGCACTGAGGATGATGGTGGGGGAGAGGAGGAAGAGCAGTGTCTAGTGACATTTGCTTTGACATAAATCTCCTCCAGCCTCCTTCCTGCTCCACTAGTGCTGACCTAACTTACAGAGCGCATAGGAAAGAGGCCTTAGCTCAGGGTCTAAAGGACACGCCCTGGCGGCGTGGGTGTCACCCCCTGAAGAGTTCTACACACTGTTCACAGAGTAGAGCCATGCTTGTCATATTAATGGACATTTATGAAGGACCTGCTGTATTTTACAATGTGTTAATAAGTGTCTGAACATGGTATATGCTGTTGTATAGAGAGCTGGGGATATTAACCTCAGCTCACACTCTGTGAGAGTTTTAGCTTCAAAATTGTTAACCACTTCATCCCTCATATGTATCCCAACTGTACTTTAGGCCACATGAACAGTATAACCTAATATGTGTCACGTCTAGCTCCGCCCCCCTCCTGTCAGTCATGTCTTCGTTGTGTTTTCCCATATGTTCCCCTGCCACACCCCTGTCATCAGTTACTCCTCCCCCTTGTCATTGTAATCACCTTTTTCTAGTTAGTTTGGTCATTTGGTACTAGTATATATTCCTGTTTTCTGTGTAGGGTGAGGGTCAATGTTTAAAGATATTCTGGTTCGTCTTGGTACTGTCTGGTTGTTTTTCTCACATTTGCTCCAGTTAATGGTAACGGCTTCAGTTTGGTTTCCTTTGTTTTGTTCCTTTGGTCCTCTGTGCTGTGTTCATGTGTCAGTTTGTGATTGTTATTAGCTAGTTATTCCCTTTTGTAGGTATATGTTTATGTAGGGCATTGTTAGTTGTCTTGGTTGTCAGGCTTGTAGTATCCAGGTTAGTTCTGTGTTGACTGTCATAGATGAGTTGGACATTCTTCTGAGTGCTCTCCCCTTAGAGTCATCGCTTGTTCTTCTAGGGGACTTCAACCTTCCAACAGAGAGACTACATTTGTCCTGTCTTCTTCCACTGCTGTCATCATTCGATCTTGCTTTCAACCAGTCAACTCCAACACACAGAGCAGGAAACACACTGGACCTGATCTTCTGTAGACCTGCCCCAGTGTTGGATCTGACAGTAACTCCTCTTGACTTTTCTGATCATCATTTCTTGTCCTTTTCACTCTCCCTTCCTGCTTCTTCTGCACACACCTCCACGTCAGCTTCTTCTACCACCTACCGCAACTTTCGCTCAGTCTCCTCCTCTTGTCTGGTCTCTACTATTGTCTCCTCTCTTCCACATCCTGAATCATTTTCTTCTCTCCCTCTGGAAACTGCCACAAACACATTCCTTTCATCCATCTCCTCTTCTGTCGACCATCTCTGTCCTCTCTCTTCCAGGGCAAGATCCTCTCTGTCAACTCCTTGGCTGACAGATGTTCTACGAGACAACAGAAGAGTACTGAGACTGGCGGAAAGAAAGTGGAGAAAATCTCAAGATGATTCAGATCTCCACTCCTACCAGTCTCTTCTTTCAAGGTTCTCAACAGAAATAACAGCGGCGAAATCTTCCTTCTTCAAGGAGAAGCTGGAAGCATCAGCCTCTGATCCACGCAAGCTCTTCAACATTTTCTCCTCTCTTTTAAACCCCTCCCACTCCCCCACCGCCCTCTACTCTCTCCCCCTGAGGATTTTGTCACCTTCTTTGAGGAGAAGGTTGATAAGATTCGCAGATCCTTTTCTCTACCAATATCCTTCCTACTGAACACCACCCTCCACCTCATTCCCTGTCTTGCTTTTCTCCTCTTTCCACAGATGACATCATACAGTTGGTCTCATCCAACAATCCTACTACCTGTCCACTGGACCCTATTCCATCCACGCTATTTCAGACAATAGCACATGACCTTCTACCTTTCATCACTCATGTCATCAACAGCTCCTTGTCAACAGGCCATGTACCAGCTATCTTCAAGACTGCAAGAGTGATCCCCATCTTGAAGAAGCCTACTCTGGACTGTTCTGACATCAGCAATTACAGACCTGTATCTCTTCTTTCTTTCCTATCTAAGGTCTTGGAGCGTTCTGTTTATAACCAACTGTCTCTATTTCTTTCTCTGAACAACCTACAGGACCCGAACCAGTCTGGCTACAAACCGGCGCACTCTACTGAAACTGCTCTCATCGCAGTTACAGAGAAGCTGCATGCTGCTAGATCTGCCAAACTGTCTTCGGTCCTAATTCTGCTTGACCTCTGCAGCAGCCTTCGACACCGTTGACCACCAGATCCTCCTGTCTGTCCTCAGAAGACTTCGAATCACTGGCACTGTCTGGCAGTGGTTTAAGTCTTATCTAGATGGGAAATCTTACCAAGTATCTTGGCAGGGGGCCACATCTGCTCCTTCCAGGCTCACCACGGGTGTCCCACAAGGCTCAGTGCTCGGTCCTCTGCTCTTCTCTCTTTACACTCGTTCTCTTGGTGATGTAATATCCTCCCATGGATTTTCCTATCACTGTTATGCTGATGACATTCAACTTGTCCTTTCCTTTCCACCTTCTGACACACAGGTTTCATCTCGGATCTCGGCTTGTCTTGCTGATATCTCATCTTGGATGTCGGCTCATCACTTGAAGCTGAACCCCAGCAAGACTGAATTACTGTTCATCCCTGGAACTTCAAGTCCTCGCCAGGATCTTTCCATCTCTTTTGAGAACTCGCTGGTCACCACATCTGCTGAAGCTCGAAGCCTTGGTGTAGTTGTGGATGACCAGTTATCGTTCTCAACCCATGTTGCAAACCTGACTCGGTCATGCAGATTTCTCCTTTACAACATTCGGAGAATTCGACCTTTTCTGTCTAGCGAGGCTACTCAAGTGCTTGTTCAGTCTCTTGTCATTTCAAGACTTGACTACTGCAACTCACTCCTGGCTGGTCTTCCTATGCGTACCATCAGGCCCTTGCAACTGATCCAGAACTTCGGCGGCTCGACTTGTCTTCAATGTTCCTAAGTTCAGCCATGTTACTCCTCTGCTGCGCTCTCTTCACTGGCTTCCTGTAGCTGCCCGCATCAGATATAAAACCCTGATGCTGGCCTACAAGGCTAAGAATGGACCAGCACCTCCATACATGGTGGCAATGGTCAAATCCCGATCTGTACCCAGAGCTCTTCGAGCTTCAAGCACAGCTCGGCTTGACCCACCATCTCTCAGAACACGCGGAAAACATGCATCCAGACTTTTTTCAGTTCTGGCACCTCAGTGGTGGAACGAACTTCCCTGTCCGAATGGCAGAGTCTCTTGCTGTTTTTAAGCGAAGACTGAAGACAAATCTGTTTCAAGAGCACTTAAATAAAATTTTACTACACTAGCATTTATTAAATATTTGTGACTGTAATGACTTTTCTTGCTTTTATCTTTTAAGTAGGGTTTTTTCAGTATATATTTGAGTATATCTAGGCGTCCATACTGACTGTATCTAATAATATCTTTGCTTAAAGTTTCTTCCTGATTTTAGCCTAAACTAACTAGCTAGAGATTTTGTTCTGAGTAAAACAATGAAGCACTTTTTGTAAGTCGCTCTGGATAAGGGCGTCTGCTAAATGCCGTAAATGTAAATGTAAATGTAAATGTACTAAACTCGTGTACTATGTTAACTGTTTCCTGTAAATATGTCTGTTATGATTTATTAGTCTCTTCCTTTGCGGTTGTATATCTTGATCTCCCTCTAGTGTTGTGTGATCTGTGTTTTACAGTTAGTTAAGATGCTGCGTCGGTTAAGTACCCTCTGTGTGGGCAAGGTAACCCTAAATAGGGAAATCAGCCCAGTTCTCTCTATTGCGCATGTGTCCACCTCCTAGCACCCCACCGTTACAATGTGATTAGTCCACATGTATAGTATAACCTAATGTGATTAGTCCTCAATACTCCCTACAGTATAATGGAATGTGAATAATACTAAGATATTTGTGTTTACAATATTTAGCAGATAATCTTGTCAAGGGCCATTTACAGTGGAACTTTATCACAGAACAGCAAAGCACAATACTGATTTGTTCACTAAGGCAGAGTCATTTGTTCAGTAATGTATTGTACTGGTTTGTTCAGTAATGTATTGTACTGGTTTGTTCTCTGCATATTTGAGATGGAGCTTTACATTTTTCCTTATGTTATGAATGATGAATGAATCAGATTCTCTCATCATTTCCTTTGTTCTTTTCCATCAATTCTTAGATGTCTGTGTTAATATTGTAACACACACATAGGACCACTTTCTGAAAATGTATTGTCTCTATTCAAACACATTGTAAAACAAGGGTATTGCCTTCTCTTTCTCTAGCTCTCTTTCACCCTCTGTCACTCCATTTCTCTCACTAGAATGTTTACACACACACTCACACACATACACAAATGCACACACACTATCTCACACACACACACTCACTGACACAAACACATGCACACACAGACACCTTGACTGAGATCACCCTCTGGTTGTCATGGCTTCGTAGCTCCTGTCCTCCTAGACATTTTGTCCTTATTTTTACTATTTTACTTCAATGTATCGTTTTTAGTAGCTAATTACTACAGAACTAGGTCACTTTAACATATGTATATATATAGTACACAGAATGAGAATCTCCGATGTTAAAGTATGTGTGTATACACACATACACCTCAATCAGAGAACACAGAGAATATGAGAGCAAGCCAGTGGACGCTGTATGTGTGTGTGTGTCAATGTGCAGATGTCCCCTGTTCACCTCGCCTCCTTTCTTGCTGTTGTAGATGTGTTGGACAGAGACCTGCACAAACAGCCTGGCTGCTGCTACTGGGAGTCTCCGCCAGACATGTGGCCAACACTGCAACTATGGTGACGACGAAGAATAACAGACATTCATGACAGGGACGGTAAAGATGGGTAATAGATATGGAGGTCAAGAGGGTTAAATCTTGCTAAAGCTGAACAATGATGATGAATCGATGATGATGATGATGTACTGTCCAGACTGAATGGACAGGTGTGTCTCTCTCTCTTTCTCTCTTGACCTCATCTTCTCAAGCAATGTCATATCTGATATACAGGTTAACGGGAGCCTGTCAGAAGAACATGCTGGAGTCTACTACTAGGCAAGTGCTACTATGCCTCCTGGCACACGTGACAGTAGCGCGCATGACAGTTGTGCACGTGACAGTGTCCCCACACTGCCACTGTCACACTTTTCATGAGAACTGATACTCTTTGTATTGACTTGATCCAGTCAAATATTTTATTTCCGCGAAATCTGTGTTTTGATTTCATTTCAGTTGGTATTGTTTGTATTGTATTTTTGTTTGTTTGTTTTGTGTGTGTGTGTGTGTGTGTGTGTGTGTGTGTATGTGTGCTTGTTTCCAATGATAAATGTACACTAGTAAGGGACCAACTCCAATGGTAAATGCCTACTAATGGGCGATATACACTGGACCACAGCCAATGATAAATGATGACTATTAAGTGGATGTCACTGGACCACAGCCAGTGATTTTGAAATAAATTGATATTGTTATGACCCTGTCTAGTCACCGGGTTGTAACAGCGGTATTGGTTATGGTAGACATATGCCAGTGGAATGCAGGTTGCATAATTAAAGAAACCTGGAAAAAAATGTATGGCCTCACAATTGCGAGGCTTCAAACTGTATGTTCTCAGACGCAAGTGGCCACTGATCTTAGAGACTTCATGTGGCCTTCAGATTAGCTCAAGAACAGTGCGCAGAAAGCTTCATGGAATGGGTTTCCATGGTCGAGGGGCTGCATCCAAGCCATACATCACCTAGTGCAATGCAAAGCGTTGGATGCAGTGCTGTAAAGCACACCATCACTGGACTCTAGAGCAGTGGAGGCGCGTTCACTGGAGTGACGAATCGCACTTCTCCATCTGGCAATCTGATAGACGAGTCTGGGTTTGGCGGTTGCCAGGAGAACGGTACTTGTCTGACTGCATTGTGCCAAGTGTAAAGTTTTGTGGAGGGGGATTATGGTGTGGGTTTGTTTTTCAGGAGCTGGGCTGGCCCCTTAGTTCCAGTGAAAGGAGCACTGAATGCTTTGTCACGGTCCTGGGGCTGTAGGGGCGTGACGCAGGCGCAGGAGCACGTAGATATTTGCATAAACAAAAAACGGAGACTCAAACGAAAGCACGGGGACTTATAATTAATATATTTAATCACACAATGACGTGACGCAAACCAAACACACAACTACAAGGAGAACTACGATGACTTGAACAATGACTGTTTATGAACCATGCATGGGAACGAACACAACTAACAACGTAACAATATACAAGGTGTACTAACGACCACGAGACCCACGGACGACAGGACAAGAACTATAAATAACTGAACAGATAGGCAAACCATGAACGAGAAACTTAACATGAAAACTACTAACTATAGACACAGGTGAACACGGGGAAACAGAACGACAGTAACATTAAACATTACTAGGACCAGGGGGAGTTTTAACAAAAGCACGGCGACCGCAAATTGGCGCAACGGAGACACAGCCAAAGATACACACGAACACGCCAACGGAGACTGAGGTTAACAACTTTAACATTTACCTGAACAAGCATACATAGACACCGTAACATAGGACCACGTGACATTCGATAATAACCTACAAACTAACAGAGACGACCAGGAAGTATAAATACACAAACAGAAACAAGGAACAGCTGACGATAATCGTGACGACACGAAAACACAGAAGGAAACCATAGAAACAAAAGACAGGGGCGTGAACAAGAAATGACAAAACCAAACAGGGGCGGGGGGCGGAGCCAGACGTTACATGCTTCAGCATACCAAGACATTTTGGACAATTCCAAGCTCCCAACTTTGCTCTTTTGTTGCTCCCAACAAGAGAAGACTTGTTCGGTTTGTTGAACACCTTCAGACCATCAGGATTAAGGATGTGTCATTTCCAGTGTCAAGGCATTTTAATACTAATGGACACTGTATTAATGACATATCTGTTTGCATAGCCAGTTGTTGCTATGGCAGCAATGAAATGAGCAAACTCAAAGATAAAGAACTGATCTCCACTCTCAGAACTTCAGAACACCATGAATGAATGTGATGATCTAAACATCTATGTTTATATATCATAAAACTACTTTCATATATAAACTGGTTTCTCCTCCCATAAATGCTATGATTTAAACATTCTGTCATCATTCTATGATTTAAACATTCTACTTTTTCATATATAACATAGTTCTCCAACTATTAATTCAGAAGCACAGCTGATGAAGGACCTATGTTGTCCAAAACACTATGTTTGGAAGCTTTGTACACTTCAATACAACTCAACTGGAAAAAAAAACAAAAAAAAAAAAACACCCCCATATTGTATTGTATATACATATTATTATACATTCTCTCTGTATATATATATATATATATATATATATATATATATATATATATATATATATACACACACACACAGAAAGGGGCAGAGCGAGAGGGAGAGAGATGCAGGGTTTCAGCTCTGTTTGCAGGGTACTCCTCAGTCTGCTAATGAAGGTGGTGTGGTTGGTTTCTCAGAGAGGTTCTGACGGCCTTCTTCCACAACGCTTAACCACTGCACTAGCATTAACAGTCAGAACTGTCAGCTTCTCCTCTGTTGCTATGCAACATGTGAGTTCCCTGGATAGCCTGTTCTTGCTTTCTTTCTAACATTCTATCTCTCTCTCTCTCTCATTCACACACACAGTCTTCTAACTGCTGCTGTCATGAACTGGTATAAAAATAGTCATGGCTTTAGCCCTCATGATGGGAAGAGATCTACAGGGTGGTGCCCTAATAACTGTAATATCAAATGCCAAAAGTTGGTTTAAATGTTAAATATCATGTTGCGTCTGGTTTCGTGGGTGTGATCTGCAGGTTGGGTGACTTCTGCCCAGACTGCAGTAGGAACACATTTTGACCATAGGGCTTCAACAAGGTCTTTTCTCGTGTCCTCTGCTTTCCTGGAGAAGGTTCCAGAAGAGGTCTCACGGCTGACAGACAGGTGAACTATGCAAGAAAGATTTCATTTAGCAAACTGCATATTAGCCCAGAAAAAATATCATAGAATCAACATTTTTGCCAGGCTTATTCTGGAGTATTCCGCACAGATGTAGCACAGTTTGGTGCTGCTTTCTACTACAAACACTCACAAATCTCCTTTTTTAAATACAACTGTTTTGAAAATACACACTTCATTTTAATAAATGTTAAGTTCATTTTAAGACAAACAGCTGTTCTCATTACCATGACGATATACTATTTCATGGTGTGCCTTTTTTGTGATACATTTCTTCAGCATAAAAGCGTTTGCAATTTGCGGCGTTCCGGTTCACCCAGCGACTGTTAATAAGACTTCTCAGAGAGCTTCATTTCAGAGCCCATTTGCAGATGCTGCTGTCGTGTGATGCTCCATTGAACTGCCTGATAACCCTACACATACAGGCCGGGTCTTAACTGTGGACACGCCCCTTCAACGTGAAGAGAATGGAAATCAGTACTGCGTGTTTGTCCTAATACAAAACTGCCCTGTCATGTTTGGAAATAATCTTTTGCATAGCTAATGTACTAAATGTAAAAAAATGTACTTGTTTCATTTGTACTTCAGAACATTTGTTAAATATATATTGAAGCACAGTTTTGTATGTACATCAGTAAATATACAATAGAGCATTTGTTACTTATGTAGCAAAGGACAGTTGTAATTTAACCATTCAAGACGTAATCCCAAAAGCATGTGTTTTTTGTTCTGTTAATTGATTTTTATGGAGAACACACCCCCATGTCTCAGACACACCAACCGGGTGCATGTCCACCAGCTGCACGACCATTGGATACACCATCTCTTGGACCTTGATCACCCAGCCCGGACCCTCTTCATGCACCCGGACCCTGTTCATACAGCCAGGTCCCTGTTCACGCAGCCTGGACACTGTGTCTCTTCTGTCTCCAACGCCGTACCAGTTTTCTCTGTAAGCCGGTCTTCTGGAAAGTGTTTCATTTGTCAAACAAAGTGGAAGGCTTCCGTAATGGAGACGGATGGAGCCACCACCCAGGGCAGCAGCAGGAAGAGGTAATTACCCCTGCTGAGGTAAATACCCCTGCTGAGGTAATTACCCCTGCTGTCGAGAACCTTGGTGTTAATGACCACTTCTGCCCCTCCCACGCCACTGTCTTCTGAGTTCATGGCTAAAGTGATTAGAAGAATAGGCAGCCTTCCGAAGTAGCAGAGACATGTCACGCAGCTTTCGGAGCAGTAGGACACAGTGTTGTTTGAGGGGTGTTTGAGTGCCAGGACGTGAATCTCTGTCCTATGGATTTGTCACAGTCAGAAAACAGAAAGATTTGATTTGAAAGAAGTCGGAAAACAGAAAGATTTCAGGAGGTGCTGCCGTGTCAACGGTTGGCAAGCGTTGACTGCCTTTGGAGGGGATTGTACCACAGGTGGGCCGAGGTTCTTCGTCTTAACCACATTTCTTTAAAGCGTAAACGGCACAGATCTTTGAAAAGCGTGACGGGTCCTCATCGAGTCTCAGCTCCGCTGGGAGAAATTCAAAGACGTCCTTCACCAGGGAGTGTGGCGTACACGACTAGCCCCCGTGACTAGCCTCCATGACAGAGTGTCTGCGACAGAGTTTGTTTTATTTCACGTCAGACCAAACAGAGGAACAGAAGGAGCAGAAGCTGGTGAAGACATGGGCTATGTGGAGGCTCCTGTGGGATTATGGTGCCTCACCAGACAGTGGAGTGGGATTAAGATTACGCGCTGCCACCGCAGAGGCGGGGTCATGTGATCGCAGCACTTGTGGCTCAAGGAAGGGATACAGGGGGTTGCTAAGCAACCTGTCGAGCCAGGACACAAAGCAATGGCATCGGTTACCAGTTCTGGCTGGAACTGCTTGTACTCTGACACATGGCTGTTGAAAGGACAGTTTTAGGGTCAATTGTCATTTAAAAGGGCAGTATTCATAATTTAATAATCAACTAAGACTGTTCTAACGTTGTTGTGCTATTGCTCATGGGAAACGAAAGCTGTTCCATACACATTTAATATTGATTTTAAAAATTAGATTATATTTTTCAAACATTTTCCCTGTGAGATTGTGACAGATTGCTAGTTAGGCTACAACAGAAATGGGCACTTGTGAAAGAAATTTTAATTTTTTAAAATGACATATAATGAGACACAGTTTTGTTTTCTTAACATTGGTCTGCTGTTCTATGTTCTATGGTGGTTATGAAACCCAGGGATGGTTTGTGGGAAACCTGGGGGTGGTGTTTGTTAAACCCAGGGTGGTGTTTGTTAAACTCAGGGTGGTATTCATGAAACCCAATGATGGTGATTGTTAACCCTGGGAGTTGTATTTGGGAAACCTGGGGGTGTTGTTCATGAAACCTGGCGGTGGTATTCGGGAGACCCAAGGATGGGGTTCATGAAAACCAGGTATGGTGTTTGTTAAACCCAGGGTGGTGTTTGGGAAACCAGGGGTGGTGTTCATCAAACCCAGGGGTGTTGTTTGGTAAACCTGGGGTGGTGTTCATCAAACCCAGGGGTGTTGTTTGGTAAACCTGGGGGTGGTGTTCATGAAAACCTTGGATGGTGTTTGTTAAACCTGGGCTAGTGTTCGGGAAACTCAGGGATGGTGGTTGGGAAACCTGGGGGTGGTGTTCATGAAACCCAGGGGTGTTGTTTGGGAAACCTGGGGGTGGTGTTCATGAAACCCAGTGATGCTGTTTGTTGAACTCAGGGTGGTGTTCATGAAACCCAGTGATGGTGATTGTTAATCCTGGGGGTGGTGTTTGGGAAACCTGGGGGTGGTGTTCATGAAACCTGGCGGCGGTATTCGGGAAACCCAAGGATGGTGTTCATGAAAACCGGGTATGGTGTTTGTTAAACTCAGGGTGGTGTTTGGGAAACCAGGGGGTGGTGTTCATGAAAACCTTGGATGGTGTTTGTGAAACCTGGGGGTAGTTTTCGGGAAACTCAGGGATAGTGGTTGGGAAACCTGGGGGTGGTGTTCATGAAACCCAGTGATGCTGTTTGTTGAACTCAGCATGGTGTTCATGAAACCCAGTGATGGTGATTGTTAACCCTGGGGGTGGTATTTGGGAAACCTGGGGGTGGTGTTCATGAAACCTGGCGGCGGTATTCGGGAAACCCAAGGATGGTGTTCATGAAAACCGGGTATGGTGTTTGTTAAACTCAGGGTGGTGTTTGGGAAACAAGGGGGTGGTGTTCATGAAAACCTTGGATGGTGTTTGTTAAACCTGGGGTAGTGTTCGGGAAACTCAGGGATGGTGTTTGTGAAACCTGGGGTGGTGTTCATGAAACCCAGGGGTGTTGTTTGGGAAACCTGGGGGTGGTGTTCATGAAACCCAGTGATGCTGTTTGTTGAACTCAGGGTGGTGTTCATGAAACCCAGTGATGGTGATTGTTAACCCTGGGGGTGGTATTTGGGAAACCCAAGGATAGTGTTCATGAAATCCGGGTATGGTGTTTGTTAAACTCAGGGTGGTGTTTGGGAAACAAGGGGGTGGTGTTCATGAAAACCTTGGATGGTGTTTGTTAAACCTGGGGTAGTGTTCGGGAAACTCAGGGATGGTGGTTGAGAAACCTGGGGGTGGTGTTCATGAAACCCAGGGGTGTTGTTTGGGAAACCTGGGGGTGGTGTTCATGAAAACTGGGTATGGTGTTTGTTAAACTCAGGGTGGTGTTTGGGAAACCAGGGGGTGGTGTTCATGAAAACCTTGGATGGTGTTTGTGAAACCTGGGGTAGTGTTCGGGAAACTCAGGGATAGTGGTTGGGAAACCTGGGGGTGGTGTTCATGAAACCCAATGATGCTGTTTGTTGAACTCAGGGTGGTGTTCATGAAACCCAGTGATGGTGATTGTTAACCCTGGGGGTGGTATTTGGGAAACCCAAGGATGGTGTTCATGAAATCCGGGTATGGTGTTTGTTAAACTCAGGGTGGTGTTTGGGAAACAAGGGGGTGGTGTTCATGAAAACCTTGGATGGTTTGTTAAACCTGGGGTAGTGTTCGGGAAACTCAGGAATGGTGGTTGAGAAACCTGGGGGTGGTGTTCATGAAACCCAGTGATGCTGTTTGTTGAACTCAGGGTGGTGTTCATAAAACCCAGTGATGGTGATTGTTAACCCTGGGGGTGTTGTTTGGGAAACCTGGGAGTGGTGTTCATGAAACCCAGTGATGCTGTTTGTTGAACCCAGGGTGGTGTTCATGAAACCCAGTGATGGTGATTGTTAACCCTGGGGGTGGTATTTGGGAAATCTGGGGGTGGTGTTCATGAAACCCAGTGGTGTTGTTTGTTGAACCCAGGGTGGTGTTCATGAAACCCAGTGATGGTGATTGTTAACTCTGGGGGTGGTATTTGGGAAACCTGGGGGTGGTGTTCATGAAACCTGGTGGTGGTATTCGGGAAACCCAAGGATGGTGTTCATGAAAACCAGGTATGGTGGTTATGAAACCCAGGGATGGTGTTTGGGAAACCTGGGGGTAGTGTTCATGAAAACGGGATGGTGTTTGTTATACCTGGGGTGGTATTTGGGAAACTTGGGAGTGTTGTTCATGAAATCCAGGGGTGTTGTTTGGGAAACCTGGAAGATGGTGGTCATGAAACCCAGGGGTGGTGTTCAGGCATTTATTTTCAAGGAGTGAGATCACTCGCATATCACCAAAGTGGCAGTAGATTTATTAGAGATGAACATGGAAGGCTAAATACACTGCAGAGGAAAAGGCTTGTGTTTGTGTTATCATGGGTTATCTCATTTTGTTTTTCAAGTGGTCTCGTTTGGCTTGGTTCGTTTGATTTTCAGACTAGTGGAATAGTGTTAGTGAACTCAGTATCAGGACCAACTGTGTGAGGGGACAGACTGTGTGAGAGTGCTATTTTCACTGTCCATTACAGGGTTTGTAGTAGTAGCAGTGGGGGTCACTGGCTTTCATATGTAACCACAATATTCTTTTTTTTTATTTTAAATATCAGTAGATATTGCCCAAAATTCCACTCTGCAATTTTCATGCACAACTGAAGGAGAATGCAAGTCACTGTGCATTATCTCAGTTGGGTGTTTGTTCCTCTCATCAAAATTATGATTTGAGTTCTCTTCACGTCACATTCATATAGCAAGATTGGTTCTGACTGAAATAATTTGAGCCGAATTTAAATTGGTATTTGAGTACAATTTTCATGTTTAATTGCATAGAATGACCCATGTGTTTATCCTCTTGATTCATTTACTGCTTGATTGAAGTTTCCAGTTGAAATAATCTTCAGTGGGAATAATAATTGTAATGTGAATCATGATTCCATGAGATCTGGCTCTTTTTCAGAAGAAAAACAAAAAACAAATGATTATTTTGGTCTTTTTCAGGTTGACTGATGGGGCAGTGTGCTTGCATTTGTTACTTGGGTAGATTCTCTGCTTCTAAGGTAGGCTTGTCTTGAATATACTATTAACTAGATATTGATAGATCTCTTGGCTGTTTGGTTAGTCTAGATATCTTGCTTGTTCATTAGTTGATTCAGGTGTGGTTTCAGTCTATTTCAGTGGTTTCAGTTGATTCAGGTGTGGTTTCGGTCTAATTGAAGTGTCAATAACAGGGGTGGAGCCTGTAATTCTAGATAAATTAAGTCGGCATTCACACAGTAATCAGTGTGCTTGCATTTGTTACTTGGGTAGATTCTCTGCTTCTAAGGTAGGCTTGTCTTGAATATACTATTAACTAGATATTGATAGATCTCTTGGCTGTTTGGTTAGTCTAGATATCTTGCTTGTTCATTAGTTGATTCAGGTGTGGTTTCAGTCTATTTCAGTGGTTTCAGTTGATTCAGGTGTGGTTTCGGTCTAATTGAAGTGTCAATAACAGGGGTGGAGCCTGTAATTCTAGATAAATTAAGTCGGCATTCACACAGTAATCAGTGTGCTTGCATTTGTTACTTGGGTAGATTCTCTGCTTCTAAGGTAGGCTTGTCTTGAATATACTATTAACTAGATATTGATAGATCTCTTGGCTGTTTGGTTAGTCTAGATATCTTGCTTGTTCATTAGTTGATTCAGGTGTGGTTTCAGTCTATTTCAGTGGTTTCAGTTGATTCAGGTGTGGTTTCGGTCTAATTGAAGTGTCAATAACAGGGGTGGAGCCTGTAATTCTAGATAAATTAAGTCGGCATTCACACAGTAATCAGTGTGCTTGCATTTGTTACTTGGGTAGATTCTCTGCTTCTAAGGTAGGTCTTGTCTTGAATATACTATTAACTAGATATTGATAGATCTCTTGGCTGTTTGGTTAGTCTAGATATCTTGCTTGTTCATTAGTTGATTCAGGTGTGGTTTCAGTCTATTTCAGTGGTTTCAGTTGATTCAGGTGTGGTTTCGGTCTAATTGAAGTGTCAATAACAGGGGTGGAGCCTGTAATTCTAGATAAATTAAGTCGGCATTCACACAGTAATCAGTGTGCTTGCATTTGTTACTTGGGTAGATTCTCTGCTTCTAAGGTAGGTCTTGTCTTGAATATACTATTAACTAGATATTGATAGATCTCTTGGCTGTTTGGTTAGTCTAGATATCTTGCTTGTTCATTAGTTGATTCAGGTGTGGTTTCAGTCTATTTCAGTGGTTTCAGTTGATTCAGGTGTGGTTTCGGTCTAATTGAAGTGTCAATAACAGGGGTGGAGCCTGTAATTCTAGATAAATTAAGTTCGGCATTCACACAGTAATCAGTGTGCTTGCATTTGTTACTTGGGTAGATTCTCTGCTTCTAAGGTAGGCTTGTCTTGAATATACTATTAACTAGATATTGATAGATCTCTTGGCTGTTTGGTTAGTCTAGATATCTTGCTTGTTCATTAGTTGATTCAGGTGTGGTTTCAGTCTATTTCAGTGGTTTCAGTTGATTCAGGTGTGGTTTCGGTCTAATTGAAGTGTCAATAACAGGGGTGGAGCCTGTAATTCTAGATAAATTAAGTCGGCATTCCGCTACAAACGTGTCCGTTTGTAGCGGTTAGTATCTCCTCGGCCAGCAGTAGACTAGATTTTTATTAGGATACACAGAATGTGCTTTTCCATCCCTGTGCTCACCTTGAACAACACCAGAAGATGGAGATGCCAGAGAAGAAACCGCAACTCCAGTAACCTCATCTACCCACCTTGTTCATCTGTACCAAAGGTGAAGGTAGCAGGGGACTCTGGAATTGCCACTCTGCAGTTCAGAAGGCAGACTTTATCTCAGCCTTCGCATCTGCTAAGTCACTCGACTTCCTGGCTCTGACAGAGACATGGATCACTCCAGAGAACTCTGCAACTCCAGCTGCTCTCTCTACCTCCTTTGCCTTCTCCCATTCTCCACGGCAGAACGGCAGGGGTGGTGGCACAGGTTTGCTTCTCTCTCGCTCATGGCGCTTCTCTGTACTCTCATTTTCTTATCTTAACATTTCTTCCTTTGAATTCCATGCTATCACGGTGTCTTTCCCCACTAAACTTCACATCATTGTTCTCTATCGCCCTCCAGGTCCACTGGGAAACTTCATAGATGAGTTGGACATTCTTCTGAGTGCTCTCCCCTTAGAGTCATCGCTTGTTCTTCTAGGGGACTTCAACCTTCCAACAGAGAGACTACATTTGTCCTGTCTTCTTCCACTGCTGTCATCATTCGATCTTGCTTTCAACCAGTCAACTCCAACACACAGAGCAGGAAACACACTGGACCTGATCTTCAGTAGACCTGCCCCAGTGTTGGATCTGACAGTAACTCCTCTTGACTTTTCTGATCATCATTTCTTGTCCTTTTCACTCTCCCTTCCTGCTTCTTCTGCACACACCTCCACGTCAGCTTCTTCTACCACCTACCGCAACTTTCGCTCAGTCTCCTCCTCTTGTCTGGTCTCTACTATTGTCTCCTCTCTTCCACATCCTGAATCATTTTCTTCCCTCCCTCTGGAAACTGCCACAAACACATTCCTTTCATCCATCTCCTCTTCTGTCGACCATCTCTGTCCTCTCTCTTCCAGGGCAAGATCCTCTCTGTCAACTCCTTGGCTGACAGATGTTCTCGAGACAACAGAAGAGTACTGAGACTGGCGGAAAGAAAGTGGAGAAAATCTCAAGATGATTCAGATCTCCACTCCTACCAGTCTCTTCTTTCAAGGTTCTCAACAGAAATAACAGCGGCGAAATCTTCCTTCTTCAAGGAGAAGCTGGAAGCATCAGCCTCTGATCCACGCAAGCTCTTCAACATTTTCTCCTCTCTTTTAAACCCTCCCACTCCCCCACCACCCTCTACTCTCTCCCTGTGGATTTTGTCACCTTCTTTGAGGAGAAGGTTGATAAGATTCGCAGATCCTTTTTCTCTACCAATATCCTTCCTACTGAACACCACCCTCCACCTCATTCCCTGTCTTGCTTTTCTCCTCTTTCCACAGATGACATCATACAGTTGGTCTCATCCAACAATCCTACTACCTGTCCACTGGACCCGATTCCATCCACGCTATTTCAGACAATAGCACCTGACCTTCTACCTTTCATCACTCATGTCATCAACAGCTCCTTGTCAACAGGCCATGTACCAGCTATCTTCAAGACTGCAAGAGTGATCCCCATCTTGAAGAAGCCTACTCTGGACTGTTCTGACATCAGCAATTACAGACCTGTATCTCTTCTTTCTTTCCTATCTAAGGTCTTGCAGCGTTCTGTTTATAACCAACTGTCTCGATTTCTTTCTCTGAACAACCTACAGGACCCGAACCAGTCTGGCTTCAAACCGGCGCACTCTACTGAAACTGCTCTCATCGCAGTTACAGAGAAGCTGCATGCTGCTAGATCTGCCAAACTGTCTTCGGTCCTAATTCTGCTTGACCTCTCTGCAGCCTTCGACACAGTTGACCACCAGATCCTCCTGTCTGTCCTCAGAAGACTTGGAATCACTGGCACTGTCTGGCAGTGGTTTAAGTCTTATCTAGATGGGAGATCTTACCAAGTATCTTGGCAGGGGGCCACATCTGCTCCTTCCAGGCTCACCACGGGTGTCCCACAAGGCTCAGTGCTCGGTCCTCTGCTCTTCTCTCTTTTTACACTCGTTCTCTTGGTGATGTAATATTCTCCCATGGATTTTCCTATCACTGTTATGCTGATGACATTCAACTTGTCCTTTCCTTTCCACCTTCTGACACACAGGTTTCATCTCGGATCTCGGCTTGTCTTGCTGATATCTCATCTTGGATGTCGGCTCATCACTTGAAGCTGAACCCCAGCAAGACTGAATTACTGTTCATCCCTGGAACTTCAAGTCCTCGCCAGGATCTTTCCATCTCTTTTGAGAACTCGCTGGTCACCACATCTGCTGAAGCTCGAAGTCTTGGTGTAGTTGTGGATGACCAGTTATCGTTCTCAACCCATGTTGCAAACCTGACTCGGTCATGCAGATTTCTCCTTTACAACATTCGGAGAATTCGACCTTTTCTGTCTAGCGAGACTACTCAAGTGCTTGTTCAGTCTCTTGTCATTTCAAGACTTGACTACTGCAACTCACTCCTGGCTGGTCTTCCTATGCGTACCATCAGGCCCTTGCAACTGATCCAGAACTCGGCGGCTCGACTTGTCTTCAATGTTCCTAAGTTCAGCCATGTTACTCCTCTGCTGCGCTCTCTTCACTGGCTTCCTGTAGCTGCCCGCATCAGATATAAAACCCTGATGCTGGCCTACAAGGCTAAGAATGGACCAGCACCTCCATACATGGTGGCAATGGTCAAATCCCGATCTGTACCCAGAGCTCTTCGAGCTTCAAGCACAGCTCGGCTTGACCCACCATCTCTCAGGACATGCGGAAAACATGCATCCAGACTTTTTTCAGTTCTGGCACCTCAGTGGTGGAACGAACTTCCACTGAGTGTCCGAATGGCAGAGTCTCTTGCTGTTTTTAAGCGAAGACTGAAGACACATCTGTTTCAAGAGCACTTAAATTAAATTTTACTACACTAGCATGTATTAAATATTTGTGACTGTAATGACTTTTCTTGCTTTTATCTGTTAAGTAGGGTTTTCTCAGTATATATTTGAGTATATCTAGGCGTCCATACTGACTGTATCTAATAATATCTTTGCTTAAAGTTTCTTCCTGATTTTAGCCTATACTAACTAGCTAGAGATTTTGTTCTGAGTAAAACAATGAAGCACTTTTTGTAAGTCGCTCTGGATAAGGGCGTCTGCTAAATGCCGTAAATGTAATGTAAATGTAAATGTTAGTACTAGTGCTGCTCCATCAGGTACAAGTGATGTGTGCAGAACAGAGTGAGAGCAGGTAGTGTATAGCAGTCTGACATGGCCAGCCCACTGATGTAGATGAATAACATCAGGCTGAAGCAGCAACCTTCCACACTTCTGAGGAAAGAACATTGTGCTTTTGTTGCCAATCTTTATTCCACAGTTATTGTTTGTGTACGTGAATTTAATAACACCATATGCTCCACCCTCTACACTACTTTCAAATTCTTTCTGAAGATGCTATGCCAGGATGAAAGCTATGCTGCTCAAACTGAGCAGAGTGAACATCTCAGGATGTGCATGGTGGACATGTGATCTGATATGTGGTGAGTTGGTATAGTTTCACTTTTATTAAAAATGTGCTTCATAAGGAACTCGCTCATTCAATCTCACCCTTCTCTCTCTCTCTCATTCTGTCTTTCTTTGCCTAATTTGATGTGTCATTGTTATTGAACATCTCTATTATTTTAATATTATTATAAAGCTTGTATATGTTCATAACTGTATCCATGAACTCACCACAGTCATGGGTTTAATTTCCTGTGACCACACATACTGCCATACTGACAAATGTCACTCTGGTTCAAGGCTTGATCAGAATATCCCAAGGCACTGCTCATGTCTGACAATGGTCCTGGGAGGATGTCACACAGAGCTCTAGAACCACACTCTAGCTCACTCTAGAGCCGACTCATTACCTCACACTAGCTCACTCTAGAGCTGACTCATTACCTCACACTACAGTTCACTCTAGACCTCACTCTAGAGCCGACTCAATACCTCACACTACAGCTCACTCTAGAGCCAACTCAATACCTCACACTACAGCTCACTCTAGAACTGACTCATTACCTCCCACTACAGCTCACTCTAGAGCCGACTCATTACCTCACACTACATCTCACTCTAGAGCCGACTCATTACCTCACACTACAGCTCACTCTAGAGCTGACTCAACCATATCTGAGAGCGGGCTGACTGTAATGTACAGATTACAACCATTTAAGGCCCTTATGCTTTTACACATGTAACATACACACGCACATGCATGCACACGTACACACAGAATACACATGTGCAGGCACAAACACACACACACACACACTCTGCTGCTCTCACATATCCCTCCATCTCCATTGTGTGAACGACAAAGCCGCTGTATGCAAATCAGTCAGTCGTCAACCCAGCCTTTACTGTCAGTACTGACATCATAATCTTGGTCTCAGTGCAATATCCAGCGTGTCTTGCTGTCTGTGTGGCTTCAACTGAACTGATCCACTCTGCAACGCTACTGAGACAGATATAATGAAATACAAAGGGACAGGCACAAAAAAGATCCAGAGAGAGAGAAAGAACCCACCCCTAAACCCAGCCCCCTCTGTCAGCAGGTACTCAAACTGACCTTCTGACCCCTAACACACAACAGCCCTGCTGACCAAAGTGTTGTTTTTTATTTCACTCTCTGAGACATCACCCTAGAACCTTTATTATATTATGATTATGATTACTAAAAATTAGCCATACCAATTGGGGGGAAATTCACACTTTCTATAAAATCAGAAACAACCAGAATGTAGTGGCTATTTCTTGTTTCTAGGGTCTTCCTATTGATAACCACTGGTGACCAAGCTGGAGAGGTTGACTCAAACATCCAAGTAAACAAACAAAATAGAACATTGAGGCCCAGATGAAAGTTGTCCAAAAATATTGAGATTTAATATAAATAAATGATGATATAAAACTCAGAAGTTAAATAAAGTCCATATAAAACAGGATTACTAAGATAAACTAAGGATTCTGTTTGGCTTGGTAGTATGACTTGCTTGTTTGGCTTGGTAGTGTGGTCAAAGACAACACCTGTAGATAAAGGATAGATAAGGGAGAGGGAGACAGGAAGTGGCTTGCATAACACAAAAAAGGGAGATATACCTCAAATAACAGAATAACTCAAATGTACATTTTGGCTCCTATAAGAAAATCAGAAAACTACAAAAAACTAACAAATCTACAAACTCACAGTTCAAACAAGTCATCCCAGTTTTACAAACTCATCCCAGTTCACATTTGCTACACACATTGCACCTATTGTGCTGTATGAAAGTGAGCTATGGAGTCCACTTAGTAACCATGACTACACTAGATGGGACAAATGTCCCACATATACAGATTTCTGCAGAAATATACGAAACGTTAGGAAAACAAAAAAATGCATGCTGGCTTATTCCCATTGATCTTCCAGTTAATAAAGGGTTCTAAAATGTGGCTGCATCTGAATTCCAGCAATCAAAACAAATAAATTGGAAGCATTTCAACCCCTAATTACCAAATTATCAACCAAACCAAAAGCAAAGAAGGCTGCAACATGCCCTAAACACAGAGCACACGTTAGCAGAATAGAGCTACACCATCACTGTCGGAGATCCACCACACAGATGGATCCTCACCATGGACAGGCTCAGTGGAAGAGTCACAGAGTCCCCAAACTTTCACAGTTATAGATAATAGTAAACTCACTTGGAGAAGCCAACACAGCATCTCTTCCTGTAAAATATGTGACCTGAGAAGCACACACTAACATACTCGTCACGATTTGCGTTGGTAAGATTGTTCCTGGTATAGTCATGCCAATAAAGCTACCTTGAACTGAATTGATAAAGCCTGAGGGAGAGCAAAAGCTAAAGTCAGAGAAGCTAAAGTAGGAGGCGGAGTTAAAATAGGAGGTGGAGTTAAATCAGGAGGCAGCAATAAAGCAGGATGCATAGTCAGGACTTTACGGGGACAAAGCAGGAGGTGGAGTTAGTGTCGAATGCAGAGTTAGCTCAGGAGGTGGAGTTTAAAGCAGGAGGCAGAGTTAACGCAGGCCAGGCTGGTCAACCCCCGTCTGGGTGTTGCTCTTCCATCTCTCCAACAGCACGCCAGCTAGCGTGAAGCTACTCACTCCTGGACAGATGCTCTGTGAGTCTGGGCTCTTGACCACTCACACTGATACCAAGCAGAGATGAAAGACCATCCTGGAACCCAGTTTGAAACCCAGCCTGGGTCTGCTGTCCTCATGAGGGTGAAGATGAGGGTGAGAGTGATGATGAGGGTGATGGTGAGGATAAGGGTGATGGTGAAGGTGAGGGTAAGGATGAGGGCTTGTTTGCCTCGTGAGGGTGAAGGCCTGCTCTCCTCAAAAGACTAGATTTAAAAAGTGACCTGTTTGAATATCTTGAAGACCTGTTTTAAATTTCGTCAAACAAAAAACAACTGAAAGGAGATGCAAGCTAATAAACTGGTGAACTCTTTATCAGTCGTGTTTAGGTATTATCTGCTAAGAAATAGTGCGCTAATGAGATGTACGGGGAGGATATCTCCCATCCGCACCTTAGTTATTGTTTGGTATTATTTGTAAAGATTTCATTTTCCTACTGAAGAACTGTGGAGTAAAGGTAAAACTGAGAGTGAAGAAGGTGAATAAATGAAACTGTGTTTGTGTGTATTTGTGTATGTTTGTGTCTGTGTGTGTGTGTCTGTGTGTCAGAAGCTGTCAGCAGTTCTGCAGAACAGAGAGTGATTTAAAACAGCAGGGGTAACTGCTGAATTATGAGCACTTCACTCCTTGATGTAAACACAAACATATCGGAAAAGAAGCCCAATTGCCTGGATTCAAAATGCTTCCTCTTTGTTTTTTTGTTTTTTTTTTGTTTTTTTTTTGCTTTAGCGCACTGATTAAAGTCATAAATAGCTGTTCAGGGTGTAAATGTGAAATACTTCCTCTTTGTACTGTTTTAAACTTTTAAGAAGATTAGCCTGCAGTCTTTTTCCATTCCAAGCTTTACCTTTTAATAAAAGGGTGTTGGCAACATTTGCTTGAGTGTTTTCCATCCAGAGAGAGTGTGGTTTAGGGTTAGGGTCTATTAGGGTAACCCTTAATCTAACCCCAGAGAGGTTAGGGTTAGAGGTTAGGCTTAGGTTAGTAAGAGGTGCATGAAAAAGGTCCCAAGGACTGGTGTATGATCACACATCACCCCTGGTGGGACTGTAAATGTGTGGCGACACACACACACACAGTGTAATGACATTAGTGAGAGTCTGAATGGATAAACATATGTGGTCCTAGATTTGGCATTAAAACACACTCATGCACACACATGATCACATAATCAAATATTCTTGGTGCATTGGTTAGAGTCAGAATCAGTACCTGTGCATCAGTACATCAGCTCAGATAAACTCAGACAGGCCAGAGATAGGCAGAGAGAGAGAGAGAAACGGAGAAAGATATAGAGGGGGGCAGAGAGAGTGAAGGAGAGAGAGGGATATGGAGAGAGAGGGAGATAGAGCAATGTAGAGGGTGTATGGAATGCTAATGTGAGAACATCTCAGGTGAAAAGAGGTGGAGGGATAGAGAGATACAGATAGAGGGATATAGAGGGAGAAAGAAAGATAGAGGGAGAGAGAGACAGAGGGAAATAGAGGCTGCATGGAATGCTAACGTGACAAAATCTCTGGTGAAAAAGCAGGTCAGCTGCTCGTGGCCTCAGTGCCATTCTAATCCTCTGCCAATAGGTTGGAGAGTCGCCCCGGGCAACAGCATATGAGGCTTTAGGAAACAATAAAGATCCATCTGCCGCTGACCCAGAGCTTGGCCGAGTTCAGCTTTCTGGGAAAACTGAGCACGTCTGAATTGTTCGTCTCAGGTCCATTGTGTACTTTTGTACTGTGTTCCAGAATACTGCATGTGCACTGTGTTCTGGAATACTGCATGTGCACTGTGTTCCGGAATGCTGCATGTGCAGTGTGTTCTGCCATTGGTGAGCTGTGTGATGTCTTTACTGGGGCTTGTGGCCTGTATGTTGAAGGTTTGCACTGGGGTCACAGGGCTGTGTTGGGCCAATTGGGGAGAACTAGGGCATAAGGGCAATTTTATCCACAAGGACCTTGGCTGTGGCTAGCCTTCCTGGTGGAACCTATTGAGAAGCAGATTATGTTTAGAGAATAAGAGCAATGCTACTAAGTGGATAAACCATTATTATGCCATTATGTAAAATCGAACTGATTAATTATGCAGCTTTTGTCTATCCTGTGGCTAGGTAGACAGTGCCTTCCTTTTCAGTACCCAGTCATTATCTCTAGTAATATTAAACTGTCTATTAAAATGATTTTTTTTGTGCCATAATTATCATTATTTTGACCATATATTATGCATTTATATCAGGAGGCGGGAAGTGGTGCTTATAGTCGTGTCTCAGACGGGGGTGCGTAGTGAAGCGTGCATGGATGCGGCCGGTCTCACCAGCTGCACTCTCAGTGTGGCTCTGTTTCAGGGACGCTCTGAACTCGGAAATTGCAGGAGCCCAGTGGTTTGGCTATCGGGGTCACTTCCCATGATCCAACGCAGGAAAGACACCATTCCGGCAAATTCCATAGGTAGTGCATCAGTGCGACGTCGTCATCCTGGTAAGGACGGCATCGGCAGAGGACGTTTGCCGTTGGAACTCGCTGCTGGAAGAGGACGTTTATTGGAAGGGTGCATATCTTGCAAGAGGATGTTGTGATGCTGGGTCCTATTTTCTAAATTTCTTTACGCAAACATGTCTGTTAAGTTGTTCTAGTACTTAATTGTTTATTCGTTTTACTTCACACGTAGCGGCAACAATTCTGAAAACAACACGAAAAAAATGCATTTTGGCAGCTGCCAGGATAGCTTGGAGAAATAATTGGAATCTTTTTTCCAATTTTTGGTGAGAAGCTAACTTCTTTGATAAATTGTCCGCAATCCTTCTCATGTGTATGTAATCCTGACCCAACTCAATTTATTATTCTCTTGGCCAGGAATTATTTTCCCTTGCAGTTACTAAACCAGTAATTTAAAAAACCTCAATCTTAATTCCCATGAGCTTTACAAATACAGGCGATTGTCAAACGTACGCATTAAAGCCAACATAGTAGAAAAAGCAGTGCTGTTGTAATTCTGTGCCTATTTGCAGAGAAAGTATGTTCATGAATTATTTCAGTATGGATTTATCCCACATCACAGCATCCTCTGATAAGGATGATATTGGTTTGATTTGATAGAGGTTCGGGTTTAGTTGGACAGGTTTGGGTTTGGTTTGACAGAGGTTTGGGTTTGCTATCCATTTGTCTTCATACACAATGAACTGTTTGAGCATAATGTGGTGTAGGCAAAATGTGGTGTACCACAAAGGTCTGCACTGGGCCTCTTGTTATTTTCATTATATGTTACCCTCAGGCACAATTCGTTAGCAAGGCATTAGGTTCCATTATTATTCAGACAATACTTAATATTCAATATTCAGTTAAATATAAAAAAAATGTTTTATATAATGAAGCCTATATGTGTTTATTATTATTGTTATAGAACTGAGACTAAGGGGTTAAACGGAGGACTGCTGCTTCAAGGCCACAAGATCTAAATGACGTGATGTTCTGCTCAGTCTTGCTGGTACTTCAGCACCACCCACTACTTTTCTAAAATACTTGGGTGCTATTATTAACTCTGATCTCTTATTTGACACTCACATCTATTTAATGTTGTTAAAACCGCCTTTTTCCAATTATGCAATAATGCTAATACTCAGACATACACTTTCATCAGATGCAGACAAATTGGTCCAGTCCCATCAAGACTGGATTACAGTAATCGTCTTCTAATTGGATGATCTATAATGTAATTAAATAAAGTCCAACTGTACAAACTGCAGCAGCTGGCGTTCAACCAAGAGCTAGAAGGTTTGGCCACATGAGTCCATTTCTCCCAGCTCCACACTGGCTCCCAGTTACATGTCGAATGGCCTTCAAAATACTCTTGCTGATATATATTACACATTAAATGGTCTGGCCCCACAGTGTCTGAGTGAACCGTATATTATAACCCACCTTGCCTATGGTGTTCTCGAAATGCAAGGTTTCTCTTAGTTCCTAAAATTATTGAGATTACAGCTGAGGGTAGAGCCTTCCTGTATAATGCCCTCAGTTATGAAACAAACTTTAATTTGGGACTCACACACTCCCCATTTTTAAACACAGGCTAACGACATGCATATTTAGTGAAACGTTTGGGTACTTTAAATGTACAAGGTACTGGTTATGGACTGTTCAAACGCTGTTCAACTGTACAGATCTAATAATATCTTTGTTTTATTTGGTTGATTCTGCAGAGATGATGAACACTGGACTAGAGCTGCTCATGGGTGACAGAGCATCTGAGATAATGCCTGAAATGTCTCATTGCTGCCAGTAGATCAACGGACACTGACATGTTCATCCATCCGCTCAATCTCCAATGGATACAGAAATAGCTCTCCCACCCCAGGCCCCACATCCCACATCCATACTGACGTAGTTACTGGAACTAAACACAGGGGTGTTTATTACAGCTTCGTCTGCAGCCCTGACCCCCCAAGGTTTCTTCCTCAGTTCAGCACTGGCAGATTCCTTCTTGCCCCTATTCCCTCATTAGGGATCCTGATCCTTACATCTGGAAAGCTGCTGTGACATCTTGGGTTGCAAAAAGCAAAATATAAATGAATTTAATGTCTTCTGCGTGTGTGTGTGCGTATGTGTGTTGTTTGTATGTGTGTGTGTGTGTTTTATTTATTTGAGACATGGGCCTGCAGGGCATATATCCTTCACACTCTCCCCAAAGGTCAAATGTCAAAGGTCACAGAACCGTTTTGACCTTATACTTGAATACATTTGCATTCACAAGGAGGAATGGGGCTGAATCCTGATGGTCCTCTGGTGCTTTTTGGATCGGTGCACTCGAGGCAGCGGTGGTTCTGTGGCGAAGGTGCTCTGTACTCGTCTCACGTCTATGTGACTGCCCCCAGCAGGGCACTACAGACAGCTACAGTCTTTTGTGACTTCTCTCGCCAACAAGGTTTGAGGGAAATCCATTTCTTTGCCCTCTCTGAAGGCAGCAGGGGTGATTTGCAGGGCCTGTGGCTACAGTGCCTCTCCAAATGTTCAGGGGTCTCTTTTTGTCTGAGTGTATTCAGCATGCAGATGCTGGCTTGTCTTGTGGGGTCCTCTGACCATATCACCCAGACTGAAGACTCCCTCTGATGTCTGTTGCATCAGTGTCCTGTTGGTGCCTGTTTGACTGATGACCGTCAGCCTCCATGTTTCATCAGCCAGCCAGAGATTTCTCCATCACATATAACGCACATCATATAACGCACATCCTAGACATCATACAGCAGATGTCATATATCACACTTCATATATCAGAACAGCACCTGCTTAGTGCTACTAATAGTACATAGAATAAACTACTGAGGCAAAGGGGAGTTGGAGGAGATGTCCACCTGATACAGACCTGTGCGGTATATCCATATGAGTTGGGCCTCCTTGTGTCTGTGCAGTGACGAACTACCTCTATGCAGTTGAAGGTCTGTTAGCACTCTCGCATCTCACAAGTGCATCAACACAGTCGTATCCACATCAGACTGTGCATAAGACGCTGTCGCCCATACATACCGCTACACTCGTGAAATGCATAGTGAAAGGTACGCTCGTACGCACCAGTGTGCAATTAATTTCACTGGCATGCAGGCACTCATATATCTTACTGGGTTAAACTTAGACATGCTGTTGCAATTAAGAGGAATGTAATGTATGGGTCATGATGGCAACGTCAATGTCATGAAGAGTTTTTTATAGGGAATGTGGTTTCCAAGATCTGCTTGGTTAGAGTGTGGGTGTCCCAAATTCCTGGGTTACAAATAAGACTTGTTGACATTTTTTTAAGAGCCTGATATTATGAGACATATACTGTATGTGAGGGAACTAAAAAATGCTGTATATACCTCAGCATTTTGTGAGTATCTTGAATATCTTCCTTTTAACAGCTTTGGCTTTGAATAAAACATCTATGCAGAGACAGTGCAGTCTACCTTTTAGGTATTATAGCACAGAACTTCACAGGGACCCCCTGAGCTTGCAGTGTTCATTTATGTCCAGTTAAACGCAAATGAACTACAAGTGTTAATTTATCCCTGGGGATTTTGCTGGATGCTAATGAGGGTGTTGCTTATTCGCTGTGATTCACAACATGAGGAATGAGGCGCATGGCCCAGCTGGGCTTGAACCTGCTTAGCCGCAGTACTTATCGCCATGCAGACCTAATTGCTACGCCCTTGAACAAAATACATTTTTCAAAGAAAATACAGCAGTCACAATATCTGATGCTCGTTTAGTGCTCGGCTTGTGTTGGGGAGCTGAGGTTCATCTTCAGCTGTTCAACGTGAGCACTTACACTTTATGCAAATGGAAGTTTGGAAGAAAAATGTAATTCATTTGGCAGTTCCTGGCAATTTGATTCTTTAAAAAAACTTTGTCTTGCTTAAAGCAAATTACACACAAGTGCCATCCGAACTTTCACAAGTGCTCTTTAATTGTATTGATGTAGCCTATTTGCCTAATGTCAGTCTCTGAACCATGTTCAGATGTATCATGCTCATGTTCAGATGAACTCGAAGGAACTGCTTGAAGGAACCGTGCTCGAATGAACCATGCTGGAAATAACCGTGCTCGAATGAACAATGCTTGAAAGAACTGCGCTCAAATAAATCATGTTTGAATGAATCATGCTTGAATGAATCATGCGCAGATGACTCTGGAGTCCTTCACAGCTCTCAGGATGATCTCCTCCAGCTATGTGCTCCATTCCTATCAGGCCTGTTCAAGTGGGGTCGGTAATTAAAGATCCTCATCAGTGCACCCCTATTTCCATTGAATGTGAAGGTAGCTTAAATGCTTCTATCTTCTAGGAGGCTTGTGATTGGTGGACGTAGGGAGGCAGGACTAACGGCCTCATTTGCATGCGCATTGTGCTGTGGATGCTCTCCTGCCCTCCACGAAAGCTCCAGCAGCCGAAGACAAGTGCAGTGCGGCCCACCTTCTGCTACGACTCGAGAACTGCTGGAGAATGAAGGTGCAGCTCTCAGGAACTGCCAAACGAGGGTGTAGCTATCGTCTAAATCAGGGGGGCGTGAGTTGATATTTAAATGCAAGAAAATAACAAATAACAAAGCCAGCTGATGCATGGAGGGATGTGGAGGCAGCAAATTTTAAGGAAGGAACAAACACGTTTCTTCATGCAGATGAAGGCATGTCAAGGGTCAAGGGTCAGCACCTGTGGGTTTGATGATGTAACAAACAGGATGTGACTGGCCACAAGCTGAAGGTCAGGACAGCCCAGATTGAGTGAACGTGGAGGTTGGGGCTTCTGGGAAATGAAGTGCAACGCAGCATTGTGGGTGAGCGGCAGCCCCAGCAAGGCTTGGCAGAGCTGCCCCCAATGCTGCTACTCAGAGAACGCACTGCCACAGCTGAAAAGAAGAAACAATTATAATAATCACGGCGGTAGGAGGCTAATGGCCCAGCAGGAGAAATAACATGGAAAGCAGTGAGATTGGCTGGCTGCTCGGGAAACAGACGGAGGTGATGGAGAGGCGTAGGAGTGGCAGGCTGGTGGAGATGGAGAGTGATGGAGACGGGGGAGTGATGCGCGACATGGGGGGTGTTGGAGACAGGGGAGTGATGCATAATATGGGGAGTGACGTGAATGATGAGGTTCTAGAGACATGGACCGATAGAAGTGATGGACACAGCAGTGGAGTGATTGGGTGGAGAAGTGATCCTGAAGAGTGATCCACAGCGTCTTAGCTCTGGGGGTGTAAGTAGCATGAGGACACAAGGAAAGGTCCTAGAAGGTCATGGACAGCGTGGTCTGGGGAAGGGGATCATGGGAAAGGTAGATTCAGGGAGAGACAGTCAGAGAGAGAGAGAGAAAGAGAGAGAAAGAGAGACAGTCAGAGAGAGAGACAGTTGGACAGAGACTCAGAAAAGGGAGAGGACGGAGTCCACGAAGCCCAGAGAAGTGTCTGTCCATGGTGAGGTGAAGGAGGAACACGGTGTAGCATGGCCTGCTCTGGGTGTCAGAGCGTCGGAGTGTCCTCTGAAGCAGTTGACCCATCACTCTGGGTGACAGGCCATGGAAGTGCTGGAGTGTGGAAGATTCCGGCATCCCGGCACACGGTAATTATCCCACGTCAGTGTCAGCCAGCCTAGAACATGCAGCAGAGCCAGGATCCATTCCTGGAGGCCATTGGAAACCTCTCCCAGAAACTATCTCAGATCCAGCCTGGCGAGGGGGGGGGGTCTAGACTTCTGGAACGTGCTGGCAAGTGAATGGAAGCAGAGGCACCTGTCTGGAGAGGGAATACCGCCCCCCACTCCGCCCCCCCCAGGCAGAGGTCAACAAAGCCGATTAACCGGTCTTGCAAGACGGGCGAGACAGGCCTCTAATGATTTTAATTGAATTTTGCTTGTAATCATATGGCGTAACGATACGCCATTGCTAATTTAAAGTCGTGCTCTGTGTAGGCATCAGAGGGAGTAATGACACTGACACCAGGACTCGAGGAAGTGAAGCCCACTTCAGACCTGACGCTTCAGAATGACTATAGCCGAGGCTTCGATTTGCAAACTGGTTTTACTGAGGATCCCCAGTGGTGAGCACTGGTCACTTGGCTACAGGTGCTTTGGGAACATGCCCCGTGTCCTCCTTTAAACCACGTGTGCATGTCCATCCTGTGCCCTCCTTTAAACACCACATGTGGGTGTCCAGCTTGTGTCCTCCTTTAAACACCATGTCTGCATGTCCAGCCTGTGTCCTCCTTTAAACATCATGTCTGCATGTCCAGTCTGTGTCCTCCTTTAAACATCATGTCAATGTGTCCAGCCTGTATGCTCCTTTAAACACTGTCTGCATGTCCAGCCGCTCTAGGTATAAAGAACGGTGAGACAGGCTGGAAATGTCTGACAGCCACTCAGTGTGCATGTGTGAATCGTAATAGTAATCGTAATACTAGGATGCGTGTGCTGATGGGGACGTCACGGTGCGACGTGTGAGTTTGATGGTGCAGTGCTTTGCATACAAATGAACAAACAAGCAAAGAAATAAAGATTTGTTTATGAAACCTTCAGAATATTTCAACATTTGTAAATAATTTACTGCATTATGCACAGTTAATTTCAGATAATGAAAATCAGTGTATCTCTCTGTTTAATAAATGAAACATCATTAAAATTCAGTTGTTTGACACTGACGGAGAACAGAATTTGAAGACAAGAATGGTAAGTTGTTTTGAGTTGGGTTTTTTTGACTGATATATCTGTAACATCACCCTACAATGGACAATAGCAGACCTAATCCAGGTCTAGCCTTGATGTGTTTATGAAGGTGAACGCCAAATAAGGCATTTCACTTTGATTTAATCCTTAATTTGTATCCTGCGTGAGGAGCTTTATCTTTATATATCACTCTTCATAACAGACTTAACCGCTGCAAAACCAAACTTGGATACAGCAGCAGATGGCGCCTTTACTATCCCCGTCTTTATTCCAGCGATGATGGGCATATCAGGAGCACATGCATGTTCAGGCCATCTGGACATATGGAAGGAAGCACGTTGGGTGAATCCACACCTTAGCAGGCTAGTGCTTGGCTTCTGTGAACTACGTTCGATTCGGGGTTGTGCCACTGGAGTCCACTGGAGTTCACTATATGTATAACCCAGTATGACTCTCTTCTGTCTGGCCTGTCACAGCTGCAGTTTATAAATGCTGATGAATTGGCAACAGGAATTCAATGAATCAAACAAGGTGATTGGCAAATAATGTAATTAAGGAGGAGGGGCATGCATGGTCTGGCCTGCTGGATTGGTCAGGAGTTGGAATAATGAGAGGATGGCATTGTAGAGGAAGAAGGTGCAAAGCCTTTTCTGCTGAGATGTGGATGCTAATCTCTGGTCTCATAGAGATAAGGCCAGTCACATTGGTGGTCTCTTAGAGATAAGGCCAGTCACATTGGTGGTCTCATGGAGATAAGGCCAGTAACATCGGTGGTCTCATGGAGATAAGGCTGGTCACATCTGTGGTCTCATGGAGATAAGGCCAGTAACATCTGTGGTCTCATGGAGATAAGGTTGGTCCATTTCATCATTGGTTGTAGGTAAGTAGGGTAAATACACTATCAATCCCCCCCTCTGCCTGTCTCAAGAGCATCAGGTTCAGGTTAACATTCACTGAACTTTCTCACAGTGGGGTAGGTGTGTTGGGTTTCATGGGATATACACTGTGGACATGGATTGTTTTCTCTGTTATGAGGGCATGTGTTTAAGCAGAATGCCACTCCTGTGTGCAAAGGATTCTGGGTAGTGTAGGCAATGTTTCTGAAGGACATGGGAAGAATAACATGTGCAGGACATGTGCAAGATTAGGGCAGTCAGCATGCTTGTAGCTGCTGTTCATCCTGTTAACCTTCCTATTGTGTTAGCTTTCTGTCATGATCTCATATGTTAACGGGTTGGTTTTTACCCATGACTCAAATCAGCTATTAGATACCCTAGAAACAAATTATTCATCATCCATTTTGTTTCTTACCTCTTGGTTACGTTGTTGGGTTTCCTAATCCATGAAAGTATTGGTTTTAATGTTTGTTGTGGCCCCCTGGGTCTTTCTATTGACAACATACACAACAGTAAACACAGCTCTAAACTGGTTTGGCCGTACATGTCTGGAAATGTCTACCTTTCCTTGTTTTGTGAAAAAGGCAAAGATAGAAGCTCCTAACTGAAGATCAGATGGTTGGATGAACAGTTGACTGTGGGCTGTTGGTATATATGATTTTGGTTTTGGCAATTATAATTATAATTATATTCGGGTCAAAACTGACCCTAACAACAGAAAAGTCATAATTTTAACAAGCGCATTTTATAATTTAGTAAATTTTTTTTGTATTTAGTTTAAATAGAAGTCAAAAAGTCTTGATGCAATAAAGAAATCTATGTAGAACTTTTATGCTTTTGAACACCCCAACACTCACATATACACACCCCAACACTAACATATACACTCCTGCTTTTTACACTGCCTCTTTATTTCTGTTTCTCTCTTTCTCTGTTTTTCTTTCTCTCCCTTTCTCAGTTCTATCTGTTCTCTCTGATCATTTGGGCCAGAGATGCCACTCATCCTGATCCTTACTGTCACTCTGTCAGGCAGGGCCGTAGGGGAGGGGAGACTGTGCTCACAGAGAAGGGAGAGGAGACTGTGTCACTGTGTTCACAATTTTGGGAGGGAAGACTGTGTTCACAGTGAAGGTTGGTGTGTTTGACCAGCTACTAATGACACAGCCCAGCTTCAACAGCAAACACTTCTAAAAGAGAGACAGGAAGGAATGATAGACAGAGGAGGGAGGGAAAGAGAACAGGAATGATAGAGTTAAAGAGAAAAAGAAAGACAGTCCCTGGAAACATTCTATTGTTATTAAGCCAAATTATCTACACACACCTGACTGAACTCAGTTCAACACACCACACTCTGCTCACTCCACTACACTTCACTGAGCTAGCTAGTGAGGTGGGGAGTTGGACCAGGTGTGTTTGGTGTGGAAGCCATCCAGGTCCCCTGGGTTTGGACCAGTGGTGGTGCTGACATCTTTCCAGGTGTTCAGACTTGATATTCAGCCAGATTATAATGCTTCCCCAAGTAATGTGACATTTTTCTCTCCGTGAGCAGACTGATAAGAATCAGCATTTGGTATATTGGATCTGTTAGCTCCACATTTAAATGTGTCCATGGTTGAGCTTAAAAAAACATTTTTCCATTACAGTTTGACAAAATGTTGTAAGACTTTAAGAACAGTGACCTTATATATCAGGTCAAGATGCACTGATTTCTGGGTATATGTCTAAAACACTGAATTTAACTTCATTCATCTGCAATAGCAATATACCTATGCACACAGCTCCTGTCTTCTGGTTAAAGGGCAATTATGGTTATGGCTAGGGTTAGTGTTAGTGTTGGGGTTAAGGTTTATCAATACCTCCATACCTAACTGGAATAATTCCCCTGAAACCTCTCCACCCACCAGAACATTAGTAGCTCACATTATAAGATTCAACATCACTCACTCAATAATGCAAGGCAAGCATTGTCTTTCTGTTCCTGTCATCTGGAATGAACCCAAACGGAATCTTTCAGTCTGTAAATCTGAAGCCAGACTGCTGACCTATAATGCACATCTGGACAGCTGAAAGTGCTCGTTGGGATGTGAGGTCTCCCTCTCCAAAAGCTGCTTCGAAGGCTACCAACATGAAGGCTCGCGCTGAACCTGCTGCCGAACCCCCGAGACAGCAGCTTCTGGAGCCGAAACCTCTCCCAGAATGCCGTGTGCCGTGGACACGTGTTGCTGGTGGCAGAAATGAAGCGCAAAAAAGAGGCTGCCGGGAAGCCTCTGTGAAGTGCAGCGAAGTAACGGAGAATCAGCCTGTCTGAGACCACACACTCTCCACCCCTGCAGTGAGGTGCTGCAGGAACGCTGGACACCACAGGGAGAGTGAGGCACGTACGCCAGGCTCTGCTGTTCCAGCTCTTCCCGCTGGATCTGATGGACTTCACACAGTCACGGCAGGGCTGCCCGTCAACAGAACGCAGCACCTGAAATTGCTAACACATCGAGCAGTGAATGTGAGCTGGAGGGGGCCAGGATCTGGCAGAATGAGGCAAATTAGGCCCGATTGCTGTCATTAGCAATGTGTGTGTGTGTGTGTGTGTGGGGGGGTTCCTTTTAGTGTTATCATCACTTAAGGATGAAACAGCGAGAAACAGCAGGTTGAAATGTCGCCTCGTTCACAGCCTGTCCAGCATGGGTCCTTGATGCTAACATGTTCCAATCCTAATGCACTTCTGCACCTAACGGCAAGTAGAATTGGAGTATCACACACACAGAGGGGAGTATCACACACACAGAGGGGAGTATCACACACACAGAGGGGAGTAAAACACACACAGAGGGGAGTAAAACACACACAGAGGGGAGTATCACACACACAGAGGGGAGTAGCACATATACAAAAGGGAGTAGCACACATACACAGAGAAGTATCACACATACAGAAGGGAGTATCACACATACAGAGGGGAGTAGCACACACACAGAGGGGAGTAGCACACACACAGAGGGGAGTAGCACACACACAGAGGGGAGTAGCACACATACACAGAGAAGTATCAGACATACAGAAGGGAGAATCACACACACAGAGGGGAGTAGCACACACACAGAGGGGAGTAGCACACATACAGAAGGGAGTATCACACACACAGAGGGGAGTAGCACACATACACAGAGAAGTATCAGACATACAGAAGGGAGTATCACACATACAGAGGGGAGTAGCACTCACACAGAGGGGAGTAGCACACAGAGGGGTGTATCACAGAGGGGATTATTGCTCAATCAGACGGGAGAATCACTCATAATTAATCTATCATACCTTTTTCATCATCAGCTTGTGCCATGATAAGATGTACTGTTGGCATTTCAGTGTATGAATTTAATTTATTGAATGTTTATGTAACGGGTCGTATATCTAGAAACAGTTCTAGCTATTATGAAAGGCATGTACAGGCATGTGCTTTCATAACCAACCTTGGCTTTATCCTTTTGCACATTTTAAAGACATCAGCTGTGCTTCACGTTGTGGAAACATCTCAAGACATGTGGGCCGACAGTAGTGGTCCATAATTACATCTCATACGTCCAGAGGCAGATGCTCATTCCTTTTTATTCCTCCTATAAAGTTACATTTGTGGAGAAACAGGGTTTTCTAAAGTCAGCCATGATATGTGTCGTGACTCAAGTTGAACATTTTCTGGCCCTTAATGTGAATACAGTCACTGATCCTTTTCAAAAGTGGCTCTAGATAGTTATAATAGTCTGGTGTGTCACCAAACATAGTCCACCAGAGGTTCTGAAGAACTAACAACCAGAAAATGGCCCGTGTGAATCAAATCTTGGTTCCTCGGTTAAATGAAATAATTCAGAATGTGCATGTACTTTTCCATTCAGAAGATTTATATGCCTCAAATGGCATGTTTTTCTTCAAATTCTTCTACAACTTTTCCACTGTGATTCAACTCTGACATTTGCAGCTTTATCTTGTAGCACACAGCCCCAGCTCAGACCCTGGAGACCATGAGTCTGGATCTTAGAGACTCCATGCTGGTCTTTACAGACTCCATGCCATTCCTTAAGACCATCAGCACATTCTCTTCCCTACAGACTCCAACGCTGTCCATGGACCATAGAGACTCCATCCCGGTCTTTACAGACTCCAGCTCAATCCTTAGAGACTCTATGCCAGTCATTAGAGATTCCATGCCAGTCCTTCGAGACCACCAGCACATTCTCTTCACTAAAGACTCCAACACTGTACGTGGAGACTCCATTCTAGTCTGTAGAGACTCCATACCGGTCTTTACAGACTCCATGCCAGTCCTTAGAAACTCTATGCCGGTCCTTAGAGACTCCAGCTCAGTCTTTTATCTTACTTTTATCTTTTTTTCTTGAAAGGACTTCATAATTTAAAGCCTTTTTTCCACCATAAGACAATTTGTAAAAAAAAAAAAAAAACTTATGTGCACTTAGAAGACACCTCTAAAGCCCCCTGAGTAGTGCCTGTTTGTAGGAGGTCATCGCTGGTCTCCAGTTTGTAAGAGGTCATCGCTGGTCTCCAGTCCTTGGGCACTTACCCGAATGGCCGGATTACATGACAAGCTCAGTGCAGTTGAGACAGAGCACAGAGAGATGCTTAACAAAGCCAGCGGGAGTTGGCATGGCCGACCAACATCAGAAAACGGACACGGATGAAATGAAGATGGGATAAACCACTGCCCGAACACGTGGTTTGCTTCTTAACGGACACTTGTGCTTTCTTTGCGCCGCAAGCCGAGACGCAGCACATCGCCTCGCAAGTGCATCCAAGTCCATAAATCCCTGCTCTGTTCCCTGCGTAAGGCGAGAGAAGGGGCATTTAGAAACCAGTTTAGCGCGCTCTGGTTGCCAGTTCCCTACTGAATTAAACATGAAGCTCTGTACTTGAGGGGAACTGATTGGGTGCATATGTGCAGCTGGCTGTAAGGAATAGTTGTTATTTCTTCACCTTTGTTTATTAAATCGTTTCGCCCTGCATGGGCGAGCTTGATGGATGGAGGTGGGACGTTTATCTCAGCATGAGTTCCTGTGATCTCTTGTCTCTTCCAATCCAGCTCTTCCTCCAATAATTGTCCGGCATCCGCATCCAATTCATCTTCCCAGATGGCGAGTGTTTATCTGTTTGCCTCTTCTTGCAAATGGGGGCGGAGCCTCCTCTGTGATTCATTTTTCATCCACTTCTTTTTCTTCTTTGCATCATAACCCATGTACTAATAGTGCGCTGAACCATGCAAACAAGTCAGTGGGCCTAGTAGCAGAGCAAATAAGGAGCATGCTTCCAGTTTGGAACTGCAGACCGATTGGTCCACGGCAGGGGAGGGGGCAGGGTGCCGGGAGATCCCATCCTCATTCACAGATGGCATCTCCAGATGATGGGCACCACCAGGGGGCGCCGTGGCCCACTTCGTCTGGGCGTCAGGGGTGGTTCAGCTCACGGCGGGGTAGTTAGTGATGGCCGGGGGAGGCTGTGGAGCTCAGCCTGTTGCCCAGAGCCAAGCACGTGGCAGGGGAACAGAGTGAACCCTGAAGGATCTGGCTGGCTCTCCTCTCTGCCACTCACGGCCATGAAACCACACAGGCGCCGAGGGGGCCGGATTACAGATCGTCAGCATTCGAGCAGGCATTTGTTCTCCCAAAAGAACCATGGAGGATTCAATGTAAATTTTGTACATATTATCCGCATTTTGGAGCAGTTGAACTACCAGGACAGGCAACCCTTATGGGAGTTGTGCTTCCTGCTCAGATCAGTACCAGAAGATGTTTACGCACATTGATTGGACCCAGAAACTCCTGATCATGAACAGTAGAGTGCCACTTGTGTCAGGACGATCATCAGAACGTCTGATTAATGGACTTAGCATTTAGAATCATGACCTTTTTGTTTTAAAATCCTGAGCTACAATGTTTAGAACCATAAGTTGCTGGATTTAGAACCATGAGCCAGTAGCTATGAAATCATTACCTATTATATTTATAACCATGAGTTATGGGATTTAAAACTGTGAGCTGTTGGATTTAGATTTATGAGCTCCTGGATTTCTGTTCCTGAGTTCATGAGCTTCTGGATTTACAATCAATAGCATGTGGATTTTGAATCAAGAGATATAAGATTTAGAATTATGAGTGGCTGGATTTAGAATCATGAGTTACTGGGTTTTGAATAACGAGTTTACGGATATTGAATCATGAGTTGCTGGATTTAAAATGAAGAGTTGCCGGGTTTAGAATAAAATGCTCCTGGTTTTAGAATCATGCTATGATGCTCAGCCAGGTGCATTTTGACCTTGCAGTAGAGGAACGACCCAAAACCTACCTGTTCTTTTGGACTACAGTAGGAGTGATGTTCTAATTTAACCAAGCCAAGCAGTCTGGCTGAACCTTTCTGAAGAGAGCAGTGAAAAGGAAAGTAGCAAAAATCAGTTTGCTTATGATTATGTTAAAGTCCTAAAATATATGTCTGTTACTCTCTTTATAGTTTCTGGTCATTAACTCAGTGAAATCTTTAAGTTATTCTTGTTCTATAGAATTTTTTATGCAAAACAATTACCTGCAATTTAGTAAAACTAGATATATACCATATAAAGTTATATACATAGACTAATGAGAAATGAGAAAAAAACTCCCATTCAACCTGCCCTGGGTGAACTTCTACCTTAACGCTATCCACCTACTCACAAACAATGAACATTTAAAACAAAACAGACTAGCTTGGAGGTCAATGAGGTCACCCAGGTCAACAAGGTCCATGTCAGATGGGACCAGGGCAGTCTGGTAAGAAGTGAGCTAATATAACAAATGTTGATGGAGATACTGTATGTACGTGTTTTCTTACTGTATGTTGTATATTTATTTATAGTAGGGCATCATGCCTTTTTGCCAAGGTGATTACTGAAGTGAAAGTTAATCACCTCTTTAAATAAAGCAATGTGTAATTGTTATCTTTGGCCTTTAGATGAAATAAAAACATTACCACACACAGAGAACATTTCTAGGCCTTTCGCACAAACTGCTATTCTGAGCAAGCAAACATATGCCCAGGAATACCCTTCACAGCTCATCCGCCTCTCACTGATGAACAATCCCACCGTCTCCGGCGAGCTGTTAGTGGCCCGGACTGCGTTTGGGAGGTGCACCCACGCACCGTCGGCTCCATCCGCTCCCTACCTGTGGCTGTGACCGCGGGTCATCCCTTCAATTCTCAGTCTACTGCGCCGAGGCCAGAGCTGGCACTGTCGTCCAATCACGGCTCAGCTGGGTCTAAAAGTGGCTGTGTGCACTATGCATCAGTGCTGTAGGAGACTTGTGCATATAGCATGGCTGGAGCAACACACACAGTATTTAGCTCTCTCTCTCTCACACGCACACACACACACACACACAATATTGAACTGCGAAATGCTCTCAGCATTTGCAAGATACAGATGGAACTCTGACATTAACCTAGCGCTGATGTATCTGCAGTTAATCTTATGAGTCTCTAAGTGATCCCCTTGTATCCCATCCGGCCATCTTTCCAACTTCAGCATAAAACAACCGTCTCGTCAGCGGTTTGCTCACACACGCAGGGTGAACAGAGGAACACAGCAGTCCCGTGAGTGCCGCCTGGGTGTCTATGACATCAGGAAGGCCGATCTTTGAGATGGACTGACTCTTCAGGATTTTCTAATGAATGTCAGCATGATTAGTTGTGCTGAGGATCAATTCCAATCTCACTTGAAGAACTCTTGCTAAATCACGCCCCTCCCATACTCCTGCTAAATCACGCCCCTCCCATACTGCTGGCACAAGCCACATTACAAACGGTTTCTGCTCTGGTCCCATGAGCCTTGAAGCAGAGCTATAATTTTCTCTGGGGATAGGTTAACAGCGCGCCGCACAAGAGTTAAAACAAATAAACATGGACTGTCCCTGGAGTGTGTTGATCAATCATGGCAGCCTGCAGAATTTATCTGCAAAACAAATATTTTGTAAAATATTAGTTTTGTTTTTTTAATAAAATGAAAAGTCCTCACATGTTGGAATATTTCAGGGGACAATCTAATCAATCAATTAAAGAACACAGAGAGGAGGAGCTACAGAGTAACAGTTTGATACATACAAGCACTAGAATACAGTCCAATCAGCCAATCACCATGCCTCGTTAGCATATCACTAACTGGTGCCAGTCACTGTGAGTCATTAGCGTATCTCTAACTAGTGCCAATCCCCAAGCATCATTAGCATATTGCGAACTGCTGCCAGTTTCTGTGTGTCATTAGCATACTGCTAACTGGTTCCAGATAGGTCAAATTCATTATAAACATCACTTTAAGTTTTTACATTCTAGCATTTCCAAGTTTTTATATTATAAAATCCAAGGTAAATAAACTCATTTTTTGTTTACTTTTCCAGATTTCCAAAAGTGTTGATATGTCCTGTGTGCTGCTGAAATGCAAGTGTGTTTAGGGTTAGAACCCAAGAATGGCATGCACACGCACACACACACACACACACACACACACACAGACCTGGGGAAAACCGATAGCAAAATCCACCATTACATCCTGATGTTCTATGCCAAGCTATGTTCCCTTTCAGTCTTTTAACTGTCTTTTTTCATTCTTTTACTCTCTTTCTCTTTAACACACACACACACACATATACACACTCGCATATATACACACAGTGTTGTCATCTACACCTCCAAACACTCAAGGCCACTGTTGCAAGGCACAGATTATCTTGAAACCCAGTGGCAATCCTAATCTGCCAACTCTGTGGAGCCATGCAACAATGAGGGGAAACCCAGACAATCTGGCAACCCTGCAGAACCATGTAAGCAATACAGTCTGGCAAACCCAGACAATCTGGCAACCCTGCGGTGCTATGTAAGCAGTAGAGCCTTGCGATCCCAGACAAAGTGGCCTCCCTGAGGAGTTACAGAAAGGTCAATTCCAGTAGTGTGGTGTCTGAACGTCACCCAACACTCACACAGACCAAACGGCTGCATGTCTATGATTGGCTGATTGGCTGCCACTGGCATTGGTGCCATGCAGTTAATTAGGAAGTTTGTTCGGCAACTTTGCAGCTGAAATGGGTCACGTGTCTCTGTTGCTCATGGAGAAATGGATTATGGGTCTATCCACCCACAACACATGGGGGAGGACACAGCACAGTGACAAGAACTGTCGGACATTGTTGTCTTGGCCAGATTGCAGTAACTTCCATCAGACAGATCCTATTTTCAGTGAATTAGTAACTGCAATTAAATGAAGATCTTCTAAAGATCTCAGTGCATTAAGAATTGTATTCTAGTAGACAACACAATTCGCTCTTGTTCTGTTATATTAATGTGCTTTTTGAGACTTAGTGCATAATTGCTAGACAGGTAAGTTCTGGCGTTCTTATGACAAGTGTTTTCACCTGTGGTGGAACTGATGGAGATGAGGTGGATCCTGCAGGGAAAGGCTGAACTGTGGAAGCCTTAATTAGCCGCTTGCTTCCCAGCTGGCCTTTTCTGCCGAGCAGGCCTGCCCCTTTGCTCAGTGGAACAGTTTCTAGTGCACTGAATCTCTAATCTCAGATTAATGTTCATGCTGTGGAACCCTCAGTTCCCTAGTCAGGCCAGAGGAGTCAATGCCATTGCTCCAACACCAAGGATCAGGGAGACCACTCCAACCTCACCCAAAACTCACCCCAACCTCACCAAAGCCTCACCCAAGGTTGGTTAAGGTTGGGATTAGGGTTATGGCTGGGATTAGGGTTATGGTTGGGATTGGTATTAAAATTGGGATTAGGGTTATGGTTGGGGTTAGTTGTTGCTTGTTCATGTTTCCTAATGGCTTCATGTAGATCATTTTTGAGTTGAGCTGAGCTGTAAAGTAGATAACCCGCATTTGTGCGCACACACACATACACACACACACTCCCACCCACTTGAAACAACAGTTGGAGCCCATGGCACATCCAGACGCGCGGTTCACTGATAAAGCACACTGGCCTTCAGTGAAATACAGAGAGAGGGAAAGAAATATTTCACATATTGAAATGATCTGAGACCAAATCCTCTCACTGGAGAAACATTCATTTAAGAGTCTGTGCTGAACAGGTTCGTGCGAAACCATTATCAAAGTCTCCTCGTTTCACTTCACATTCAATGTATTTTTCATTTCCAGAAATTTGCCCCTGCTCATCTTCAAGGCCGCGAATTTAATTTGCTTTGTAATTATTCGGTGCTTATCATCTTGGACATCTGACAACAGAGAATAAAATCCAATATGGATTTTAGGATTATTCCAAGGGAAAAAAAATGTCTAAAGACAGAAATGGAGAGAAAAGTAATTGAATTTAGATCAGTTTGTCATTGAGGGACAATGCATGTTTATTTGATACTAATTGTTCAGAGATCACAGATTTTACAGATATTTCTTGCAGTCCTTTGGAATTACCCAGATGCACTCAGGTCTCATCAGTTCAAATCTGAAAGGTGGTCTTAACACAGTCTCATTTTGCCACATATATCCTCAACAAATGGATTAAACAAATCTAGATTGTTGTTGGAAAACATATGTGAAAATGTAATTGAGGAATTGGTTGTCAGAATATGACACATGCAAATATACAGTCTGAATGCTTGTTTTTTCTTATATGTTCAATATTCAGATACTCCAGGTAGATGAGTGCACCCCAGTGAATAACTCACCCTGCTGTGGATCATAAAAGAGGAAGTACTAGACCATGGGTAGGCTTTGGTGTCTGTGACCAAGAATGTCATGAGATGGATTGGGTGATCTAGAATAAGATCATCCAGACCACAGGAGTGAATCAACAACAGAGAGGTCATAGGCAGGAGACACTGTGTTGTTTAGAACAACCATGTCAGAGCCAGGTCCCCAGAGCCACTGAAGAACTGTGGTGAAATGTGGGGCAGGCTGTTAAACTGAGACCTCCAAGAGACGCTAAGAGCCCTCCCACAAGAGCTGGGGGAGGTTTATAAGGAGGTGAGGTCCAAAATGCCTCCTCACTACTGATCTCTCTGGAACAGCAGCAGTTTCTGTGTTGCTATGGGTTACGTTTAGTTTAGGTTAGGGTTAGACCTGGGGTTGGGGTTGGGTTAGGGTTGGGGTTAGGGTTAGATTAGGTTAGGGTTAGGGTTGGGGTTGGGGTTAGGGTTAGGGTTAGGTTAGGTTAGGTTAGGGTTAGGGTTAGGACTGAGGTTAGGGTTTCACCCCTTCCAGCTGGGTCATAGATGATTCGGGATTTTTGTCTGATCGTATGTTGGATGATGAAGGAAGTGGTCATATTAAATGCTGCATAAACAGACCCAGATCTTGCTATGGGTTTAATAGATTCAGGTCTTGCTATGGATTTTAATAGATTCAGGTCTTGCTGCAGAAGTGCATATTTTCCCACTGGACACTGCAGATGGAGCACTGAAATTTGGAGTCATTTGATGTGTGCCACTGTTCAATTTTTTGCAGGCAAATCTCTTCATATATTCATATCTCTCCAGCTCTCTCTGAATTACTCCATATTCCTCCAGTTCTCTGTTGTCTTTGCCATTACAGTAAGAAACATCAATGACCTTCCAAAGGCCACATACATTTGCTTAAGCGCTGATACTTCAGGCAGCATAGCACAGAGCATGCTCAGAATGCACCTAGGAGGCAGGTGTTTGGACTGTGGGCACTTGTGGAACCACAGGGGTTCTCAAATGCCCCCCTGCCCTTTCACTTTGTTTCACTCCTCAGTCCTTTCCATTAGATCATCAGGTGCTCTTGATGTTCCCAAATTAGATCTGCTTTCCATCCTCTTCACCTTGTTTGGGTCAAGGTCTCAGCAGTGAGACACACAACATGGGCAGAAAAATACCAGCACTGTCATTTCAGGCAAAGGCTCCACAGTAATGATGTATGTAAAGGCTCAAATCTCAGCAGCTGCAGATAAGCAGCCCAATGCTGGCTGTCTGCTTTCTTCAAGGACTCTAAAATGACATTTAACTTGACTCTAGGCAATGGCATAAAATGAACCAATGTGCTCGGGGAAATCAACAGCAATGTGAAAGAGCGTTTAGGAAGAATAGTACTGATTCTGTGAGTAATTAGTACTGACCTCAGGGAAAGTTCATTAAAACAAATGAAAAAAAGTCAAGCTTGCGTGTAATGCCACCAAACTGACCTCTGGAGACAGAGGGGTGTAATAGTGTAGCATTCTGCGCAGGTCGACCCCCCCACGCTGAGTTGGTTTGGCCCCTGGGGCTCATCCTGTGTCCGTCTCTGCTCCTCCGGCCTCTGCACAGCTGTGTGTGCGTCACATCAATAAAACTCGAATTAAATTTACCGCCGTCAGACAGCCTCCAGCAGAACGCTGTCTGTCAGAGCAGTTTGTCACGCAGGCCCCCACCATACCGACACACCAGCTAATTGAAGTTTCCCTTGCAGACTGTGGGCAGAGGGCAGCGGAGGGCAGCAGAGGGCAGTAGAGGTTAGTAGAGGGCAGTAGAGGGCAGTTTTGCTGCCACTATGATGAAGCTGAAGATGGCTGAGGGCGTGTGGGAGAGAATCAATGTGACCAGTCTGCTGTAAGGACAAACACCTCACCCCAGTGTGCTGTAAGGACAAACACCTCACCCCAGTGTGCTGTAAGGACGAACACCTCACCCCAGTGTGCTGTAAGGACAAACACCTCACCTCAGTGTGCTGTACGGATAAACACCTCACCACAGTGTGCTGTAAGGACAAACGCCTCACTCCAGTATGCTGTATGGACAAACACCTCACCACAGTGTGCTGTAAGGACGAACACCTCACCCCAGTGTGCTGTAAGGACAAACACCTCACCCCAGTGTGCTGTAAGGACAAACACCTCACCCCAGTGTGCTGTAAGGACAAACACCTCACCCCAGTGTGCTGTAAGGACAAACGCCTCACTCCAGTATGCTGTAAGGACAAACACCTCACCTCAGTGTGCTGTACGGATAAACACCTCACCACAGTGTGCTGTAAGGACAAACGCCTCACTCCAGTATGCTGTATGGACAAACACCTCACCACAGTGTGCTGTATGGACAAACACCTCACCCCAGTGTGCTGTACGGACAAACGCCTCACCCCAGTGTGCTGTACGGACAAACGCCTCACCCCAGTGTGCTGTACGGACAAACGCCTCACCCCAGTGTGCTGTACGGACAAACGCCTCACCCCAGTGTGCTGTACGGACAAACGCCTCACCCCAGTGTGCTGTAAGGACAAACGCCTCCCCAGTGTGCTGTAAGGACAAACGCCTCACCCCAGTGTGCTGTAAGGACAAACGCCTCACCCCAGTGTGCTGTAAGGACAAACGCCTCACCCCAGTGTGCTGTAAGGACAAACACCTCACCCCAGTGTGCTGTATGGACAAACACCTCACCCCAGTGTTATTATTAGTGATATTCTCTCCAAAACTGGAACTGATTTGTCCCAGTGCTTCTTGCAGAATGGACTCATGGCCAGAGAGGTCTCCTCATGATCAGCTCCTCGTCACCAGCTCCACACACAGACTGGCCAATGCCATCACCTTGCTGGTGATCATCAGTATTTCATTATTGTTGCTTAACAAGGACTGTTATGATATATAAACGAAATAATTTACTTTTGGAGGAAATGAGGATCATGCACACACAATAGAACTGTGAAACACTCACACACACACACACACAAACACAAAAGCATGCAGCCACACAGTCCCTCTCACTCTTCCTGACTGTGTGTGGACTCACCCACTATGTGAGTGAGTGTGTGTGTGTGTGTGTGTGTGTGTGTGTGTGTGTGTGTGTGTGTGTGTGAGTGTGTGTGTGTGTGTGGGTGTGGGTATGTGTGTGTGTGTGTGCTCTTTCTCCCTCTCTCTTCCCTAGAGCAGCACTAAACTCCTCGTGTCGGGTGGTGTGACAGCTCTGCAGCGCTTGATCAATACATTCATGCTATAAATAGACACACAGCAGGACTGATGCAGCAGTAATATATCTGCTGGGGTGGAGGCGGGTCCTCAGTCTGTTGTGGTGGAGGCGGGGCCTCAGTGTGCTGTGGTGGAGGCTGGGCCTCAGTGTGCTGGGGTGGAGGTGGGTCCTCAGTCTCCTGTGGTAGAGGCGGGGCCTCAGTCTGCTCTTTCTCAGACTCTCTATTGAAAGCTCCTACCACTAGACCAGAAGTGTCATTATTAAGGTCTACCAGGGTCATGTGTTTACAAGGGTCACACACACACATAACATAATGGACTCTCCAGTGCTCTTTCTCCACGGAGGTTTTGTCATTGGTCTTCGTGTTATGGTGGAACAAACTTGCACTGGTTCTCCAGACAGTCACTTGTGAGCTGACAACTCTTCTGTTTGTGGAGTATTTAAAAGACCACTGATCCTATACCTATGGAAGTCTTCTAGCACTTCTTGTTTGGAATCATGTGGTATTGTTTGGTATTGTCTGGTATTGTGTGGCATTATGTGGTATTGTTTGGTATTGTCTTTTATTGTGTGGCATTATGTGGTATTGTTTGGTATTGTCTGGTATTGTGTGGTATTATTTGGTATTGTTTGGTATTGCACTTTTCTTTGTCTGATATAGAGCTTATGCTTGTTTTGCTCTACAAGGGTATTAGTATTGATTCCTGTATTTCAGCAGTATTCTAGTTCAATGGTATCTTAACCTCTAACCTACTGTACTGGCTAGGATACATTCTGTAAGTAAATGAGAAAGCACTGTTTAAGTCAGTCTGGATAAGATCGTCTGTTAAATGCTGTAAATATAAATATGAAGAATGTTACAGTGCGTGGCTAGTCACTACGTGTTACGACGTGTAGATGGTCACCGCGTGTTACGGTGTGTGGCTGGTCACTGCTCATTACAGTGTGTGGCTGATCACTGTGTGTTACAGTGTGGGGCCGGTCACTGCGTGTCACGGTGTGTGGCTGATCACTACGTGTTACGTGGTATGGCTAATCACTCTTTGTTACCGTGTGTGACTGATCACTGCTTGTAACAGAGATTGTTGGTCTCAGACTGTTACACTGGATGGCCTGTCTCAATTTGTTATGGTGTATCTCTTGTCTCTCTCATTACTGTGCATGGACAGTCACTGTTCATTACATTTCAGTGGTTGTTATGGTGTATGGCTGTAACCTGACAGTGCTGCCCCTGTTGGCCAGATAGAGAGATGCTTTTTTTTCTGAGAGACCCCATCCTATCTTGATGACAGAAGTGCACTGGTGATGATGAGAGTGATCTTAAAAACACTCCTGTGGTGCGCACCCCACAAGGCGTGGCCGACTCCCCGTGCTGCTGGCTGGCGTCTGTGAAGGTGCCGCTGAGACGTCCAGAGCTGGCGTGCCACACCGTCAGAATCACTGCTCTGCTGCAGTGGTAGGAGATGGTATGCTAATGGGCAGGATTTGAGAGATAAGAGCAGCAGACAGGACATCTCCAGAGACCCATGACAGATGTCACTGTTTGATTATAAATGTGGGGATGTCGATCCTGACAGTCTCTGTCTTCATCTGGCCCACAGCGTTTATCTCCTCATCAGTGGCGATGTACTGACTGGGGCAGAGGACACTGAGGGAACCACCCCACCCCCTTTCCTCACACACACACACACACACACACACACACGAACACCTCTCACCTTAAGTGAGCCATGGGTGTTTCTTTATTATAAAACCTGTATAAAATCTGGCACAGGGGCATTTGGAGATGTGCTATCGAGGTACAGAGATAGAGGTACTTACGTCTGGTTATTGCATATTTAGTCTGGGGTCAGGGAATAAGCTACACACACATCACATCATGTCACATCAACCAATCAAAACACATTCAGACACGAGTTAACATAAGCAGCAGCTGTTGAGACATGTAGCACAATATTTTTAATTGCAGACTGTAAATAATTGATCATGCTTGTTTATAATAATCATTTGACTTATTTAATATACAGTAGTCGTCACTTAGAATGCGCTCTGTAATTTATACATGCATTCAGTAAACGGATGTTTGGGGATATTTCTGTAACACGAGCTCAGTATTGACTGCAAGTTGTGTCAACACAATCTGAGACATGAATGCATGTTCCCATAAGAGGCATGTCTTGTGCTTTTGACCCTGTGAAAGGGATGATAAAGAACTGGGACATGGGGGTTTGGATGGGCCTGTCCTTCCAGCGCGTTCACTCGCCTTCCTGCCTGCAGAGCTCACCACACCCAGAAGCTCTTCTGGAAGTCACTTTAGATAAAAGTGTCTAGCAGATGACTAAACGCAAGCATGAATGTGAAGGTATCAGAGCGGGGCGGGACAATCGCAGCCATTACTAA